>JABWPP010000049.1:68688763-69288763 GCA_016920855.1 Puya raimondii
CCATCATCTTACAGCAGCATGATTCAACTATAAAGAGAAGTTCAAGATCACATACCTCTAGCTGGAGCAATTATCCAACCGGAAAACATGCACAAGAAACATAGAAGTATAATTAGACTAAGATAAGAGGAGAAAAAAAGTAAAAAACAAAAGGAAAAGACACTACCAAATCTAATAAAAAGATTTACAAATCTCAGCTGAAAATATAATCTAAGACTAAAATCAGTGGATTGTAACGGGAAAAATAAAGGAACCTCTCTATATTTCTGCAGGTACAGCTTCAGCGGCTCGATGTAGTCCTCGAACCCCAGCGTCGCCATCGCCCACAGCAGATCGTCGCCGTTGATCGTCTTCCTCTTCTCCCTCTGGCACTTATCGCTCGCCCTACAACAACATGTCATTTCATTCCCAATAAAAAACACAAAAACGAATCAAAATCGAAACAAAACCAGAAAAAAATGAACAAATTCGGGAGAAAAAGAGAGGGATCGATCTCTCACTCGCTGGTGACGAAGCTGATGAACTCAGAAACGCACTCCTGCACCGTTTCCTTCGCCTCCTTGGCGATTTTCCCATTAGCGGGGATCGCCTTCTTCATGATCCTACTAATGTTGGCGATGGGGAGGAAGCGATCTTGCTCCCGCATTTTGGACCGGGGGCTCCCGTCGCCCCCGCTCTCGTGGCTCCCGCCGCCTCCGGGGCTCGCCGGAGCGTCCGCCATCGCGGGTGAGCCCTACATCCATCGCCAACGGCCGTGATCAGAAACCCTAGGCGGTAGATCCGAGCTCGGATCCGAGTTGGGAAGGAAACCCTAGATCGGTGGAAGGGGATGAGAACGAGAGGAGGAGAAGAGCGTACCTGTGATTGGTGGATTTGTATTTAGCGCGCGCGAGGGGGAAGAGAGAGAGAGAGAGAGAGGAGATCGGTGTGGGATTTTTTTTTATTTTTTTATTTTTTGGAAATTTTTTGGGTGGTGAGGTGTGGAGCGGAGGAAGGAGATCGGACGCTGGAGAAGAGGGGACGGAGAAGACGACGGGGATGAAGTGTTGGGGTAGAAGTAGAACGTTTCCACATCTGCACCGTCCGTCCAATTCGCTCCCTCTCTTGTAGAAGGGTGGGTCCCCACCAACTTTAGCTGTGCCTGTGCTATTGGTTGTTTTTTGCCTCTCTTTTTTAGAATTTTTTTTAAAAAAAATGACCCTATAAATTTTTTTAATTAAGTAAATAATCTTATGAAAAAAATAATTTGACAAATTATTCCTTCTTTTACCGAGCCACGTTACGTTAGAATTTTTTCTTAAAGACGGTGAAAGATTCACCACCTTCAGAAAGACGGTGAACGATTGACCGACTTTCTAATTTTTCACAAAATCGGTAAATCATTCATCGTTTTTCGCTTATTTACTATTTCTTTCTATTTCCAGTATATAATCCTAATAACCACATAAAAATTTTAACAAATCATATATAATCTTAACAACTTGAAAATCCTAATCAATCAAATAAAATTTTTAATAATCCACATTTGATCCTAACAACCTCACTTTTTTCTATTTTTTATATAATCCACGTGCAACTCTAACCACCTCACTTTTTTTTCTCTTTTCCATATATAATCCTCACTGCTTTAATAGAAAAATTCACCGCTTTTAAAATAAAATTTTAGGAGGGTTATTTCGCCAAATATTTTTTTAGTAGGGTTATTTAGCCAATTGTAATATAGGGTTATTTGGAAAAAAAAAAAAGGTCCCTTTTTTGAAGTATCTTTTTTATTTTTGAATTTTTAGGGCTTATTTGTTTTGTCCAAATTTTGCGCTAATGAATCTGTGGCACCTTTCGACTTCATTTTAGGAGGCGTTTGGATTAGCGAATCTGTAGATCCAACGTAACTCAAATGTAGTGGTGTTTGAGTTTTCTTAAAGTGTGATTATTTTTTATTGTTTGTTTTGACGTAATTCGTACAGTCTGAAAGTTAAATTCAATTACTTCTTCTGCTTGTTTTGGTGTAACTTGGTGCTGGTGAAATTAATTTTTTAAGTTTCATTGTTTGTTTTGATGTAAGTAAGTGGATCTCGTTACCTTCTGAATATAGTGGTAAACTTATCTCTATAAAATTCAACCTATTAAATAAAAAAAATTATTATTATTTAAGGTAATTTTAATTTATTATAAATAAGATAATTCTAACCCATTATAAAGAAAGTAAAATTTAGATTTTACTATTTAATAAATTTTATAGAAAAAGTTGAGTGTGGCAGAAGTCGAGTTCGGCACTCTAGAGGGGGAAGTCGAGAGTAGGTGAAGTGGAGGTCTAACGTAACTTGAGTTACACTATATTTTTGACTTACATCAAAATAAATATCGAAAATGATGAAACTTGAGTTCCACCCCTCCACTTACACCAAAACAAACGGTCCCTTAGGGTTTGACTCACCCTCCATAAGGGCCGGTGGAAGATGCGATAATGAGTTTTAATCATATCGAAAACTAGTGATTTCCTCCAAACCAAATCCGAAATCATAAAGACAGGTTTGAGTTTGCCAAGCTCGCCAAGTTTATCCTCCGACTTCAGCCCTTTCTAACACATCTTTAGCTTAGAATATGTCAAGGCAACACATGTAAGTTTTTCATCACATCTGTAAGATATTGCAGTTAAGTTTCGCTTCCGACTTCACCTCATCAAATATTGAATCTCAAAGACAGCTTGAGTTTGCCAAACTTGTCAAGTCCATCCTCTGACTTACAGCACTTTCAAACACGTTTAAGATATGTCAAGCCAACACAAGTTGTAACATCTGATAACTAATGCATCTCAACTATACCATAAAACACGTTTATGACATGTCAATTATGCCAATACAAGTTTATCCTCTAACTTCAACACTTTAAAACACGCTTAAGACATGTCAAGCCAACACAAGTTGTAATATCTGATACCTACTGCATCTCAATTGTGCCACAAAATTGCAATTTCTCACTCTACTAACGACAGTAACTCATAGTATGTACGCAAGTAATGAATCTACATGACTTTGCATTTACCAAACATGTAAATACAACAGAAAACAGTCCTGCAACAGCCCGCTATGGGAACCACCCCATGGAAAAAGCATCACTTCCCGTGTTATTTGCCCATGGCCACAGAATTCAAAACAAAGATTTGCTCAGAACTTTCTCGAATAAAATTTGATATCCACCAGAATATCCTTATATATATATATATATATATATATATATATATATATATATATATATATATATATGTAGAAATACTGCTCCTGCTTGTAAACCAATCAAGGCTGTTTGTCAAGTGAACTTGCTTAAAAGAGATACTCGCGATATATTGTACAACACAAAATCAATGTCTAAAAGTTCTACAAGCAACGGGTAGTTTTACATCTAAAGATTCAATTGGCGATACCAACTTACTACATGGCAACTAACTGACATTGGAACTGTGACTGGACAGAAGTTGTTTCTCGTCTGAACTGTGAAGCTAGTGAATACAAATAGAGGAAGTATAAGAACATTTGAACTAGTACCCTTCACAACAGTAAGAAACCTCTTCATTTGAAGGTTAGCTCCCATCTTCTATACAACATGCATTTGCCATGCTGTTAAGCAGTTTCCAGACAGGGGAACAAGCTGAGCTACCTGAAATGAAATATCAACAATATCTGATACTCTGGAGGTGTTTATGATGTTTGCTCGTTCATTTCAACCGATTTATCAACCAATCCTCCACCTACGGCTTCAGCTTGCAGAGTTTCTGACTCATCTCTTGTCTCCTCTGGAGTTAAGGTCGATGTTCGCTCATTAACTTCAGTTGATTTCGCAGCCGATCCTTCGACCAAAGCTTCAGTTTGCATAGAATCTGACTCAACTTTAGTCTCCTCTACAGCTGAGAGAAAGTCAGATGATGTTTTCTCCTTCATCTCAATGGATTTCCCATCCGGTCCTTCATCCACAGCTTCACATTGCATAGTATCTGACTGAATTGTGGTCTCTTCCAGAGTTGAGGGAATGTCGGACGACGTTTGCTGCTTTGCTTCAATGGGTTCTTCAGCCACAGCTTCACGTTGCATAGTATCTGACTCAATTGTGGTTTCATCCACAGCTTCGTGTTGCATAGAATCTGACTCAATTGTGGTCTCGTCCAGAGTTGAGGGAATGTTGGATGATGTTTGCTGCTTTGCTTCAATGGATTCTTCATCCACAGCTTCACGTCGTATAGTATCTGACTCAATTGTGGTCTCTTCCAGAGTTGAGGGAATGTTGGGTGATGTTTGCTGCTTTGCTTCAATGGATTTGTCCGCTGATCCTTCAGCAACAGCTTCGATTAACGTAGTATCTGAGTCAACTCTGGTCTCTTCTAGAGCTAAGACAAAGTCTGATGATTTTTGCTCATTCATTTCAACAGATTTCTCAACCAAGCCTTCACCCGCAGCTTCAAGTTGCAGAGAATCTGACTCAACTCTAGTCTCGACTACAGCTAAGACACTATGCTCCTTCATTTCAGCAGAATTCTCTACTGATTCTTCACCCCCAGCTTCAAGTTGCACACTATCTGACCCGACTTTAGACTCCTCCACGAAGAATGATGTTTGCTCATTCACTGCATTGGATTTCTCAGCCGATCCTTCACCGATCGCTTCTGCAAGCTGCATAGTATCTGACTCAACTTTAGTCTCTTCCAGGGTTAAGACTAAGTCAGACGATGTTTGCTCATTCGTTTCAGTCGGTTTCTCTACTGATCCTTCAGCAAAAGCCTCTAGTTGCATAGCATCTGAGTCAACTCTTGTCTCCTCTGGGGCTAAAATTGATGCTTGCTCATTCACTTCACTAGATTTCTCAGCCAATCCTTCACCAACAGCTTCTTCAATCTGCATGGTATCTAACTCAAATTTAGTCTCTTTGACTAAGTTGGATGATGGCTGCTCATTCTTTTCAGCGGATTTCTCTACTGATCCTCCAGCGGCAGCCTCTAGATGCATAGCATCTGCATCAACTCTAGCCTCTTCTAGAGTTAAGACAAAATGGGATGATGTTTTCTCGCCTGTTTCTGCGGATTTCTCATCTAAACCATCACCAACAGATTCAAGTTGCATAGCATCTGATTCAACTCTAGTCTCCTCTAGAGCTAATATAGTATTCCCCTCCATTTCAATGGATTTCTCTACCAATCCATCACCGACAGTTTCAAGTTGCAGAGTATCTGACTCAACTCTAGTCTCCTCTAGAGCTAAGTTTGATGTTTGCTCATTCATTTCACTGGATTTCTCAGCCAATCCTTCACCTACAGCTTCAAAGTGCGTAGTATCTGATTCAATTCCAGTCTCTTCCATGGGTAAGACAAAATCGGATGATATTTGCTCATTCAATTCAGTGGATTTATCCATTGGTTCTTCAGTGACAGTTTCAATTTGCATAGTATCTGAATCAACTCCAGTCTCTTCTAGAGCTATGACAGAGTTGGATGAAATTTGCTGGTTCATTTCAATATAATTCTCAACTAAACCTTCATCCACAGCTTCAAGCTGCATAGCATCTGACTCAACAACAGTGTCTTCTAGAGCTAACACAAAGTTGGATGATGTTTGTGCATCCATTTCTGTCAATTTTTCTACTGATCCTTCTCCCTCAGCTTCAAGTTGCACAGTTTCTGACACAACTCTAGTCTCTTCTGGAGCTAAGGCAAATCAAGCAATTGATAAGTATAAATATTTGAAAGACAGCAGTGTTATATCAACCTAAAGCAGGCAATGTTCTAAAAAGCAGAAATAGTCTGAAGACGGCCAAGGTAATGCATAACTCATATCCCCTAGGACAGTGTGTGTGCAGGTGCATATGTGATTCGTATAAGATAAAATAGAATGTGTTAAATATAGTGAAAATATAAAAATCTAAGATAAATAAAAAGAAAATATCTAGAAGAACTGAGAAGAATGCATGCAATATTACATTTGATGAGCTGCTTAAATATATTGCAGGACATGTAACATAATATGTGCCTGAGTTTTCTTAGGAAAAACCGCAGAGACAGTCTTAGAGGGGGCCAAGGTACTACATCACTTGTATCCCCTAGGCGGGTGTATGTGCAGGTACATACGTGATTCATTTAAGATAAGCCTAATGTGTTAAATACAGTGAAAATATAAGACACTTAGATAAATAGAAAGGAAAAAGAAATCTAGAAGAACTGAGAAGAATGCATGAAATATTATTTTTGATGACCTGCTTAAATATATTGCAGGACATTGTAACATAGTACACGCCTGAAATTTTCCAAGTCTTAAACAATCAAATTACCAAATTTAATCATATCTATCAAATTAAAGGAGAAGTGTTTGAGTGGCTAATCATAGACATCATACTAGACCTACCTATATCTACTTACAACACAGGATAGTTGGTGACTTATGTGCTCATTTTGTGCGGCGATCAAGCAACTCATCCACGTATGCAGGAACATATGCATGCCTACATAGCATTCTGGAATAGTGAAAACTAACAGAAGGAAAGGGAAATTTACCAGGAACCTCCAAATTGTCAACATCGTTATTTGCACTGTTTTCGCCTTGTACCGTCATGCTTGGAGAAATATCAGGTGATAATGGCAAATGCCGAAGCCGATAACTGATAAGAGATGGTCCAAAGATGCTATATTTTCCAGCACTACTAAAAGCTATCTCTGCATCAGCACGCCTCTTGAAGACCACTTTAGCACGGTTTAGCTTCATTTGCACTTCTGTTTCTGCTTCTCTAAGAGGTCCATGGCGACTAAAAATCCTAATGAGATCGGTTTCAGAAGGAAGAGCATTTGACTTACTGAAACTCAAGAACAGGGCAGTTGGAGTACACTCGTCAACGATTTTTTCTTCCACAGTAACAACTGACCTGTCTGTCGCCAGCACCTGTTTCAGGCTAGGACTAACGCTTCCTGCTTGCAGATGTGAAAGAGATGGTGATGTTTCCCCTAAAGACTTTCTCCTCCTACGCCTTTGTAAATGAGCTTCATCTCTTCTCTTAAGGGCAATAAGGGGGCTGCTATCATTTATCAAATCGGACCAGTAAGAATCTTGCATATGATCGGTCACAGATGACTCAGAAATGGCTAACTGGGAATCAACCTTTCTTTTTCTTCCCCTCTTACCTCCTGCTTTCTGAGCATGCTTTTCATCTTCAGAAGAAACTGTACATGTGAAGTCTCTGAAATCAGTGAAGAAACAAAAAATTGTTGGCGAAAAATCATATTCTTCTGTAGGATCACTTGCAGCCAAACAGAGCTGTGACAACAGTTCTTCTGGGGAAGCATAGTCCTTTGAGTTGCTTAACTTTCTCTTTCGCCTCTCCAAAACAGGATGAGTAGAATCATCAGTACTGAAAACGTCAAATTTACCGTCATCAACCTTGGTAACACTCTTCTGAATTGTTTCACCATGAAACTTTAAAATAGGTGGAGCACCTGTCAGGTGGCTTGCAGCTCGACGTATGAACTCCCCAACTTTAAAAGAGCTGCCAAAAGCTGGAGATGCAGATTTGGTCTCCATATCTTCTAACAAATCGACCTTTTTTGTTTTATGTTTTTCTGGATCTACATAATCAAAGTCAATCTGCTTACGTTTCTTTCCAGAAGAAAGAGATGCCAATTCATCATCAACTGCACTTCCAGATTCAATTTTGCCACCATTCACATGACTAGTAGCATTTTTCTCTTCCATCGACTCAGACACAATATTCTTTTGTTTCTTGGGTGGTCTTCCTCTGCCTCTCTTTGGCTTAACAGATTCCATATCTGTGAGAGCTGGACTAGATCCATCAATGGTAGCTTCAACTAATTCTGGTTCGGTATCATCCTCCACCAATGGTCCACCAATTAAGAATGTAGGAAGTTCAGGATAGCCCTTTGATTGATAGAAGGCCTTTAGCTGAGCCTTAGCTATCACCAGTTCCAGTTCATCAGCCCCTCGATCTGGGATTTGAGATAGCGACTTAACATAATCAAGAAGCCTGTCAGGTTGAAAATAACTCATAATGCTAGACTTGTCAATAACACAGTTATAAAGGCCTCCTCGGATCCCTGCATTCTCAACCTTTTGATATTTACTGCCAGCATAAAACTCTTCAGGCAAGCAGAAGCAAGCCATTCCCAACTCCACACGTCTCGAGACTTCTTCTAGAGCACTATTGATAGAATTCCTAAATGTATCTGAAGTACTCTGCTTTTCCATCTGTGAGAAGTTTGTATGAAGAGGCTTTAACTGGAATTCATCACACCAAGCAAAAGTTTTATCTCCAAAGTAAGCTACCAAAAAGGTATCCTTTTTCTGATATTTCAATGCCAATTCAGAAGCGTCAGAAGGATCAAAGATTTGGCCAGGCCACCAAGGATGGCTTTTCACTTTACCCCAGATAAGATCAGAAACTGCAAAAGCATCCCTATCAACAGGAGGTAGGTAGTATTTAGCATGTTCATTGCTGTCTGTTGAAGATATCGCAGACTTTACTGTTTGTTCCTCTGTTCTTTCCAAATGTTGATCATCTTCGCTTTGACCAGCTTCTGACTTCTGACTAAAATCTACATCATGGAGCTCAAGTACTTGGATATTATCTTCATTAAAAAGCTGCGGCTCTACTTCAATAGGATTTATACAAGAGATCGGATCAGCCACAGAACATTCATGATTTTTTGACTCCTGAGTCTCACCAACTGGAAGTTCACTGCATTCCTTTTCCAGTACAACTGTCTCAACTTCAGAAAGTCCAGTTTTTAGCGCATCAATTTGCCCAGCCACATTTGATACTTCAGTCTCAGAATTACCTCCAGCCACATTCAATACTTCAGTCTCAGAATTACCCTTCTCATTGCCACCAGCCAAGAATGACGCAGTCACAATTGTGTCTTCTTTAACATCTGAATGCTCATCTGCAGTAACGGAAGCCACTTTGTCCCTCACAGTCCCAACAAGTAGATGTGAATTCGTGCTCTGTTCATCTATATCCATGGCCTCTTTACCTGAAACCTCTTCTGTTGCGATTATAGGTTGACTCACCACTGGCTCATCTCTGCTTCCATCCATGTCTCGACTTTGCTCGCTGCTTAGTGGAATATCTGTAACTTCTGAAAGATTTTTATTTACTGTCTTCTGATGTAAGTTCGCACACTCTGCAAGTGGATTAGCTGAATCTTTCCTAGCCTGACTAAATTGATCAACAATATTGACATCAGCTGGAAGTGAAACCGCCTTTTCAACTTCTTTCCCATTGTCTGCTTTGAGATCACTCTGATCTTTGTCTACCATGGAACTTCCTGAAACAGAAGCTTTATCATCTCTGTTTTGATCATTGCTTGGAATAGACCCAAAATGCTCAGATCCCCCAGTCATTACCCTTGTTTCTTTTTCCTGATTAATTTCCAAAATCTTATCTTCCTCCATTCCCTGAGTGGTTGAGGTAGACTCCACAACAATTGATTGGTTCTTACTGTTGCCTCCGGAACCTAGAACAAAGTGAATTAATACGGGGTTGGAAAAAGAAAAACACGGCATGTTATTTATATGGGAATAATCCGTATCCGTTTTGGAAGTACAGGTCAAATTCAGCTTATAACCACGGAACAAGGGTGGTTGTGGGGCGGTGGGGGTGGTGGTTTCAGCAACAATACATATATAGACCAAAAGTTCTGAATTTATGTACATATATGTTACATATATCAATTTATAGATTGATATTATCCCCTAATCTTTCATAATGCTATAACATTCTGTTTCTAAAAGTATACTAGTTTATAAATTTCAAATATACAGTTCAGAAATCGAATATGATTAACAAGTTCCATTTTTAGAAAATGTCAACTTTCACTCTTACAGGAAGGAAAAAAAAGAAGAAGAGAAAGAACAAAAGAACTTTTTAATTTACATTAAGTACATGATAATTGGAATTATTTGGGAATTAACTACCAACGACTTAAATACCTTCTGAAGTTTGAAAATGCTCACCAGTTATATCATGGCTTATCACCTCATTCTCCATCCTACCATCTCTCAACACAAAAGATCCACCATCCTTAGCAAATACAGTGTCATTGCTCTTCTCTGGAATATCATCTCCAACTTCTCTCAAGCTGCACATGCCTTCCGACCTTCCAGCTTCTGCTTCTCCCAAGGCAATAGTAGCATCATGGGTTTCAGCTACTTTCAGCTGAGCTTCATCCACAGTCTCTGCAGCATTAAGGTGCCCCTCGACCAAATTTTGGTCCATTGCTTCGATTTCCATACTATTTTCATTTCCAGTGAAAGATGTTCCTTCACTAATGAGGTTGCCTTCAGTATTAACCTCTGCAACAGCAACCTGAACTCCTGCTTCATCTGCCAAACCTTCCAATCTTTCAGCTTCAACACTACCATGAGCTATAAGAGTATCATTCTTCACCTTCTCGTCATTACTAATTTCCTTGTGTTCCTCCCTTTCCTGGGGCCCCTCAGCATCTTGCAAAGGCCCAGCAAGCAAAACTTGCTCCATCACTTCGTCGTCAGTGCTTTGATTCTTTCCTGCAAAGGATTGGTCTTCTTGACGAGCTTCATCTTCATCCATTGCCCCACTTACATCACCTACCTGAGAAGCATCAGCATGGTCTTCAGCAATATCTCGTACTCTATCCAATTCCTGCTCACCTATCTGTCCCAGATTTTGTACACCCAAATTGCCGTCCGAATCTCGAGCATTCTTGTCCAAATCTCGAGCATTCTTCTCCATTAAACCACCTCCCACAACATCATTTGAAGTGGTCGGTTTGTCTTCCTGACAAGACTGATCTTCCTCCTTTCTCTCACTTCCATCGCCACCCTCAGAAACCTCAACATGGTCATTACCAGCATCTTGCACTCTATCCCTTTCTTCCCCCTGATGAACAACCTGCTCACCTTTCCCTCCCATGTTTTGCACATCGACAGTGCCTTCTAAGTCTTCAGCATGCCCCTCAACTGAACCACCTTCGATAGCATCATCTGCTGTACTTGGTCCATCTTCCCGATGAGGCTCGTCTTCCTCCACATGCCCCCTTCCCTCACCAACATCCAAAACCTGATCTTTGCCAACATCTTCCACTCTATCCATTTCTTCAGCATCAACTGCTGCAGTAGTATCCCCATCTTGACTCTTTGAGCTCGCCTCCTTATCCGAAGAACCTTCAACTCCTTCTCTCGATACTTCCGCCCCATTTCCACTCCCCAAACCCTCAACCCCACCACTGCTCCCTTGAAGATCCACGCTTTTCTCCTCCTTACCGCTCATTTCCTGCTTCCGATCCACATCGGGCGTCACAATTACTCCTCCGCCGATCTCTTCGCTCCCTCTTTCAACTGATTCACCACCTCCCAAAGCATCTCCCCCCGGATCCAGAGCAAGCTCAGCTTCCATTTACTCACCCGCTCCTCCTGGCTCTCCCGCCCCCAAATCGAGCTCACCTTCAGCCTCCGCCGAAGGACTCGAATTCACAGAAGGGATCCAAAGATCCTCCTTCCTACTTGAGCATCACGAAGTATCTGTAGTAGGAAACGACCAATCCCCATGAGAACCTACCTCAAACTACCTGCTTGAAGAAAAACCCTAGATCACAATTGATCCGCGGAGATGAAGTATGTGAAGATGGATCGGAGGGGGCTTTTGTGGAGGGGACGTACCTGGTTTTCGATCTCGGATGGGGAGGATGAGAGGAGCGCGCCCTAGGGTTTTGCTGCGCGAGCTCGAAGAGGGTCGGATCGAGATCGAGATCGAGAGAGAGAGAGAGAGAGCAAATCGCACGAGTGGAAACGGATCCCTGGTGTCAAAAAACCTGTTGAGCAAAAATGTACGGAGACACCTCAACTATTAAAATTTCTCACCATCTCAACTATTTTTCTCATCATCATCATCATCATCTCTATTTCTTTATTTTTTTAAAAAAATATTATATTTAATTAAATTTAAAATTTTATTAAATCGAACAATTTTATTATCTATTGATCATTAATTTTATTATATTTAATAAAAATATTAATTTTGATATAAATTTTAATTTAATTGGCTAACATCCAAATCAGCAAAAAAAATAAAATAAATTTAGGTGCTAATTCAAATGGGTCTTTAGTTGAGGGAGTCTCCATACATTTTTACCAAACTTGTTTTGTCTCTTCCTCACAGTAGCTGAAGCACATCGGCAAAGAGATGTACTTACGACAGGTATGCTTACCTCCATTGCTATGAAAGTTTAATTTTTTTCAAAAAATATATTTAACTCCTTTTTGAAGTGACCGCAGCATTAAGCCGGTACTCAAACAGTTCCCGGTGAGACAGCTTGATAAGTCATATGATTCATCCCGCATTCAAATCTTAAGAATTTATTCTAATTTTAAAAAAAATTATTCGAATCTTAATACTATATTGAACTGCAATTTTGAAAGAGGCCCAATAAACTTCAATGAAGAACTCCTCGTTCAAGCATTTTGTTTATTGAAATACTTAGTTTTTACAAGATAAATTACATTGTTACTTGTTGATCCTTAAGAGCTGTTCTAAATATTTTTAATTTTTTCGGACTGTGTGAACGAACAAATATAAATTTTTTTATATTAGCAGTGTTAATATACCGGAACTTCTGTAAAGACAACAATTTAGGTCATCACATAAGACTAAAGATGTAAGATTATAATCATTGAGGTATTTCTATTGGTATATGTGTCGGGCTCAATATTTGTGAAGCATTTTTTAATCGCACATTGATTCCTCATCGATATCAGATTTTTCACTTTAAACCATAATCTTCTTCTTCTTCTTCTTTCGTAATTAGGACTCTAAACTCTATAGTATGTTGCAGTTAGATTTCAAAATTGAAATTTATATTTAATGAAATATGCCATACCAACAAAACCCTCCCTGCTTGTATAAGATTACAAGCATAGTTAGATGGTTTCTAATTAATTTTGAACTAACTTCTATAAATTTTGAAAAGACTTGGTTGCCTTTCTGACTCGACATCAAGACACCGCATTATTAGAAACTTAAAAATTTTCACCCATCAACCATTTTTTATCTAATATTTTAAAAAATCATGTGAAAATTAAAAAGTCAAAGTTTGAAAAACTATAGCCAGAAATCGAAATATTACGAAGTTTTTAAAAAGCACTAAATGACACAGCTTTATTTGTACTCATGAACTATAAATAGTAGGGACCTATAAATAGCAAGGACTATCGGGTTAACCTCACTAAGAATATTATATTCATATTTTTCAAGTAATATAATTTTTAATAGTTCTAAAAAATTATTTATCTTTCTGGCAATTCGTTTTAGAGGGAGTAGGTCCAGACTAGTAAAATTAAAATAAACTTGTCCATCTTCACGGAAGACGATAAGATGTATGAACAAAATAATCTAAAAAACAGTCAATATCACTTGTGAGGTCATAAGACCATATTACAGGTGGTTAGTGGGGGAGTGAGCGTGTTCACTAGAGAAAAGATTAGGAATCAAAATGTAAAAACAAATTGGAAGGAGGCGGTGTATATGTACTTCGGGGGAGGAAGTCTACTATGTCATACTTGCATCACGTCATCAGTAACAAATTAATTATATCTTTTTTTTAGAAAAAAATACTAGCAAATATTTTTTTATTAATTATGATAGGACGGGTGAATAAAAAAAAAACAATCTTATTAATTAGAAACGCCACGTCAGCAATCATTCTAATTTTTTTTCGGTTCGGAAACCGAAACGAATTTGGGATAATCTCGGATTCGGACACTGCGACGAGTGCGATTCGAAGAGTGAGTGAGTGAGGGGATTTTTTTGTTTATAAAAGGAGAGTAGAGAGAGAGAGAGAGAGAGAGAGAGAGAGAGAAGGGCGTTTCCTTTCCTTTTCATGGACGACGCGGAGGAGCTCGACCTCGTCGTCTCCGACCAACATCGCGAGTTCATGGCCGCGCGCTCCGCCGAGTCCGATCTCGACCTCGCCTTCCGCCTCCAAATGGAGGAGGCCATGGCCGCATCCCTCGTCCTCCTCCCCTCCTCCTCCGCCTCCGCCTCCGCCTCCGCCTCAGCCGCCGCAGCGCCGTCGTCGTCCTCCTCCGCCGTGGCGATCGCCGGAAAAGGGGACGGCGACGGCGGCGACGTCGTCTTCGTCCTCGGCCTCCAAGCCCTAGAGCTCGAGCGCTTCCGCCAGGAGCGGAAGGACAGCGAGGAGACCCAGGCCGAGCGCCGCCGCGTCGCCGACGACCTCCGCCGCCGCGCCCACGACCGGCGATTCGCGCGCGATATCCTTATGATGCCCGACGAGGAGTGGGACGAGGTCGGCGACGACTTCGAGCGCCCGATGGGGCCCGGGCGCGGCGGCGGCGGCGGCGACGGCGAGGCGGAGGAGCCGTTCCGGCTCTACTTCAAGGGGATGGCGAGTGCGAAGGAGGAGGGCTCCTCGGTCATCTTTGGAGCGATCGGGGTGGCGGTGTGCGATCCCAGGGACAATTTGGTGCTTAAGATTCAGAAGCCGATGCCTGCAGAGGTTACCAGCCGCGAGATGTTGGAGACGAAGGCGCTGATCGAGGGGCTCAACGCGGCCATCTCTTTGGGCATCAAGAGGATCTATGTGTTCTCGGACTATAAGATCCTGTACAATCATGTGAGATATCTTTCTTATAGAATTATTGAGTCTCATTCTCGTTTGATGTTTAATTTTGTTTGAATTTATGCGCCTGATGTTGATTCCTGGGACTTTTAGGTCTTGATGATCCTTTCTTGCCCTTTTGGACTGGAAAAGAAGGGGTATGATCTAATTAGAACTGATTTTTGTTAGGGTCTTATCTTTCACCGTAGAAGTTGTTATCGTTCCTGGCATTCCAGCGAGTTTCGATTGGAAATGTTGGGTATCGATATGATTTCACTCTTGGGAACTTTTAGGTCCTGATGTTGCTTATGTGGTTCGTGGAGTGGAAGAGAAGGGGTAGGGAATTTACTTTTCAACTTAAGAAATCGAAAACAAAACATGTTTTGTAGAGTTCCTATATGGTTTGGAGTGGCCACTGTTTTGGGGTGGGAGTGTTGGTTACGGAGTTTGGATCTATGGTCTTGGGATGAGGCTTCTTACTGAAGATTTGTGAGGGACAATGAAGGGGATGGAGAGAGAAATGTTGAAGTCCTGGTGAGTGAAGAAAAAAGAAAATTCACTTCTCACTGCAATCAAGTTTAAAGTTGCATTGTAGAAATATTTAATATTCGATTACAAAACGGAAGTTTTAGAAACAGTTGAAAAGATATAATGAGTGATGTCAAACAAGCTATCATCTTCTGTAAATATGTATGTTGTGATTTATTATTCTGATTGGAAGCATAGAGTAGATTATTTGATTTATTGAAGCTGTTGGTCGGAAGGTGGGCTTCAATGCTACTTAACTTTGTCATGAACCTACATAGGCTTTTGAAATTAGAGAATGAGTTGAGCATCGAAGCGGTAGCCATGCATTTGATATTAAGGAAGCCTTAAGTAAATGAGGCACAAGTATTCAGTAATTATACTTGCTTCAGGGCAACGCTGTGTTGGTATTCTCTTTGTTCCTATTGCCTGAAACCTGGAATTTTGGCCCAAAATTGATCATCGTCAAAGTGAACTTAAATCCTCGGTTTATATGCTACTGTGTTACAGTATTGTTATCTCTACTCATGGTTGTGTATATTTTACATGCACTGGTATATGCTGTTTATCAGTGCTTTAATGATGATTTACTCTTCACAATAAAACTTGATCTTGATGAGCTTTCACTTTACATAAAAGTGAAGGTCTTTTCTGCACATACAAAGAACTACTACGTTGTTGAGTATATCTGCTCATCTTTTTAAATCCTATTGCAGTTGACTGGAAAATGGACCGTCAGGCAGCGTAAGGTTGCAAATATGATCAACCAAGTTTCATTACTACAAAGGAAATTCGAAGGATACCGAATGTTCCTGCTGCCGCGGAACCATGTCAAATATGTCTTTAAATTTGCGAAGGACGTGATAGACTCTCAGATCACAAAGAAAGCTGATGTTAGTCCCAGCAAAAATACGAAAGAAACATGCATCATCTGTTTGGAAGCTACTGATTCTTCTGAGATGTTTGTTGTCGATGGCTGCTCGCACCGCTTCTGCTTTTCTTGTATGAAGCAACATGCGGAAGTGAAGTTACTTCATGGGATGCTGCCCTTTTGTCCGCATGATGGCTGCAAGATGAAGCTTCACGTTGAAAGTTCTAGAAAGTTCTTGCCACCAAAACTGTTAGAGATTATGGCCCAGCGCATAAAGGAAGAATCTATTCCTGCAGCTGAGAAAGTCTATTGCCCCAACCCAAAGTGCTCGGCCTTGATGTCACTGGATGAAGCGATGCGCCCTCAGCAGGAGTCTTCTTCCTCTAAGAAACCCTTTGTTGACACTTCGGGATTAAGAGTGTGTATCAAATGTAATGGATCTTTCTGCATTAACTGTAAAGTTCTGTGGCATGACCAGATGTCGTGTTATGAGTACAAAAGGCTGAATCCACATCCCCGTCCTGAGGATGCTAAGCTGCAGTCCCTTGCTAGACAGAAATTATGGAGACAGTGCACCAAATGCAACAATATGATTGAACTGGCCGAGGGCTGCTTTCATATGACTTGCAGGTGCCCTTTTCCTTGTGCTTTATGTTCTTATATGCTCGATATCATTTCCTCTCAACCTTTCATTGAGGAAAAAATGTATAGGTAGTTTTTGAACTTTCTCGCTATTGAAAATTTGAAACCCAGTCCCTATACTTTTCACTTAAACACTACAATCCTGAACTTTCTTACATATTGCAATTTTATCCCTGATTGTAAAAAGTGTCTTGTTTCAGTTTGCTTGCAATAAGTTTTAAAATTAATTTTTTGAATAGTCACTTGTTAGTTTTTTTTTTGGGGTGCCCAAGGATGGAAATTGCAATGCATCAAAAAAGTTCTGGTACTCGAGTGTTTAAGTGAAAAGATCTAGGACCTGAATCACAAAATTGGGATCGTACGGGGACTACCCATAATATTTATTGGTGCCAAAATATGGTGTTGCTTTAGCCAACCTCATATCATTGGGAGAAAAGGATCGGTGATGATTTACAAGTACAAATCTTGAGCTGACAAGCTAGTGAACAAATAAGATAAATAGTATTTCTTGGAAAAGCACGCATGGGAACTTCTAGGAGTTCTACTAAGCATATAATCTATCACATTTGGGAACTTGGTCGTGCTTTTGCTACTCTGGCCCTTGTATAGGTATTTCTTGTATTCAGATTTTGTTAGTTAAATTGTGTGAAAAGACTTTGTATGTATTATCTTGTTTTCCAGATTTTGTATGGTAGTTTGTGTTGAAAAACACTTCATACTAGGGATTGTTATGGCAGCAGGAACAGCTTCAACAGCTTCTCTCTCTCTCTCTCTCTCTCTCTCTCTCTCTCTCTCTCACACACACACACACACACACAATATTTGAAATCTTATTCTCTGTTGCAGATGTGGACATGAATTCTGCTATACCTGCGGAAAGGAATGGAAGGATAAAAAGGCGACTTGTTCTTGCCCGCTGTGGGAGGAAGGTAACATTTTGTACGACGATACAGAGGATGAGGATGATGACGAGGACTTGTTCAACGATGAGGATGAAGACGAGGATGATGAGTATGATTTCCATGGCCATATTAATGACTATAATCGTGTGTACTATGGTAATAACTATAACAACTATGACCGTCGCCGGTATTAGGCTGGCTCAAATTTATGTAGTCAGAAAGTTATCGCTCCATTTTGTTCTTTTGAATACTATCTGTCAAACTTGTGTCATTGTCAAAAAAGTCTTAGAGTAGCTATTTAATTAGTTTATAGCATGGTACATGGTTCGAACCAATGTTTCTGTCATTAAAGAGCTTCTCATGCTTGTATAGCAATTTGAATGGTCTCTTGAATCTCATATTGCTCTTTTGCGGTTTTCTGTTTTGTGGTTCCTGATTTGCATCTTTTTAATTCATGTTGTTGTCAGCAGGCGACGGAGATGGCATAACTGCTACAAGAAATTTTCTGCCTTAATTTGTTCTTGTCGTCGAATATGGAGAACCTTTGCTGCATGAACTTTTCTGCCATATAATTTGTTGTTGCTGTCGAGTCATTTGGAGGTTGGCGCCGAAGTTAGTTGTTGTTGTTGTTTTCGTCTAATCTTTTTCCGCATGAGTTGAGACTATCAAATTATAATCTAGATCTATTTCTCGAGGTAAACATGTGTTACAAGCTCTTTGTTGATATTGTCCTTTAGATGAGTGGATGTTTCCTATTAATATGTTCGGTATTTGAAGGAGCTTTTGCATCAAAATTTTGTCATACATTAGTCTGCTTCCGACACTGGATTTTTCGAGGAGAATCTGGATAGACAGGCTTGAGACCTCCAGAAATTAGGTAATGATTTTAGAGAAGTAATGTTCCGGCGTGCTAAAAAAAAAATGCAAAAAATGCGGTGAGAAAATATAATGAAAAAGTAAATTTCATTTAGTTTTGGATAAACATTATATTGTGTAAATTGCAAAGATTTCCGTTATGATATAATTTTTGTAGACCTACATAAGAACCCACTAGTATATTTACCTCTATAGTTTTGCTCCAACTATTTTTAGCCCTATTTTCCCCGCAATAAAAGAAAATTTAAAGTCTAATACTCAGTGAAGGATATAAAAATAAAAATAAAAATAAAAAAAATCTTTGTGCTCCTTACCATCATGAACATCAATGTTCAGCAAAATAAAAGGAGCGACCCTTGCCATTTCAATACATCACCTCTCAGTGATATTAAACATCAACATACACGAATTTGCCAAGATCACAACTATGCACAATAGGTCTAAGTAAAGATCTAATCGCCAATCAGCTTAAATAAATAGCTGAGGGGCTCTAGAACGAGAAAAAGGAAATAAGAAAAATTTATGATTTTTTTTTTTTTTTCAAAGGCCTGAGGAGAACCCAAACTTCTCTTTTAGAACGAACAAAATTTATATGAAACCAAACAACGCATCAGCAGAGATTGTAATGGGAAAATTAAAATTAAAAAAAGACAAAAAAAAGGGGGGGTTACACAGCCTCTTCTGAGTTCATCTACCCAAGAAATATAGATGGGAGAGGGTGACCCACAAAAACTTCATCATTTTCTTTCCTTTTGTTTTCTCTAGCAAAACTGGGGCGTTATCCAACCATCTGCTCGCTCTTATCCATGGCCTTCTTCGCGAGCTCGTAGCCGGCAAAGTTCATCGCGCCGAGGGGGGCGATCCAGAAGAAGCGGGGGACGGCCCCCTTGAAGAGGCCGAGGGGCCCCTCTTGCCTGAGGATGGAGAAGGCCACCATCTGCATCGACACGGGCACCCCCTGCGGGGCCGTCATCATCCGCGTCTTCATCACGTCGAATGGAGTGGTCACGACGGCTGCGAGCCCGCCCGACAGCGCCCCCACCACCACCGTCTCCCACGGTTCTAAGTCCCGGTTCAGGAGGCTCTGTGCGGCCTTTATGGGGATGGAGAGGGCAAGAGATACAAAGGATGAGATACAAAAAGGAGTTTTGAAAGTTAAGGAAATTGAGTAATGCTATGATGGATGCATTCCAAAATGTTTGTTGATAAGTCAGCTTTTCAAAGCCACTTTTCAAAGCCACTGCCAAAACGCTGACTAACCACAAACTCCTGAGGCACATTTTTGAGCTACTTGTAACATTGCTTGAAGGAAGTGTCGACGATAAGCAGATAGCAACAATTAAAATGCATCAAGTAGAAAACAAACAAGAAGCACAATGTTCTTAATGGAGGATTTTTTTTTTTTTTCCCCCTCCCCTTTTTCCAAAAACCTCGAACCAACTTAGAATAACTGAGGTCTGATTTGTGGAAAAGATGGAACGATCAAGTACGGGAAAAAAATTAGTACACACCTTTTTCGCTTCTCCATAAAGACTCAAGCCAGCAACATAGAATGGAACCTCTCTGCAAAGAGTTGCTCCGGTACCACGGAAGAAGCCCTTGGGGCCGTCTTGCCTTAAAGTACCCACAATTGCTTCTCCTACATTATCGAAGATGCCGGCCTGCAGCCGCTGCTTAAGAACTTCACAAGGAATCCGTACAGCTGTCCCCAGGATTGTGCTGCAGAAGGATGCTATAGATTGCACCTATAAAGGAGCGCACGTAAGCTCCCTTGCAACCAAATAGAACTAGAAATAAACAAGAACTCCCATGAAACCAAATCAAACTAGTAACTGCGAAATGATCCACAAATGTAAGAACTACGCTGGAGAAGCCACACTTGGGCAAATTGCGTTGGTGACTTTACAAAATTATGAAATAGGATATCAACCCCAGGAGAGCTTAAAATTACATGTCTATTTAGCAAATGTTAAGCCCATTTTAGCTGCCATGCGCATACCAATGTTCAAAACTTCAAATAGCAATTCTTACATATAGATAGCAGCAAGTTCAAAATATAGCTATCCAAGAAAGATAACAAGTACTAAGAAGTTTCACAGGGATAGGAATACATGGAGAGAGAAAAATAAATAAATAAAATCAAACAGATAAAAGCAAAGAAGAAGTAATAAGCTGTTCCCAAAAGAAAAAGAATGAGTACGTGATGCAACTCCACAATTACTAATTTGAAGGAGCAATGACATGGTAACATATGGATAATGGAAACTGCATGAGAGAACAAGGAAAACTTTTCAACAATAAGAAAGGAACCAAGATTCCATCGTGAAAAATTTATTGCAGGAAAATCAACATTACCTGAATATCTGGGAGTGTTGGGGCTACATTGATTAACACAAGCTTGCTCGCTTCGAATATCCCAGTCCTCACTCCGTGGCTGTCAGTGGAACAAAAGAGAAATGAGTACTACTGAAGCATAGGAATAAAAAGTTAGAAAAGAGTGCAGCATACGAATCAGAAAAAACAATTGACCTTGAAAACTGTCCGAGAATTGCAGGAATAGAACCTCTGTATAGTCCCTGAAGCCCAATTTCTGGGAGCTTAGAAATAAGTTCTGGGAATGAAAGTGTTGACGCTTGTACACGTGTCTGTTACAGTACAAAACTCACAAAAGGTTACTTTGTGAAATTCTAGGCGCCAAATAAATTTTAGAAATGCTCGCAATACCCTATTGGAAGAAAGATTTACTTCTGATGACCTTTCTTCCAGAAAATTAACCATTTGGTTTATCAATTTAAGGTCAAAGCAATATAATCAAAGGTACCAGAAGAGGCAATACATTAAAAAAGAATAAGAGAGAAAGGCTCTTTGAAAATTGTTGAAGGAAATCAAAATGAATGGTGTACATTCTCGGGAACAGTCACTGAAAGTATTAGAAGAATTACTCAGTCAGCCTATGAAGAAGTTCTTCAGTTACATCTAAACAATGAACAACCTCAGAATGAAGGTTTATTGTATTCAAATAAACAGCCTATACAGAATTATATTAATAAACAAAAAGAACTCAAATTAGATATGGTGATTTAAGAGATACCTTCATTGTGTCTATAGGATGCAAAACAGAAGTGGAAAGTGCGGAAGCAAGACCTCCAGCCAAAGCAGACTTTAGAACATTTTCAGCAGATATTTGCACTGGTGGGGGGATGGCAACAACTGTAGCAGCTTCAAACCAGATGCTCCTGGATATGATTTTGAATGACCGAATCACGCAACAAAGAGAGCATAGCATCCAGAAGTAAAATTAAACAGACTAATAGATCAATGTTGTAACTCTAACTAGTGAACCAGATTTCAAAAAATCAGGCTAATATCTATATATATGTATATGAATGCCCAGTTCAAATCCACATGGAGGCTTCATGAGGATTTGAACTGGGCAGGGGTTGGGTTGGGGTGGGTTTTTTCTTTTTAATATATTTTTTTTCAATTTTTTTTTCTTTTTCCCTTACGTCGGCATTTTTTTTTCCAACGCAATTCTCCTCTCTGTACAATTTATTTTCAAATATTAATATTATAAGATCGAAATTTATATTTAATACATGTAATTTAAACCATATAAAAATATTATATATAGAAATTACATAATTTAAAAATTTTGTAATGAGATTTGAGAAATGTAGTGTATAAATTTACTTTTACAGCTGATCCATAGAATATTTTTTCTTTTTTTCTTTCACTAACTTTGTTACTTCTGTTGTTTCTACTGATTCTTTTTTTAACTTCTTTTAGCTGCTATAAATATAATTTATTATTTTTATAGTATTTGCTTTTATGAGGGGTGAAGACGATCGAACACAGTCGGATTTTTGACAAAACCATACCTGCATCAATATTTTTTTCGGATGCGATTATGTGTCCGATGCTAAATTTTCGTTACCACATCCGATTAAAATGGATTTAGATTAGATATGAGTCGGATTTGTATTCGGATAGTAATATATACTAATATGTATATATAAATATGAACTAAAAATAGCGCGAATAAAAGACACAGTGCAATTAAAAGTTCACATTTGTGTTCAAACTTCATATACCTATATTTTATTCAATAAAATTTAATATTTTAATAATTATAAATGCAATTTTAATATGAAATTCATATTAAAATAAATGAAGAACATAATAGAAAATAACTTTATCCTCCCTACAATATATATTAATATCCCTCTTATCTCTTAGGAATGACAACAGTCGAATACGGTCGGATTTTGTAAAAAATCATATTTGCATTCATATTTTTTTTTTTTTTTCGAATACGAATTCGGATTCGAATATGTATCGAATACTAAATTTTGACAATCTTATTCACATCCTATGGAATCCGGTGTCGGAACCGATTGGAGTTTATTCTAACCGCTTCCATCCCTAGCTTTTATTCTTCTTTTATCCTTCTTATACTTTATTTTTATACTTTGAGTAGCTGCTACTGCTTTTTCTTCGGCTTTTTCTGTTTTTATTTTTTTCTTATTTGTCTTTTTTATTTTTTATACTTTTATTGTTTATTTTTGCTTCAGCTTTTTTTATTTATTTGCTATACAATTGACCCACCGCAACGCGTGGGTGTCTTCACTAGTGCCCATTAATTCATAGATGTTTAGAAAAATTTAGAATCAAAATTGAGCACACAATTTTGCACGTATGAGAGTATGAATCTAAAGGCCAAGAAGGAGAAAAACGAAAAGCGAATTCTATCCATCTAATTTCAAAATTTATCACTTACCAAAACTACATAAGAAGCAAATGGATTTGTGTAAGTAAAGCATCGTGATCTAGAGGTGTTCGGTTGAGACAAAGCTAAGATCATTTGATACAGGAGATACCTTACAGGAAACAAAGATAATAAAGTACTATATGTATCTCATAAGTACATGCTAAAATCACAGATATACAAGGATTATTTTCTTGCCGACTAAACTTCATATGCCATATGGAAAATTTCAATTTAACCAAATTCACGTAACATACCTCGGATCATCTTCAAGACGCTCTGAAGGAAGGAGAAGCATGAAATTCCGAAAATGACTGTATGAAATTGATCCTCCGGAGCCTGCGTTAAGATAACGCATCATGGCAACAGCATTATCTTCATTGGCAGGAAGACCTGCACTTTTTAGTGACGTCATGATTTGATTCTTTTGAAGTGTTCCGGACTTGCTCAAACAAAGGGTTGTATACGCTCGAAGAATCGTTGGCTCCTTCTGCTCCATTAAGGACAAAAATTGTTTCCAGCCAATAGATTTTGAAAATAGGTTTCTTCTAGTTCGTCGGAACAAATCGCGTGCATACCTCCTTGGTAGGCGCCTCTTTCTCATAGCAATTTCAAGATCTTCTAGAGTTACATGCCCATCACCATCTCTGTCCAACTCCTCAAAGAATCGCCTTCCTGAAGCATAAAAATAAGGTAAGGCGGGCAATGACAAATCAAATAACTATAAACTATTAAAATTATCCAGCAAACAGGCAAAACTACACAAACAGACTTCCCCAGGTCTCTCTTTTGAAATTTTGTTGAGCTTGAGAATCCTAGGGTTGTTAACATCTTCGAGAGCACTTGATTCACACTGCTAAACATATTCTAGAGTACTAGAAAAAACTATGAACGAAATTTTAAAATCTTTAAAAATTATTTTCTAGTGCGTCAACTCACAAAAGAGGGTGAAAACTGACCAGTCTTAGAAAAATAGAGGACAGAGTTTTCCAATTTAAGATAAGGGAATTGATCTGGATAGTGAAAAGTATTTCAAACATTTTATCAACTAGTTTAGATTCTTCTGTACAGTTAAAGAACAAACGCCCTATCCCGGCTGCTAAAATTGCCAACTTTGACATATTGTTTGATCATAAGATGGATTAAAAAAAAAAAAAATCTTAAAACTAGGTTAGTAAGTACTTCAAATACTGTATATAATGTTTAATATAGTGGATGTCGATTCAGATGCCCTTTCTTGAAGACAAAAGTGAAAGCATAAGGCCTTAGTGCTTCTAAAATCACATTAGCTCTATAATTACAGTTATACCTTCAGCTTCTGTGTACCGAAAGAAATCTTGAACCGAGAATAGCTTCTTCTTATCAGGGTGATCTGTGGTGGACTTGCCCAACTGAGGAATGAACTCAATCAATTCAGTCAAAGAAACAGTCGATAGGGTAGACCGCAAGCGCTCAACGTTCGACAAGGGAATGTTAAGTAATCCGCTCGCAATCTTTTGAGGTGAGCTACTCTCGGGTTCCTCTGTGCCACCACTAGAGGCACGGGCCTCGCTCTCATCACTAACAGAAGAAGAATCTGCCCCTACCAAACTAGCCGGGGCACCACTGACTCTCGCAAACCTCATATTTGAGAGGAAGCCATCAAAATCCGCTTTTTTACCACTGATCAAACCCTTGATTATCTTCAAATGATCAAACTGCGGAAACGGGGAAGGTTTAGAAACCGTAGGCTGATCGCAAGTCTTTGTGGCATTATCCTTGCAAATCAATTCAAGCATCTGAAAATTGTGAACCAAACTGTCAATTGCGAGACAGAGTAGCAGTTCCAGAGACAAGGAATCTCCAATCGAGTTTGAATCCTTATGCTTGTCCCAAATTATGGCCCTGTGCAATTCTCCACCTTGCGGCTTCTGTAAAGGAACAAAGAAGGGCTCATCTTCTTGTTCCCGCTGCGTCCCGAAGCACTTTTTGACGGATTTGAAAGGGCTCGGAACAGCCTGAGCTAAGCTATTGAGTAGAACCGACCAATCCGCCATAAATTGCAAGCAATTCGTGCACGATCCATCCCTAGCCTCCTCTTTCCCCTGTTTCCTCACTGAATCCTCCTTTGCCCCGCCTCCGCCATTCCCATTGGACGAATTGGGGAATAGGGCTCCGAGAAGCGACTTCATAGGCATCTTCATAGCGGAAAACCCCTTCTTCGTCTCCTCCGCGGCCGCAGAAACCCTAAAACCCGCATCATCGGTCCGACTCTTCGTCGCCGACCCGCTAGGTTTCTCCAACGACTCGGCGCTCCCCGCCTCCCCTCTCGAACTCCGCAAGTGCGACTCCAGATCCCTCGCCGCGCGCGAGAACCCGGCCTCGATCGGCGAGAGCGCGCCCCTCACGGCGTGGACGAGGGACTCCACCGGATCGGGCCCCGAAACCATCGTACGGAAACCCTAGAGCGATCGGAGACGAAGCAATTCGCCCGTCGAAGAGGACGATCACATCGCTCGTTCACCGCTCCCCCTCAAAATGGCGGAATGGGAAACCCTAGATCGATCGTAGAGAGAGAGAGAGAGAGAGAGAGAGAGGAGAGAGCGTGTGAAGTTTCGGATGAGCTCGCAGAGAGAGAGATGAAGAGAGAAACGCAGAGTGGCGAAATAAACGGGGGTGAGAATATCAAGTAATTATTTTTAATTCCGTTGGATAAAGTCGCGTACTAATTTCACCTTCAAAATTTGACCCACTATTTGGACCCACCTTGGGTTCGTGCATTTTATGAGCCCGGGTTACTGTGGAGCCCACGTTTGGGTACGCAATAAGTGTCCAAATTGTGGGTGTCGGAAAAGGACAACGCTGATGATAAGATGACGTGGCCGTGCGGGGGCGCAGTAGCACGAACGCCACGTACGTGCGTAAGGCGTTAAGCGCATGCGGAGACGTCCGATGCACCGCAGAACTACACACTGGCAAATCTCCACCGCTCATTATTGGACGGTGGAGATTAACTGTGGAGGTTGATCGGAGGGTGGATTTGCCATTAGTGCTGTTCTCGTGTAAACAGTTGGAGGAGGTTGAATTTTTTTTTTTTTTTTTTGGGGGAAAGTTTTTAGTGTTAAAAATTTGTGGATAAGATTAGTACACCGAGCTGTAACTTAAACTTTTAAATTTCAAATTTAAAATTTAATTAATCTATATTTTTAATTAAATTTATGTTTAAAAATTTATTATACTATCACCAAATATCCGTGATATATCTTTACTTAAAAGAAGAAAAAGAAAAAATGTGATCGTTTGCAGTGCCCGTGAATTCTCTGTACCATGAAACTTATCCTACAACCACCAACCACATAAACAAGAGAGAATTTTTTTTTTTTTATAAAAAAATTGCTCCTAATAATTACACAAGTGGAAATGGGGTATGCATGTGGATGTGTTTGGTGTAAGGTAAAGTAGTACCACGGATTAAGCTAATGTTTTTAGCTGCAGCTTTTCTTAGGGGACTTCTCAGAAGCATCTTCATAAAAAATGAGTCTTAAGGTACTTTTATATATATATATATATATATAGCATAAAAATTATTATTTGTTAAGCACACTTATTACAAAAGCAATTACTCTACAATTACTTGAGTTCTACTTTCCTATAACCAACTTAACCGAACATATTTGGAGATTTTATTAAGTATTAGCATAATGTAGCGTATATCTCGTAGTGTAATTATTCGATTTAATAGTTATGATCTATAGCAAAATTCACAAGTTTTAACTATCTAACTTAAGCTTCTCTTTTACGAGTTTAAAATATTATGATTTTCATAATTGTGGCCCTATTAAAATTTAGATTTACTATAGATAAATGTTAATCCTAATAGATATAAAACTACCTGATACGATATATCTTATCTTTTTCTCATCTATTTTAATTAAATAGAATTCTAATCAGACCTCGATAAAAAATTGATCTACACTCTATATAAATGAGTATTGGTCCCGCCACCTTCTCATGTGCATTTTTGTGAAGAATTACCATTGATTTCACACCATATGGGAGAGTGCCTGAGAAAGGAGGAGAAATCAAATTATCCAAGTTCGGTTGGTGACGTTCAGATTATAGCCGAAGTTTTCGATTCCACAGATTGATCAAGAATTTCTTTTCTATGGCGCTCTGTGAGTTATTTTATTTTATTTATCATCATAAATTCTGGTATGTATTTATTTTTATTGTTGTTTTACATACCGATAAAAATCTATCATAAAAATCTTATTTCAATCATTTCACTATAGTAGAATTTTTATATTTTATATTTGTCAAATATTACCGTAAGTAAAACGTTTAAAGCAAACTAAAAATTCCGGTGCTTCTGCTACAGCAAAAGTCGAATTACGATGCATCTAGTTTTGCCAAAATGAAAATTCATTAAACGAATTTTATATAATGTTAGCACTAGTTTGGTATTCATCCAACAATAAGCATGTCATAATCCAAGTTCTATAATTAGTCAATATTTGCTTTACAGTAATCAATTCCCATTTTTGCAGCTTTGCCTTTAAATTCACCCCCCTTAAACAAACTTTTTCTTGTTACTTTTCCTAATTCCCTTCCCAAAAAAGCGCTTTAACAAAACCCACTTTACAACCCACCCTTTACCCTATTCTTATCCTGGGGGCGGTTTCTATACGAAAAATTAGCCTGCACCAGATCTATCTCATAGCAATTAATTCTTAAATTTACAAATATAATTTGATATATAATCTTATACTATTTACATAATATATATATATACAAAAAATCTACCACTAAGGCATTGGATAGTGCGATAATCAAATAATAGAGAAAGAACTGTTATTTAAATATCCTAAATAATTTGTGCGATTTTATAATTAATATTACGTCACACATATCATAATAAGTTGTTACAATATAATTTTTGCAATCCCATTGAAAATGAAAGCAATTCTATGGGTACTTTAGCTTCATTTCTTCTTCTTTTTTTTTATTTATCCGTGGCATTAGATGACCCACAATATTAATAAACTTCAAATACCATCCATGTGGTTTCACATTTTCTTACTTTAGTTTCATGTGGTTTAAAGTGTATCACTTTAATACCCTGTGGTTTCGTTTTTCTCTTTTTCTTGTTCTTTTCATTAATTTTTTCGTTAAATTATATAAAAAAATTTCAGATAACCCACATCTGGTTCATCGAATATTCATTTTAGTATCATGTGGTTTTAACTTTCTCACTAATTTAACGAAAAAATTTAAAAAAAATAACAAAAAGAGAAAAACGATATCACAGAATACTAAAGTGATACACTTTAAACCACATGGTACTAAAATGAGAAAGTACGAAACCACGGGGGTGGTATTTGAAGTTTACCCTAAAATTTTTAAGTAGTATGTAAGGTATAAAATACACCGGGTCCAGGGAATAGTTATTGGTCCTCCTCAGAGTAGAATCCTACATTTTTTTTTATTTTAATTTTCGTTAAAGGGACAGCCTCCATTTCCCTGGCGGTGGGTCCTCTTCTCCGGTGGGGCCCGCGAACCCCGTGGGCTCGGCCAATCACCTTCGCCCGGGGGGTTCCGGGTACAAATCCGGGTGCGCGTAATCCCGGTCTCTCCCCGTTTCCTCCCCCGTCTCCTTTTCTCTCTCCTCCCCCTCCGTCGCCTCTTTTTGAAGAAGAGGTAGAGCGAGAGAGAAAGCGAGCGTTCGATTCCTCTTTCGTGTAGAGAGAGAGAGAGGAAGGGGAAAGGTGATCGCTTTGGGGATCGGCGATGGGGAAATGAGCTAAAGGTAACAACTTTGGATCCGAAAATAGTGTTTTTTTTTTTTAGGGTTGGTGGGGTTATTAGTTTGCACTGTTTGTGCACTTTGGTGTTGTTTACGATGCGATCTTTTTAGTTTCCCTCGCTTGTTTCCTCGGGAAAAGGTGGGATCTTCGTGGTAGTTTCTCGTTTTTTGGGGTAAAAATTTGATCTTGTTGGTTTGTATTAGCTTTTCTTTATCTTTTTCCCTCCTGTGGTTTGGATAAGTTGGTGTTCTTGGTTTAGTGTTGTTTTTGGGTGTAAAAAGGAATCTCGCTTCGGATCTAATGTTGGTATTGGATTTTATACTGTTTTAATGAGTTAATTGTGTTGTTCATCAAGTATCAAGTGTAAAAAAGGAGGATAAATTTTGGATATTGGATTTTATACTGTTCTAATGTGTTCTTATTGTTGTTGTGTTTTTTTATTGAGCAAGGTTTAAGTAGAGAGAAGAAAAAAGGTTTTAAAAATAAGAAGAATTAGAGAGAGAGATGGGCAGGACGAGGAAGTGGTTTGCTGCTGTGAAGAGAGTATTTAGCCCCGAATCCAAGGAAAAAAAATCCAAGGTAAAATCTCAGTTTTTTTTTTTTTTTTTTTTTTTCTTCCAAAACTAAGTTGAGCTTCTCCAGTGAATTTTATTAAATTTGAAACAAGAAATTGAAGTAATTTGGTTAAATAAAGCTTAAATATGAAACATAACAATTATATAGAAGTAAAACTTATGATAAAATTATCTTACCTGTTTTGTTTAAGTAGAACAAGTTGAAAATACAATGGATAATGCTTTTGAGTGTAGATAATTAGAAAAGTTTGTTAAATATTTGAATAATAGATAGCCAGTGTGTAGGTATTTTTGTGGTAGCATCCACTGAGTTAGTGATTTGTTTTAGGAGAAATATTTAACCGATAAAAAAGTTCTCGAAATATTCATAACTTTTTCAAATTTTTTACTATGATTTTAAACCTTACTGATTGATTTGTCGGCTTTCGTCACCAGAAGAGCAAGTCTAAGAAGAAATGGTTTGGAAAATCGAAGCACTCGGATCCGCCGCCTACGGAATCGGCGGCGAGTGATGGTCCATTACCACCACAACCGCCTCCTCCTATTCCCGCTGAGGAGATTAAGGAAGTTAAATTGACGAGTGCCGAGAATGAACAGAACAAGCGCGTGTACTCTGTTGCGCTTGCTTCGGCTGTCGCAGCCGAGGCCGCTGCTGTGGCCGCTCAAGCCGCTGCTGAGGTTGTTAGGCTCACCGCCACGACCAGGGTTTCGACTAAATCGCGAGAGGAGGTCGCTGCAATCAAGATCCAGACCGCTTTCCGAGGGTACAAGGTATAATATTATTGCACTTATTCGTAGCTTGTTACATCTGATGTTGTTTAATCCCCTTCTCTTGTCCCTTACATTTGCCACATGAGTCAGATGATCCTATTAACTAAGATGAATGCTATAAATAAGATAATAAATCTGCTACAAGTTTGTTGCCATTCCGCTGCTCACCTTCTAGGTATCAAAGAAATTTGAAGTTGACAAAGCAAGAACTTTTTCCCGTCAAAATCCTAATTTTGATAAGACAAGAAGTGAAACAGATTGAATTGTTTGAACTCGGCAAATATTCGAAGTGATAATGAGATGTGTCTCAAGATCCTTCAGTTTTCCTTGATATCATGTTAGTTTTTGACGAACCCTGTTGTGCACTATCTCCTGTTACTCGAAGCTCTTCTTCTTCTAGCTAATTAATATAATTTTATAAACATTTGTAACAAGGCGAGGAGAGCTTTGCGGGCCTTGAGAGGACTTGTCAGGCTGAAGTCCCTGGTCGACGGAAATGCCGTGAGGCGTCAGACGGCAAACGCCTTACGTTCCATGCAGACACTGGCAAGACTTCAATCACAGATTCGTTCTAGGAGAATACGAATGTCCGAAGAAAATCAGGCTCTTCAGAGACAGCTTCAGCTGAAACGTGAAAGAGAACTCGAGAAATTGAAGGTAAGTATTTGTGGAATGTGAATGGATTTCAGTAATCTTTCTGGTTATTTATCCAAATTTTTTGTCAGATTGGTGAGAATTGGGATGACAGTCTTCAATCGAAAGAGAAAATCGAAGCCAATCTCTTAAGCAAGCACGGAGCTGCAGTAAGAAGAGAGAGGGCGCTCGCTTATGCGTTTTCTCATCAGGTCATGCTCTTCTCCTCGAATTCTCGTGTGCTTTCTAATAAGTACCCTCCTTTTCATCGTCTACCTCATTATTCGCTACTTAATTTGTCGAACATTTTTTTTAAAAAAAAAAATTTGAATAGTGGAAGAACACTTCCCGAACCGTCGACCCGACATTCATCGACCCCAACAACCCGCAGTGGGGCTGGAGCTGGCTCGAGCGGTGGATGGCCGTGAGGCCCTGGGAAAGCCACACTACGCCGAATAAAGCACCGGACAATGTCGCCGCTCTTTCAAAAGATGACGCTAACAAACCATTCATCGATCGAACCCCTTCCGCGCGCCACAAACTGACCCGTCCACCGAGCCGGCAATCCCCTTCGACCCCCCCATCAACGACGCGAAAGATCAAACCGATGAGCCCGAGAAGCGGCCGGTGGGCCGCAGAGGACGATTTGCGAAGCACGCACAGCGTGCAGTCGGAACGGCCCAGAAGGCACAGTTTAGGAGGGGTGTTCGTGTCTTCTATAAGGGACGACGACAGTCTGGCGAGCTCACCAGCTGTCCCGGGCTACATGCAGTCGACGGAGTCCGCACGGGCCAAGGCCCGGTTCTACAGCTTGTTGAGCGATAAGACTGAGACTCTCGAGAAGGGGACCGTGGGGTCGGCGAAGAAGCGGCTATCATTTCCGGCAATGGAGAAGCCCGGGTTGACGTCCCCAGGGAAGGGCGCGAGGCGGCACTCCGGCCCCCCTAAGTTAGAAATTGCCTCAATAACAAGCAATGGAGAGAACAAGTAGATCGCTTCGGCTTCTCTATTTATAGCCTGATTGTTGTGTTGTGTGTGGGATTTTTCTCGGCTGAGAGGTTTGTTTCATTGGCAAAAAAAAAGGATGTTTGTGAAATGTTTCTAACTGTGATTTTGTGTCGTTGATCGCGTCGATTTGTTGCGGTGTTTTTGTGCGCTTTCGCCTTTAATCAATGTACATAGTGGTGTTAGTTTGGATTGTGTATGCTGAGAATGGTTGTTGAGTGTTTGCAGAGTAATGTTTAGTGTACTAATTATTTAGTATTAACAACTAAAACTTATATAATTGTGCCTTTAATTTTTAGTCATTTGCTTCATAATTTGGAGAAAAAAAGGACATTTATTTTGACTTATTATCGTTCGTTGTCAAAATAATCTTTGTTCATGGAGTTCTCCACTTACTGAATCTTTTGCTTTGCTTGTAATTTAAATCTCAATACGATCCCAAAAATATTGAAATCTAATTTATTGTTTGATCTCAGAAAACCTGTTGCTTGTAGAACGTAAACATTATAATGTAAAATCTGCTCTCTATTTACTAAATATTCAAAACAGATATTTCAACACTTAAAAAGTCTTCAATAAGTTTTTCTTTAACAAAATAAAAAATCTCTACCATGCAAGTCAAATTTAAGTAGGGCTAAACATGTGCAAAAATATATCATAATTGACTTATTATGAGATATTAAACGTGATATTACGTATAAAAATAAATAAGATATTTTTTCTATATGTAACGTAATTTTTATTGCAATTCCAAACAGAATCCGAACAATGAATCTCTTCTGCTTAGGAATTTATGCATTTTATTTTAATCATTCTAAATCCAAGTTTTGTTGTACCTATATGTTAACCACTAAGTTTTGTCCAAAAATTATGTTTATAAAATATATTTAATTATTAATATATTTTTACATCGGATTGTATTTAAATGTATGAACAATCAAAACAATCAAAAGTTGTGGTGTCAAATATGCTAACGCATTAATAACAATAATAAAAGAAAAGGGGCACTTGCTTATATATCCCTGGAAAGTTTCCGACTCTCTTATTTATCCCTCTTAAAAGGTTAATATTAAAAATATTTTTTTAAGATTCCAAAGTCTTTCAAAATATATCTATAGAGTTAAATTCTGTTAGTGAACGATTAGGAACAGTCGTTATCACTGTGAAATTATCATTTTGCCCTTTCAAATATGCGCTTCTACCGGCACCAACTTTTTTTATTTGTCCTTAAGTCAGGGAAAAAAAAATATTTTGACTTTTTATATTTTCAAATATGTTCTTCTACCATCACTAATTTATCTTATTTGCCCTTAAGTTAGAGACAAAATAGATATTTTTACTATTTTTTAACTATGTTAGAAATTTAACTCATGTTTAATCCGAGATGACTTAACAGTCACTAACAGCATGAGTATTTTTAAATAACAAAAAAAAATATAAAAAATATATTTTTTTAAAAAGTAAGAATAAATAAAATATTTCCGAGTTTTGACTTTTGAGAGGGTGTAAAGATAATTAATGCCAAAATAAAAAAAAATCCTAAAAATAAAAGAGAACCGAAAAAGTATAAAATGGAAAGAGAGTTCGAACGCTCGACCGATGATCTCAGCAACCCCAAAGCGCAGCGAGCCGCCAAAGTCGACACTTTAGAAACCCCCCTCTATCTCGCTCTCGCTCTCGCGTCGACACTTCGCGGATTTGTATCCAATCCTTCGATCCGCCGATCCCTCGTCCTAGGGTTTATTCGAACAATCGCCGTACGCTTCCGTCGACTCTATCGCTCGTCCTCGTTTGATCGGATTCCGATCGGATTTGGATCTCCTCTCGCTCTCGCGCGATTGCGCGGCGTTGCGGCGCGGGGAGCGATGGATTTGGTCTCCGATTGCAAGGTCGTGTTTTTTTTTTTGTGTGTAAATCTCGCCTTTTCCCCCCTGATATATGGATGTTTATTTAGGCTATTTACGGATGAGATTATAGTATTTTTGTTTGATTTGATTATTTAAGTGTGTGTGGATACTTTGGTTTACGTGGATTGAGGTTGTTTTTATGGAAGAGCTTTTGGATGCTGTTAAATTAAGCTCTTTTTGAGTACATTGTTTGATTTTGGTGGCGAGTTTGTTTTCTGAATCAGGGTTCGTAATTTTAGCTTATGCAAGAGTTCCTCTGTTGGTGCTGCAATTTTTCACACTTCAGATTATCGATTTCTTGCTCCTTTTTGCTGTTTTTATCTTAGTTAAGATTGGAATTGATGCGGATGCTGGTGGTTTTTTGAAGCGAGTAATGGAGAGCTACAGAAACGTGGTTTTATTCCACTCGTCCTCTATAAAAAATCGAACTTTCATAGAAAAAATCAGGAAAAGAAGCGAAAAATTGCTTAGGTTGTTCACCATTGAATAAGATAAATTATTTCCTGCACCTTGTCTACTATGGCATCCTGGGACGACCATTTAGATTGCAATGTATAACCCCTATTGTGGTAAAACCATTTGAACAACAAGAACACAAGAACATGTTACTTAGAAGCTATGAGCTTAGCATGCCCTAAAACTGCAAAAGTGAAGTTATATTCAACAAGCATTATGTAATATGAGTGTTGAAGTGCTTCTATATTGAGTTTAAATATTGTCGGAGACAAACTTTTTCACTCAATTGTGCTTCCCTTATCTGCACATATTTTTTTAATTTTTTTTAGCATACATTTATTTGCACCATTAGTCAGTTGATAGCGTCTGACAAGTCCGTAACTTGTTTTATCTTACTATTTGAATGCTTGATTGCAGGATAAATTGGGTTGCTTCAGAATAAAAGAGCTTAAAGATGTCCTGAATCAACTCGGTCTGGTAAAGCAAGGGAGGAAACAGGTTAGCTGGGAATATTCAATTTGCTGTCTTGCATCAACTTGGTCTGATGGATGTGTGTGTGTGTGTGTGTGTTATTCTCTGCATAATGAGTGCCTTCTGAAGTATTAGTTCGTTATTGTGTACTTGAACTCTTCATTTGGCTAGAAAATGGATATGGTTTTTCATTTGTCTTGTAATTCTTTTTATGCAGTTTTCTTCTCCTTCTTTTTCTTTTCGTTAAGTTGTTTTTTTCTATTTGATTTGCAGGATCTCGTTGACAGGATTTTAGCCTTACTTTCTGATGAGCATGGTATATTTTTGACACTTTTGTCTTCTACTCTTCTCCAGATAGGGTAACATTGTCAAATAGTACGTTTTTGTCTGCTGTGATTTCTTTTTTTTAACTCTTTGTTCGTATGCTGTGCTTGCTATTTAAGTGTGATATTGCACCAAAGAGAACGATTTGCTCTAATCCTACATAGATTTTTCATATGCTTGGAGCTTAATAATATATCTTTGAATTGAAGCCTGAACGTTGCTCTCCATAAATTATTACTTCCCATAAATTATTTGGTGATTTATGTTATATTTCTATTCTGAATATACTGTTTATATAATGTATAAGTATCATTACCAGGCTCTTCTTGATTTGAGGGTTAATTAATATTTCTTCACAAGGAAGCCTATATTTACTTATTTTTAACATTTCAAATATTCTCTCGATTTCTAATCTAATTCGTCATTCAATTGATACCTTTTGTTACTTTTGTTCAGACCTGTGCATGAATTGTTATGGTTTTCTACTTCTTCTTTGCAGAAGGACACATCTTTGCTTTAGCTTACTGAGCATTATAATGATTCCAGTCAGGAGTATGTATGCTCTAGTTACATGTTTAGGCTCTCCCTTATTGCTTCTTCATCCATCTGATTAGACATGCCAACTTTTATAAGCTTCTGCTCATCAGCATCTTATGATACTTCCAATTTGCATACCTACACGTGTGTTCAAGTCTGCATATCCTCCTGTTATTAAGGTTGGAGGAACCCCTGAACATTCTGCAGTGTTTTGCACCAATGCTTCTTGGTATATCATATGTCCATGGTGTATTATGGTTGTATCTCCTTGATTTAGTTTGGGGGACCCTTTGTTTGCATTCCGAGTCTCCATAATATGTGCCTTATTTCTTTTTTTGCAGTCTCTGATTTGAATGATTGTTCAAGAAAAGATTTTATTGGAAAAGAAGAAGTAGCAAAAATAATTGATGACACTTACAGGTCAAATGCCCATATATTTATCATTTTAATTTTCTTTCATTATTTTCATTTTATTCCTTGCATTGGATTCTCTAAAGATGGTGTAATCAACAATCCTTTGCATGGAATCTCTCTCAACCTTGATGTCATTTTTTTTAGACAAATGCAAGTTCCAAAGGCTACCGATTCGGCAGCAAAAAGCCATAGTTGCTTAGCAAATAATGTGAAGACTAAGAAAGATGATATAATAGCTGATTTTGCTCAGATAGATATAAAGGTTCGTTGCCCTTGTGGTAGCTCATCGACAACAGAGAACATGATTAAGGTACCAATGCTTATTGTATTATACAGTTCTTAATCATTGTGATTTGCGAAACTTGAGAGATTATCATGTTCCTTTTTATCTTATTATAAGGAAATTTCCAACTCGTAACTACTGAAACTTGAATCCGAAACCGACCTGACAAAACACTTTACTTTGGCCGAGGGCCAAAATGGAAACTGAAACCATGTTTTGAACCTTTATTAGAATTTCTACATGTAATAGGTGTTGTAGCATGTATATTACTTCCTTGAAATTGATTCAGCCACACATTTTGCCTGTGACATGCCCTTTACTATTATTTTCTCGTTCATGAGCTGCCCAGAATTATCCTAGGAATCCCTGAAACATTGTTGAGACTCAGACACGAGCCACCTGTTTGTGGCTGTATTTTGTGACAAATACCAATTTGGTGTGTACTCAAGAGATCAAAATGATCTTGCAATAGAATTTCCGGCACTTACATATTTCAAAGCTGACTAAATTTTAGGCTCAGCAAGGTGTATTTATCACTCAGGCTCTTATATGTACTGACAACATAATCATATTCCCCTATGCTTAACTACATGATTCTCTGAAGTTTTATAGAACTTTCCTAGCCTGCTCAGTTAGTCACGTCAACCTAGAAATTACAAGTAGAGAGTACTAGCATTGACCACTTTAAATTTCACCTTTCAGCAGAAGATACAAGGCAGCAGAAATATAATAATACGACTGTTGGAAGTTTATTTTGACACCTTTGTAATTTTGTTGGCTTTTACAATTTTTCTGCTCTTAGAATCTTTGAAACCGTTAAGGGGCGTGTCTTCTTGTTATAAAAAGCAACTTTCGCTTCTTAGTCTGTGGTGGTCTGCTCCTGTCTTGTTTATGTTAAGCTTCATTAAGATGCATCACTATTTTTGTGTTGATAAATGGTTATCTTTGCTAATTTCAGTGTGAAGATCCACGATGTAATGTTTGGCAACATATTGACTGTGTTATTGTATCGGAGAAACCGATTGAGGGTGTTCCACCTGAAGTTCCATCCTGCTTCTATTGCGAAATATGTCGAATCAATAGGGCAGATCCGTATGTCCATCCAACTTGTATTGGTATTTGTAACCCTATAGTATGGTTACCTCTCTCCTATTTTTTCTCGTAGTGTATATATCTTATGATTGTGAAGGATGGCCTTTTGGTGTCTTTACAGTTTGGTTTGCTTTCTTTATTGTAAGGAACTTCACCTGTTTAGAGAATTTGCTCGACTATCTAGAAATGTTATCCAAGGGTCTGTTACTCTGTCCTCACTTTACTCTTAGCTATATGATGAAGCTTTAGGAAATTGATCTCTCCATTTATCACAATTTTTTGTTAACTTATCTTTTAATATGTTGAAAATACCATAAAGGCATACTTTTCCTGTTTGCTAAGTCTGACATCAAACCTATCTGAGCAAAAGATTGACTCTCGTTCTTAATGTGTTTATATTTTCTTTTATCTTAAGTGGTTCTCCTTTTTACTCATTCTAATTTTTTTGGGTTATTTTTTCTTTAATTTTCTTGGCTGAGTTGTAATTTCTAATGGTTGTTTCTCTTTGGAACATACAGATTTTGGTTAACAATATGCCATCCTTTACTTCCTGTGAAATTAGATTCTTCCTCTCTTGATGCAGACAGGTGAGCTATGTTCTGATAGATATATGCATTTTATTTTAATGAGAAATGTGCCTAAATATCTGGCAAGATTTTTGTCATGCTTTTGGTACCGACATTTAAGTGTATGTTGATTCTCCCTTGTATTGATTATTGACAGCTAATCAGCCGTGATATGCCTCTAGCCATATTAGCCATCCAGCTTCATGTCCCCATACATAATATGCTTCCGTTTGCTTTTGTGATCCAAACTAATTGAGATTTCTGAAGATGTAATTGTCAAGTGGTCAGAGTCAGCCAATATTATTACCAGAAGCCCCATGTTATTAGCAAATCGCAAACTTAAAAAAAAGGGTTTCTCTTTGGATGGCCTTGTGCAAGAAGTTAGAACTCTCTTAGCAAAGCTGAAGGAATGCCAAATGAACCTTTCAGGTAGCAACACACATGTGAGCGTGTTGCTAGATACTGTTCTCTAGATCTAGATAAGGAAATTGATTTAAGATCTAAGTTGGCACTTATTGTTTGGACAATAAGTTGCTACAGGGTTTGATGATGCAGACAAGAGAAGATAGAAGAAGGAGGTGATTTGAGTTTTGTTGTTTTTCTGTTAGTTTCCTGTTAGGTTCTGTGTATGTTCGTGGTCACTATTTTCCATTGATTACCGTCATAACCATACTTCTGTCAGCCTGCCTTACATTTAGTATTTTTGGTAAAATGTAGGTAATTGGAAAACTCCTTATCAGGTTTTATTGATTTTGTTTGTTGGAAATATGATGCATGAGCCACGCTCTTCCTGTTGGTAACTTGTGATATTACATGATATGAGAATTTGCTTTCCTTTCATGCTTGAGGTATTATGCTGTTGTATCCAGGGAAACCATTCTCCAAAGTGTGGAGAAAACTTTCCCACTATCAAGAGCTAACAGAGAAATGCTCCAGCGATCTGAATTTGATCTTCAGGTTGTTTTGTTTCCTTCTTCTATGATACTGTCACGTAGTTATCTCTCTGCATTTAGATTGTATCACCATTGATTCTGGATGATATTTCCCATGTATATCTGCTGTTCTGTTTTGCTGAATTACGTTGTTGTATGTTGGAACATATTACAGTACATTTGATCTTCCATTAAATGATTGCAACTCATAAATCTTCTGGATTTTGGTATAAAATAGGTTAAAATAAATGTCCTGTTTTCATTTTTCCTACTTTCTGATTTAATTATCAAAAACAGACAATTGCATAAATGAGATTGATATATAACCTTTCAATTTTCTTCACTCGTTTTCGTTATCTTTTTACTTTTTTCCCCCCTTTCGTGATGGTCTTTTTTACACCTGCAGTCTTGTGGTGGCTTAAGAATTTCAAGATTGGCTTTCTGACCATTACTCTTGCATATTAAAAATGATCACCTATGGTAGTTATCTTACTATTGTTAAGAAGTGATGAGCTAAATTTAGCATCGAAATTTATTTTTTCTACTTCTATTTAATTGCAGGTTTTGAAATAATATAGAAAAGGCATTAAGTTGGTCTAGATAGCTAATCTTACCCTAGAAGTTGCTATAAAGTTTCTGGCTTGACCAAATATTTGTTTAGTAAATACTAATCTCTTTATCTTGCTTTCGACATGCACTCCACGTAGCATCTCAGAATAAGTACCATGAACCTTTTGACTTGGTGCTTGATATTGTTACATGTTTATCTATTGTTGTTGACTAAGTGAGTTGTGTGCATGTTTTTCTTCATGGTGCATACTCTTACAGGTTTGGTGTATTCTTCTCAATGACAAAGTTCCATTTAGGATGCATTGGCCGCTAAATGCAGCTTTAACTGTTAATGGTATGAAGTTCTTGTGCTTGTTTTCAGCACTGATGTACATTATTTATTGTTTCATTTCTCACAGCAATTTCTAGAATCTATAAGCAATCTGGTTATGCATGCCATTTTATGCTGCATCACTATTTTATAATTTATTATGACTTAAATAGCTTGTGCTACTCAGCTGGGATGCTTTGTGGCAATGTACTCATACTGCATGTTCTAATTTAGAAGTGGTTCTTTCTGTATCAACGGGCCATTTGATATTGTTTTCTTTGTGATAAATTACTGCAGAATTTTGTAAGAAATATAGTTATTTAACTTCTGAAATCTTTAATATTTACTTGGCTTTTGCTGGAGAAGTAGAGCTATATGGACAGGCCCAAATTGGGTGGAGCTACCAACTCTACAGGGTTTTCAATTCAGATTTTGAATCTGCTATATCAAGGGAAAAGTACAGAGATTTTTTCCTTTATTTTCTTCTGTTTACCAGTTTGCTGCCGTGAATGTAATCTGAATGTTATTAATCCTCTTCATGCGTAATATTGCACTTCTCTTAATCTATCTCGTCATCTAATGTTTGAGAATGGATTTTTCTTCCCAATCCATAAAGCATCATTAGGAAGTGAGGACAATTATGATCTTCCTTTCATGAGGTTGCATATCTAATAGATCAAAACAATTTCATAGCATTCGATCCGTGCATCACAGTGCCTGGATGAATGATTGCTTGAAATTTGCAGTTAGTGTGAGTTGAGGGCCAACAAAGCTGTCTAATAAATCCGCAATTCCCTTTTACAGATTACTGGTTGTTGGATCTGAGTTATCGTTTCATCTCTATCTTTTGCATTTGCTTGCAGGTGTTTCAATCCTTATATTTGACAAGCCCCGTGCAAAGGAGTTAGGAATCAATGGTAGAGATGATGGTGCAGTGGTAAGTGCCATTTCATCTTTGTACAGCATGTTACTCCTGTCGTTTGTGATCTCTAGCACTCTGATGTGTTTTCCTTGTTAACATATTTACACAAACATGCCTGTGTAAGTGCATGTTAAGGTAAAGGTAGGGGTGTAATGTGGGCCGTGCCGGGCCGGCACGGCCCACATTACCCGTGCCGAAACGGGCCAGGGGTCTGCCCGGCCCGGCCCCGATTCACATCCGGGCCGGGCCGTGCCGGGCCGGTGATACCAACCATCCGGCCCAGCACGACCCGCAGGCCCGGAAGGTCCGGGCCGGGCCGGGCCGTGCCGGGCTTCGGGTCGGCCCGTTCAAATTTTTATTTTTTAAAAAAACATAAATTTTTAAACTATAATGTATTAAATATTTCCAATTTAATTTATATTTTAGCTAATTTTTTTTTAAATTTATAAACATTTTAATTTTTTAGAATATTTATAAATTATTATTGTTTTTAATTTGAAAATAGTCCACTTTTGGTCCATCGGACCAAATAATTTGGTCCGATGGACCAAAAGGCCTCTTCCCAAGGTCTGCAGTAGCAGACCTTGGGAGGAGATTTCATGGGGAGAAGGGCTTGGCCCTTCTCCCCATGAACTCAGACCCCAAGACCAAGGCAATTTTGCCTTGGGGCTTGGGGTACTGGGCCGTGCCGGCCCGGCAGGCACGGCCCGTGCGGGCCGTGCCGTGCCGGGCTGCGGGCCGCCCTTCAGGCCCGGCACGGCCCAGGCCCGACACGGGCCGTGCCGTGCCGGGCCTGCGGGCCGCAGACTCTCGGCCCAGCACGGCCCGGAGAGTCGGGCCGGCCCGGCACGAACGCTACAGTAACCGTGCCGGGCCAGGCCCGGCCCGCAGCCGTGCCGGGCCGGGCGGGCCACGGGCCGCCCGGCCCGTTTTACACCCCTAGGTAAAGGTAAGCTTATAAGAGAAGCTGCAGTTTCAAGGGGCATATATGAAAATTTTCAGATTTTACAGGGATGTTTATGTATGTAGATGATTTTGCAGGGATATTGAAAAGCCCCTTCGCTGGTTTATGTTCTCTATATTCTCTTGATCTTGTTGTATTGTTTTATTAGTCTAAGTGTTTCTTTCAACACATTTGTTCAGATCACTGTGTGCAGCAGGGAAGGTTCTAATAAGATATGCTTATCAAGAAGCAATGGTCGAGCCTTTTGTTTTGGTGTCAGAATTGCAAAACGGCTGACAGTTGATCGGGTTAGTAATCTTTTCCACTATTTTTTTCGAGCTTGGTAGTTTACATGATCAACTATACTGATGTTATTTTTTGAGAATTCAATCACCTTCCATGGAAGTGCTCTTTTCTTGTTACTTTTTGATTTGCAGATTTTCGAATCACTAACCGTACAGGGCATATGTATCCCTACATGATAATTTTGTGTAATTTGTTGGTGACAAGAAGCATCGCAATGGTGTTTCAAAGACTAATAGTTCGTATGTTATTGGACCTTCAGGACCTCAAAGTGTAGACTTTTCATTATTATTATTTTTATTTATTTATTTATTTTTGAGAGAGAAAGGTAGCAAGCTATCCGCTTCATTCATTTTTTGTATAGAAATGATCTCAACTAGAAATATGAAGCAAATAGGCTTCGATCTTGGGAACTTAGGTACCACGCATCAAACCCTTAGTTACAGTCAGTCAAAGTGTAGATTGTTATGTAGTCCCCTACTGGACATGTTTTAATTGATGTCAAATGGTTATACAGAAGTTGTGGACATTGTATCCGTCTTTGGCAGGTCATTGGAAGGCCTAAGTTGTTACATCCAATTTGTGGATCAGCTGATTGGACAGTTGGACACACACGTAAAGTCATGCGATTCTTAACCGATACATATATTCGCATTACTGTGAACTTTACTAGCGGAGGGTGTATTCAATTCTCTTCTTAGGTTAATCTTGTCTAAGTTAGCCATTATAAGTTGCTACAGGTTCTGCTATGCATTTTCAATACCTTATATATGATCTCTTCGATCAGGACGTTTAATGGTTTTATTCTCGTGCTTGGTAGTTAGTTCTTGGTAACAATCGGTATTTAATTTACAGGTACTCAGTGCGGTGCCAAAGGAAGGAGATGGTGAAAATTTCAATGATGCCCTTGTCCGTGTTCGTCGTTGTATCAATGGTGGAACTGCAACAGAGAATGCAGACAGTGACAGCGATATTGAAGTTGTGTCTAATTCTGTTACCATCAATCTCCGATGTCCCGTAAGTAGTATCGTTAATTTGGCTTTGTTTAGTTATCTAGAAGTAAATGGAGCCATTTTATTTCTATGCTATTTCCGGCGATAGGATATCCAAATCGATAATCGGCTCCATTAAACATGATCTAGGCGATTTAAACTTCCTAGAAATCAAATTTCATGATTTTACAATATCATTTGCTTAGTGATCAAGTGGCGTTAAATTCGTCTTATATTAGTCATTAAAAAATTGTCAATTTTTGAACTACTTGAAGACTAGGCAAATGATATTGAAAAAATTTGAAACCTAAAAAGTTCAAATACTCTACATGGCGATTAATGGTGCCAATTGTCGATTCGTGATGCCCCATTACCAGAAACGTTGCGGGAGTAAACGGCCTTGTTTACTTCTAGAAGTATTCTAGCCTAGCTCGCTCTCTCTGAAAATGCCGAACCTCTCTTGCTTTTATTTTAATCCCATGCAACCTTGTGAATAATACTTGACATTAATGCTTGACATGATCTGAGCCTAACCTGTGACCGACTCTCATTGTACCCCTAGAGCCAAGCTTGGCTTTGTAAAATCATACAGTGGTCTTCTTGTGTTGCAGGTTTCTTTAAATTTAATTCTTTGTGTGAAAATATTACTTCTTTGATTTTCTTCTATCAAAAGGTTGATTAGTTCTACTGTCTCAATTCTCAAGTTTAATTCTTTTTTTTAATTTTGTTGGTAGATGAGTGGTTCAAGAATAAAAGTCGCTGCCAGATTTAAACAGTGTGATCACATGGGTTGTTTTAATCTAGAAACTTTCGTCGAACTCAATCAACGCTCAAGGAAGGTGAAAAAGAAACCTTCTAATTTATAGAATTAATCCTTTTTCTCCCTTCTTTCTAGCTTGATATCTTTCCTGTTTACTTTCTCCAGTGGCAATGTCCGATCTGCATGAAGAACTACTCTTTGGAGAGCATCGTTATTGATCCTTACTTCAATCGCATCACTTCTTTGGTGGGTTCTTCTGGCATTTTAATGAAGCTTAATTAAATCATTATGTAAATTGCACGACAGATGCCAGCCTTTTCATGAGGCTTCACTTTAACCTCCAACCTTATAATTGTTGCAATCGAATCCCTCGCTTTCATTATTGGTTGCAACCAAGTCCTTGAGTTAAAATTTTTGTTAAATTCATGTTCACAATGAGAAGACCATCAAATTTGATCAGGAACTCAATCATAAGAATTCAAACATAGCAGAGCAAAGTAAGTTCCTGTGTATAAAGGTTGGGGATCCCTCCTGCAATTTACCTTTATTCGTTAGTTGTTTTTACTATCTATTCTCTCTCTTCATGACATAGATGCAAAATTGTGGAGAAGATGTTACCGAAATTGAGGCTAGACTAGATGGTTCTTGGCGAGTAAAGAATGGAAGTGAATATAGGGAGCTCTCACAGTGGCATTCACCTGATGGTACTCTTTGTATGGCTAAAGATGAAGAGCCTAGAACTAAATTGGATATCACACAGCAGATTAAACAGGAGGGCTCGCATATCAAGAATAATTATAATGAACCGTGGGAGGATGTCAAGCCTGAAGAATTTAAGCCTCTACGTTTTGAAACTCATGTGCTAGAGAACTTTGAGAACAGAAATACTAGCTCAATGAACTGCAGCGCCACTGATAATTTCAGAGATGTGGAAAATCCATGTGTTAGTCAAGAGTTCAAGCTCGATTCTCTTTCTCTTAACTTTGAAAGAGTTCCTGCAGCAACATCACCGAAAGACGCCGATGTTATAATACTCAGTGACTCTGATGAAGAGAATATAGCTGTGGTGTCTGCCATAGCTGGCACAACTCTCCATACTGGTAATTCCTATTCCGGAAATCTTCCGGAAGCTTCTAGAACATATGTTGAAGAACCTGGACTAGTGACCAGCAGAACATCGTCTGTTGATCTTCTTGACAGTGATACAGATGAATTCGGAGTGCCATTCTGGGATTATCAGACATCTCCTCAAACTGACCGTAGTTCCCAAGTTCTCAATTCATCTATTGATGGATATGGGCCAATTTCAGGTGGTAATATAGGGCAAGCCACACAAAACCCTTTAGGTGCTAATTTGACGGGAAGCCTTATTGATAACCCTTCGAAATTTGTTCAGGAAGACCCTTCTTTGGTGGGTTTTCTTTCTAAAGAGCTTGATAATGGTAAAATGAAGGCCACTTATAATGACTGTTCTGCTACTTCTACTACTACAACAAACTGTGGCAATTCTGATAATTGGATCTCTCCTGGTGTTGGCGGTGATAGTGGATTTACTAAAGGGCTGGATTTGGGAGGACAGTTTGACGATTCGGAGATGGAGAGATTGGTCAATGCCGGTTAGTATATTAGCTTTCCTCTTTTCTCGAAGATTTCTGGAAATAGTTTTTCTTGATTTAGATACATTCCTGAAGGATAGAGACCAATTACGATCATGCTCGGTCACTATTTGATTGCTCTCTCTTATTTAGTTTCTCTGTCTACTTCTTAACACTAAGACCGAGATCTTCTCCACCTATTTATGTTCATTTTGATGCTTATATGGTCTGGCATATGGAACAGTTCTACTTTGAGAAGCAACAGTTAAATGTTTAACCAATGAAAGATCTGTTGCTTTTGTGGTAGGAAGCTGTGAGCTTGTGAACCCCTAAAACAGAATCTTCGATTTGAAGCTTTTGCTTCTGCTTCTGTGGTGGAGAAAGCTGTAGGAGAGTATTAATTACTGAAAACAAAGCTGTTATTGCTTTTTTATACAGCTTCACTCAGTAGCTCTCCTACAGAAGCTCCATCCAGGCCAAACAGGGTACCATGCAATTTCCTTGTTCTATTGTTTTTGGACATTGCTTTAACTATTCATTTCTGCATCCTGAAACTTTCAAATTTGAGATTCTATAAACGTTTTTCAGTTGTGCCCCACATTTTGAAGTCTTTTAATGCATTGTTTTCTCCAGACGGAGCTTCAATCCTTGGGAGCATGAACTATGACAGAGTCAACAAGACAACCCCCAAAAGTCAGCCGTCTTTTGGTCCTTTCTCACCTCCGCGCCAACCACGATCTGTTCGGCAACGACTGGTTCTATCAATTGATACAGACTCTGATTAGTTCCCTGCTGGGTCTTTACGAAGGAGGCGAACCCTTTTTTCCTTTTTCGACTATAAGGGGTTCGACAACCAAGTAAAATTGATTGAAAAAAGAGGAATTTACAGCAAAGGGAAGCACAGAGAGAGAGAGAGAGAGAGAGAGAGAGAGGTACTGGACTTGAATTTACAGATGAGGATAGATGTTTTCGAGTTTCCGTCGGCCATAGAAAGGAACTCCTTCAAGTTGCAGGGTAACTTTTAACAGCCCATCTTAATGAGGTCGGTTCGAAAAGGTTTCTGGTCCGCAAATGGGCACAATTTAGGTGCCTTCGAGTTGTGATTAGATATTATTAGCCAAGAAGGGAAGATTATGTTTTAAGATTGGCTAAAGTACAAAAAAAATTCTATGTAAATATCTGCTTTTTCATATTTCCTCTCTGACTTTTAAACAACTACATTTTGCCCCCTAAATATTTCATAAATGTTTTTAGAAGATTACGGTGTTAATGGAGAGAGTGAAATGATCAAATTATTCTGATTTATTTTATAAGAAAAAAAATAATTTTCTTTCATTTCTGTCATTAAAAGGGCATTTTTCGATATAAATTATTAGAAACGAACGAAATAGTGACGGAATCCTGACGGACGGGGGTTGAATGCAGAGGGTAAAATAAATATCTTTGGAAGTCAGAGAAAGAAATTGAAAAAGCGAGTATTTATAGGAGTGTTTTTGTCTTTTGGCCTTTAAGATTTTATGTAATTGAACTCTCCAGGCTTTACGTTTTCTTCTCTTGTTTCTACGGTCAAATTCACATGATGTAAATATGTTCCTCTTACTAGTTTGAAGCAGTTCATTCTATTTCTCATTATGGTAGATGATAAATTATAAAGAGATATTTCTCATTGTGGTAGATGATAAATTATAAAGAGATAAAAATGGAAATTGGCTTTTCCATTACTTGGGTGATACTGAAATTGCTGATCAAATTGTGCTTAGCTTTTGATAAGAGAGTGTGTTTAAGGGTAAATACCTTCTGCACTCATGCCCCTTAAAAAAGCTAAAATTGCATGTCGATCCTACGCCTAAAAAACTTGAAATATTTATCTTGTTTATATTGTTGGTTGGATCCTCTTGATACAGCTAATAAGAATGCATGTTGATAAAATGATGATAATGGAAGGTTCTAAGAGGAGATTAGCAAGGATGTTAATTGAAGTTGTAAATAGTCTTGATTGAAGATAAATTGTAGGGTCATTAATGATGATCTGGGCATGTTCCAGATACGTCGCCGAGAATGTTAGTAAACACTATCTAGTTCAGGGAAATGCTTTTGAGCCCCGTGGAAGAACCTTCTATAGACTGTTTATGTGTCGACAAATTTATACCAACACATTAACAGTTTATAAATACAGTATTTTGGAGAATATTTATCTAAGATGGCTAAATATTTTATAGCCTATTACCAAAAATAAAAGATACAAAAGGGAAAGCTTAGATTGTATCTTTCCTTTAGTTTCTGCTTCACAGTATGATTAGTTATAAATTAGCACCAAAGTTTGCTATACATATATATACATATATATATATATATAATATTGGCTTATGATATACCATATTATTTTTTAAAATTTATTTTCGGTGTGGAGGTAATCATCTCCTAAACTTTGACTTGCATTATGTGCATAGCATACTTGGCCACTATCGTGCCTAAAAAATTCCTTGAAGAATAATAAGACCAGCTATATAGTTGACATTTAAGCATATACTTGTGTTGTAGCATTTAAGCAGCATATATAAAGAAAATAAATGTTTTATAGTCCATTTGAAATGGTTTTGCTAACCTTTTTTTTTTTTTTTTTACACGTTTTAAATTTTCAATATCTTGAAATTGGATTATTCTTACTACGATTAATTAAAAAATTTATTAAATTTAATGACTACATTGTCATTTTGTAAGAGAATTATTAAATTATAATATTTGATGCAATGCAACTATTGATTAAATTTAATAAAATTCTTAATTTATTCAACTTAAATCACTTAATTCCGAAAGACTAAAAAATGTAGAAGTTGAAGGGGCCGTGTTAAAATTGCTTATAGTTGAGTGGGCCTCGATGCATTTTTACCAAATTTAAAAATTTCCAACGGCTATTAACACTCTCATTTCCAGCTCTTTTGCTCTCCTCATTCCCGCGAAATTGCATCCACGTCTCCACTCTCTCCTTCAAATAATATACTCCTAAAATTCTAACCCCCTCAAACCCTCTCTGCTTCTTTCATTCTCTCTCTCTCCTTCGATCTCAGAATCGCGAGAAATCGTTCTCTCCGAAAGCCCTTTCGATTCCGGTTTCGCATCATGTTTTGAGGTTACATAGATTAATTTTGAGATCCTTCAAAAAAAAATAAAGACTGAGATTTGATCAAAGTTCCTTTTAAAAGTTTTGAGTTTCGATTCCGTTGATGTGTGATCATTATTTTCGATGGATAAATTTTGATGATTAATTCCGCGGCAGTCGCTGCAATTAATACCCTTTTAGTAGATTTTGGGGGTTTTCTTTCGAAGAATATATAGGTTTATTTATAAGAGAGAGAGAGATGAGTTGCTTTCGCTGGTTCTCGACGTCGTCCGATAAGAAAAAGGCGAGGAATTGTAATCCCTCGAAGGATTCCGCTCAAGCGGTCGAAGGAGCGACGAGCGCAGAAGTCGCAAAAAATATCGGTGAGCTCCACATTTTGATGTCATACTTTGTCCTCAAAATTTAAAAAACTTTGTGTATATGACTCTTAAATTTTGAAATATTCACTTTTTGTGGTGGGGGTCCTTATTGAAATGATATTGATTTATAAGTTAAGCGTATTTTAAAGAGCAATTTTGAGTTTCTAAACATAATTTTAAGAACAATTGTGACATGTTAACTAAGTTAAGCATATTTTTGTGATGTATTAGTTATGTGTAAATATTACAAAGGGTTGCTAGAGTGCTATAGATGAAAATTGTGCCTTGAAATATATATTTTTCTTCCTATTTTGGTATGCACAAAAGGATTTCGATGAATCTAGTACCAATTTCAATAAATTTAACGGTCTCGTCCGTTTTTCAACTTGCAGAATTATCAGTTCCTCTGATAGTTAATGCCTTACATATTCTTTTATGATTTATCTACAGAAAGAAACAATCAGAAGAATCAGAAGAGCTCATCCAAAACGACGCCTAAAGACGCAGGCAATGGAAATATCGCAGCTCAAACATTCAGCTTCCGCGAACTCGCTGCAGCTACGAACAATTTCCGACCTGAGACTCTTGTCGGCGAAGGAGGGTTCGGTAGAGTTTACAAGGGCCGCCTTGAAAACGGCCAGGTACATAAAAACTTACTTTTTGTTTGGTAAAGACGTCCAGAACTTACTTAAACTACAGCGCATTTTGAAACAGATACCTGAAGTAATTTTACTCGTATCATACCGCGCTATGATTCGAGTACATTTTACAAATTTGTCACTAATGCTACTTTTTTTAATATATATATTTTTAATTTTTTGTTAGATTGTGGCTGTTAAACAACTAGACAGGAATGGACTGCAAGGAAACAGGGAGTTTCTGGTTGAAGTGCTAATGCTTAGCCTTGTGCATCATCCCAATCTGGTAAATCTCATTGGGTATTGCGCAGATGGGGATCAAAGGCTCTTGGTGTATGAGTTCATGGCTTTGGGATCTTTGGAAGATCATTTGCTTGGTATAGTAGTTGCATAAATTTACATGGATTGATGATTCATCTTTTGTTTTCTACTTTCTAAACCTTTTCAGGGATTGTTCAAACTCAACTTAGAACACAGTTGTTGTCGTCAGTCTCTGACGAATCGCGATTAGTCTCTAAATTTCTCAAATAGATGTGAATCTTGGATGAACTTTAGTCCCATATCTTTAGTGTCTAATATAAACTCGAGTCACGTAGTAACTGATGCGCGACTTCATCTTAACAGATCTGCCACCTGATCAGCAGCCTTTGAGCTGGCACACGAGAATGAAAATAGCTTACGGGTCTGCTCAAGGCCTGGAGTATTTACATGAGAAGGCGATCCCGCCGATAATTTACCGTGATCTAAAATCTTCGAATATCCTCCTCGACGAGAATTTCAATCCGAAGCTCTCCGATTTCGGGCTCGCAAAGCTTGGACCGACCGGAGACAAAGCACACGTGTCGTCGAGAGTGATGGGCACGTACGGGTACTGCGCGCCCGAGTACGCTCGGACGGGCCATCTCACGGTGAAATCGGATGTGTATAGTTTTGGAGTTGTTCTGCTTGAGCTGATCACAGGGAGGAGGGTCATTGACACTGCAAGGCCAAAAGAAGAGCAGAATCTTGTAGCTTGGGTATGTTTTATTAGCCGTGTTGTAAGTTTCGAAGATTTAATGAATTGTTTGGCACGGCTGGAGCTTCTGCAGCGAGCGATGATCATAACTACGGTTTTGTCGACGAAGAGTGCATCTGAGCTTATCTTTCTATGATTGTATCCCTTTTACGCAGGCGATGCCCGTGTTCAAGGATCAGAAGAGGTTTCTGGAGTTGGTGGATCCTCTCCTCCGGGGAGAGTACCCCGCGAAAGGATTGAACCAAGCGGTAGCGGTCGCAGCAATGTGCCTCCAAGAGGAGGCTTCGGTGCGGCCGTTGATGGCCGATGTCGTCATGGCCTTGAGCTTCCTCGCGACGGGCCCGAGCGACGGTAGCTCAGTCCTCAGATCACATGCTCCTTCCCCTGGCGATGAGATCGAACTGTGATCGACGAGGCCGCCGCTGAGGCCAATGAGAGAAGAACAATAATGGAAGTGACTTGCAAAGCATGAGATCATGTGTGCCTAGCCTGGCTTGCTTGAACTTTTGTTTTCATATGATCTTTTTTGGTTTTTCCCCTGTTATTTACCTTAATCATATGCAATGTAAGAGAAAGCTGATAATAGGATGTGTATTCTATTTATTCAACATTATAATTTTATGCTATTTATAATTAGTCATTGAAAAAAAAAAAGGAAAAAAAGTGATGTGCATGCAAGGCGAAAATCATGCAGGAAAGGAATGCAACAGAAACATCTTTGCATGTTACACTGAACCAAATAAGATGAAGCAATAACTTTTAGCCAAATAAGATGAAGCAACAACAACTTAAAAAAGCTATGACATAAATAATGCAAAATATTTCAAGAACACTTTTGTCAATCAAAACCACATTACCAAAGCCATCATATTGCAGTCGGTACGATATCCTTCGTTGTGACATTCGTCGACATTTCATAAAATGATAACCGACCGTCAAATAGGTCAATCTTTAGCAAAGCGCGTCGAAAATAGTTCATAGTCGATGAACAATATGATGCATAAACGAAGTTCAAAAGCAACACAGGATCTGAAACAGTTCAAAGAAAGATGAATAATTAGCATCATTTGTCTACAATGGAGTTCTAGGAGTTCTAATTTTGCGCAAGCACTTCCCCACATTCTTGTTTTTTCAACACCGAGCAAAGTTTTTGACACCTGATAAGCAAAATTTCAAACTAGTTGGACTTTGACATAAAACTGTTGACACGAGAATCTGCGACCTCCTTATTCACCCGGTGCCGAAACCCCCTGCTTCAGCCTCTCCCTCTTCATCTTCTTCTTAGAGACAGGTTTCTTCTTCCTCGGAGGAAGGGTCTTTTGGGCGTACACGTAGAGAGCGTAGTTTCCGACTAGAAAAAGCAGCACAAGGCCTCCCACAACAAGCAGGACGATCAAACCAGGGTTCAATCCTTTTTTACCCTCCTCGATAATAACATTACCCTGTGAATCGAAATAAAAGACAGTAAGCACATAACAGAATAAATCCTATCAAAACAAGCAGCAAAAACTCAAACGGTGCCACGAGTATAACAGCAATAAAGCGGAGGTCCGTCCGACTTCCTGGCTCTCCTCTTTACAGACATGCACTTCTTAAATCCTCCATATCCACAAGTTCCTCACTCCACTCTTTGCATCATGTATTCAGGATTACATTATAAAGACACTTTAAGTAGACATAATCCTACGATGTCTTCATAAACATTCGACGAGGTCAAGAACGGTTGTTGTACGTAATATACACTAAATAAATTCAACTATTTATATATTCATAATATTACGTATAGAAGGGAATTCAAAGTTCGCGTGAAAAGAAATTGAAGCATCTTTTAATAATCTTCTAAATCCCACTTAACAAATTAATATAACTAACCACATAAATAGCTAAAGTATCCCAAATAGAAAAATGTACAAACACAAAGAAAATGCTTTAGTAGATAAAGAAAAATAAAGTAAAGTGCTATTACTTCCTAAGGAGAGCCGAGTGAACGCAGAAGAAACACACTACTAAATAAATAAATAAATAAAGAAGAATATTTACTTGGTGAAGGCAAAGTGATTGGCCTTATTCTTTAAGAACAACAAACTAGTGCAAACACTAAAAGTGTCGAGTAAACTTCAGTTAAACACGTTTTCGAACAAGAAATGCATGTCGATGTTATAAGCTCCCAACAATCCAAGCCAAACAAGCACAGCTCGACATTAAACTCGAACTCCTAACAATCCTCATTTTCATACTATGGAGTATGGAAAAGCTCTTGAACCGAATCAATCAATGAGTTAGAAACGAGTCTAAGACACCTCAGAAGAAATGCAAGTAAACCAAATTCATAAAAGGAGAGAATTATTAATAAGCCTTAAATCATTAAAATGATAATGAGATATATCTGCATGCAAAGTCACAAAATCATTAGTTCAAGCCCTAGAAATGATCACAATTCAAATAATGATCAGAAATAAAGGATTTAGAAACAAAAACCCTCCGATAAGGTCTCCCCACAACTACAATCTCCGAACACCTCATATCACATTGATTATGCAAAATTTTCTCTCATTAAGCACCAAAATTAGATCAAATTGCAGCACAATAAATAAAAAAGAGCGAGGAACACAAGATCTATCAAAAATTAACATGAGATCTACAAAAAAAAATACTAGAAATAAGCTAAGAAAGAGGAAACCTACTCCTCCATCAGTAAACGAGAACTGATCGGCCATGGCGAACGATATCTCACCAAATCCAACTCGCCGCTTCCCCGATTCCTGGATTTTGAGGAGTAAATCACAACATTTTTCCAGCGATTCGTGAATTAAACAAAGAGATCTACAAATTGATCCTCGATTTGGGGATTTAGGGCTTTGTTCTCTATTATAAGAATCGATTTAGAAAGGGAAATAGAAAAAAAAAAAAACAAAAAAAAGGAGATTTTTCAGTACCTGCGCGTGTTGTTGATCCTCCTCTTTCTCTCTCTCTCTCTCTCGCTATCCTTTTTTATTTATTTATTTATTTAGTTTTTGTTTTTGTTTTTTGTGCTCTTTACACGTCTACTTCGTATTTCTATTGGTTCATCATAGATGTTTTTACATAATAGTCCCTCAAGGTTTCAGATATTATAAAACTTGTGTGGAGCTTTTGCTGACATAAAATCAGAGCTTCAAAAAATAAAATAAAATTTAATTTTTTTTAGTTTCTTACTATATGTGCAAAAAATAGTATGGAAGTATTTTTTTTTTATCTCTTTAAAGTCATTTATAATATTTTTTTTATTTTATAATTCATAGACCGATAAAAAAAATAGGTTGAGAGAAGGAAAATATATATTTTTATAAACATCATTCTCTTAATATACAAGATTTCTAATTTCAAATATTGGTGTATGTTATAGTTATAGAAAAAAAAAGGCAACAAAGCACCAAAATTTAAAAAATATAAATCTTAAATAAAAAGAGTAACATATAAAGTTAAAATTTGATAAGTTTAGAAAATTATATACATTTTATTTTTACACCAAGGGACAGCTTAATTTTATGTAATTGTAAATGCATTATATATCGATATGTATGCAGTTAAATATGTAATTATTTCAACTACATATATTTTATTTGGTCGAATATGGTTGAAAGTTTGATTATATGCGGTTAGAAAGTATATTTATAAAATTTTATTATATTTGTATATAGTATGGTAAGATTACCTCTTATATAGAGAGAAAAAAAATATATTTAAAAAAGTTATAAAATTTTGTCCCTTATATTCAGTGCAGTAAGATTACCTCTTATATGGGAAGAAAAAAAAAATTTGTTAAAAAATTTTGTTTAAAAGGTTATTAGAGAGAAAGTTTTGCTTTGTTTAACGTTACTCTCTTCAATTGCTGTAGTCGACCTTATTGTGAAAACTGTAAAATTTAAATTAAATTTAAATATATTATACCAAGCATCTAAATTAAATTTATATACAATTGTAAATATATTATAATTGCAAACTATGGAGAACCAAATCACCTCTTAAAACATGTACAAAAACAAATTATATATGAAAAAAGAAAAGGATAAAATAAATGGGAGGTAAAAATGTATAAAACTTATCTGAACTTTAGAATAATTTGATTCAACTATCCGGTTTGTTTAGATTTTGATTTTAGTTTTCAACCTTTCAACTTGCTTGAGTTAAATAATTTAAAACTTTTTCGGGTATCAAATTTAACTTAATTTTTTACTTTAATAAATTTATAGTGACGTGGATTATATAAAATATATTAAATAAATTCATAAAGATAAATTGTGTGTTCAAATTTTAAAATTAAAAGATTAGTAATTAACTCAAATTAAATAAATTAAAAAATAGATACTAGAATTAAAATTTTAGGGATAACTGTAAATGACTCCCTGTAAAAGTATCAAATAGCAAATATATTTCTATAAAACTTAAGTTATTAGATTTATTCCTTCAAAAGTCCTTCCGTTTGTAAATATATCATTTTGTTAACAAAATTTAGATAACCATGAGTTAAAAAAAGCTAATCATAATTAGCTAAAAGGTAAACTTTTTTACCCCTCATATATATAATTTGTATTTCAATGTTGAGTTCCGTCATCTTTCTCACCCTCTCTTCTTTATCCATGGCGACGGCGATACTTACTGCGGCGGCGACATCGAAGACAAGGCCATCAGTCGCGACAAAAATGAGATTTGCCGCACGTGCCGCGGTGAAGACAAGGAGAAAGAGGGAAAGAAATATAGCTTTTTTGCACGGACAAATTTATAAAGGTAAAATAGTCATTTTGCGCATCCACTGTTAAATAACTAACGGTAAATCAAACAGCAGGGACATATATGAACGAACCAAAATTTTTGGAAGGATATATTTGTAAATCAAAATTTTTTTGAAGAAATAAATTTGATAACTTAAATTTTGTAAAGATATTTTTACTGTTTGATATCTTTGCAAGAACATACATAAAATTAGCTCAAAATTTTAAGTAGTTGAGGTAAATTTTATACTTTTTTTTTGGGCTTTTTTTTGCAATTGGCCCCCTAAAAAAAATTTATTTTAAAAATAGTCCCGATAAATTTATAATTACAAAATGACCTTACCCTTACCAAGCAGGCGCCACGTCAGCGCCACATAGGATTTTTTTTTGCAAATGGCCCCTGAAAAAAATTTATTTTAAAAATAGTCCCAATAAATTTATAATTACAAAAATGACCACGGTGAATGGTTTACTGTTTTCAACTTGCCACCCCACCTCCCAGCCCACCAGCGTGGCGCTTGCGTGTCGCCTACGTGGCAGGGGTAGAACTATTTTTGCAATTATAAATTTATTGAAACTATTTTTAAAATAAATTTTTTTCAGGGGCATTTGCAAAAAAAGCCCTACGTAAATAGAACTCTCTCGTTCTTTCTAGTTCGCGAGATTCCGCTCTCCTCAGTGTTCTCTTCTTCCTCCGTTGATACTCTCTCTCTTTCTCTCGAGCGATCGATCATGGCGAGGAGAAGCTCCCAATCGCGCTCGCGCCCCTTTTGTTGCTTAATTTCGTGATCGGAATCGTTCCTCTTCGTTTTGGGTGCTTTAATCGTTGCCAATCTTGTTGTGTACTTAGAGTAGAAGAGGGACTTGTTTCTTTTTTTTTTTTTTTTTTTTTTTTTTTTTTTTTTTTTTTTCAATCTTTTCTGAGCTGATATCTCATGCTTTCTAATGAGAATTTTGAGTTTTTTTTATAAAAAAATCTTTGAGTAAAAAGTGTTTAAATTCTCTCTTTTATATTTTTGCTCATCTCTCTCTGTTTTAATCCTATTTCCTCTCATTCGACAAACATTTGTAAATATGGTTACCTTAAAAAAAAAAAAATTCATAGCTTTGAGTTTTAAAAATAAAATTTTTATTTAAATTTTCAGTATTTTGCGCGCATGCCTCGCTCACATTCTAATCGAGTACAAAAATGTTTGCTAACGATCATACGTAAATATATAATTATCTAATCGAGTACAAAAATGTTTACTATCCGATCATACATAAATATATAATTACCTTGTACAGTTCTCTTTAAAAAAATTATGGCCTTTTTGCATAAAAAATCCACTGGTTTTGGGCTTTTGCAAAATCGGGCCGTATTTTTCGTTTTTGCAGATTCGATCCGAATTTTCAGGTTTCTGACCAAAATACCCTTGTTACTTTTTCTCTCTCCTCTTTTTTTTCTCTCTCCTCTTTTTTTTTCTCTCGCTCTTTTTTTTTTCTCTCCGAACGGCGGAGGCGGAGGTGGAAACGGCCCGCCTCGCCCCTCACGCCCTCGCCCTCGCCCGCCTCACCTCCGACCCCGCCGAGGCCGCGCCTCACCGCGACTTTTTTTTTTTTTTCCCTCTCCGACCCTCCTCCACCCGTCGTCCCCGCCGCCACCGCCGGCGACGAAGAAGAAGTGCTTCTTGGGGCCGAAAAGCACGCCGGCGAGGGAGGAAAAAAATATAGTTACACTCCGGCGAAGACGGTGGGTCGTGAAAAAAAATTGTAAAGAAAAAAAATAAAAATAAAAAAATATTATTTTCCTACTGAAAAGAACAAAAAAATAGAGAAAAATGAAGAAGATGATGAAATTACACTGTTAAAAAAAATTACACTGTTTAAAAAAATATTTGCACTGTTTTAGTGAATGTTGCACTATTTAGGAAAGAAATTACACTCTTTTGAGATTAAATTTACACTCTTTAGGCCAAATTACACTATTTAGAATAATATTGCATAATTTCTTTCTCTTCCTCTTCTTCTTTCTTCTTCCTCCACTCTCCATCCTCATCCCCTTTCTCTCTCTCTTTCCTCACAGTCCAAAATAATTTTGAATTGCTGCAGTCGAAATCGGAGGAGGAGGAGCGGCCGTAGTCGCGGGGTCGAAGAGGTAAACGGAGAGGAGGAAGAGAGAGGCGTCGGCGACGGCGCGCGGGGTGGTGCGAGCGCAGGCGGCGCGGAGAGCGCAGGGGGTGCGGGCGCGGGCGCGGTGCGCCCCCTCTCCCCCCGGGACGCGCCCTCTAGGGGCGCGTGCGCGTGCGCAGGGGGCGCCCCCTGGGGCCGCGTGCGCAGGGGGCGCATGGTGCGCCCCCTGCGCACGCCCCTGCGCCGCCCCCTGGGGGCGCGTGCGCAGGGGGCGCACCATGCGCCCCCTGCGCCCACCAGGGGGGCGGGCGGGGGCCCAGGCCCGGGCCCGGGCGGGCGGGCGCAGGGGCGGGGGCCCGGGCCCGGGCGGGCGCGGGGCGCAGGGGGCGCCTCCTGCGCCCCGCGCCCGCGCCTCCAGTGGCCGCAGGGGGCGCGTCCCCTGCGGCCCCCCCCCCCCGCGCCCCTCGCCGCCGACGTGCTCCCCTTCTCCCCTCTCCCTTCTCCCCGTTTATCTCTTCGCCCCGCCGCGCCCTCGCCGCCGACGCGTTACTCCCGCTCGCCGAAAAATAAAAATACAACAAATATGTAAAATTGTGCAATGAAGATGCAAAATGATGAAAAATAGTGTAACGAAAATCAAAATGGTGCAACTAAGGTGTAAAATGGTACAAATAAGGTGTAAAATGGTGCAACTAATCTCGACCGCTCTGCGTTGCACTATTTTACACCTTAGTTGCACCATTTTGACCTTGGTTGCACTATTGTTCATCGTTTTGCACCGTTTTAAAAAAATTTACACTGTTTTAATTGAAAGTTGTATTATTTGAGACAGAAATTACACTCTTTGAAAAAAGAGTTGCACTCTTTAGGCCCACGTTGCACTATTTAAAAAATTTTACATTATTTTTTTTTCTCTTCTTCTTTCTCGTTGCACTATTTCTCCTCGTTACACTATTTCTTTGCACTCTTTCTTCCAAACCAAATTCGATCCGGTCACCTCCCTCTCTGGGGGAATCCGAAGGGAGGCGGGGAGGAGGAGCACGACGACGAGGAGGAAGCCTCAAAGGAGGAGGACGACGACGGGCGCTGGCGCGGAAACGGAAACGGGCGCTCCGGCGGGGGCGCCGGGCGCGGGCGCAGCCGGCAGGGGCGCGTCCCCTGCGGCCCCCTCCTTGCGCCCGCCCCGGCGGGGCGCAGGGGAGGCGCCCCCTGGCGGCGCCGGGCGCGGGCGCAGCCCTGCGCCCACCCGGGGGGGCCGGCGGGGGCCCGGGACCGGGCCGGGGCGGGGGCCCGGGCGGGCGCGGGGCGCACGGGGCGCTCCCTGCGCCCCCTGGCGCAGGGGGCGCCCCCTGCGGCCCGCGCCCCCTGCGCCACGCGCCCCCAGGGGGCGCCCCCTGCGCACGCGCCCCCAGGGGCGCAGGGGGCGCTCCATGCACCCCCTGCGCACGCGCACGCGCCCCTAGGGGGCGCGTCCCGGGGGGAGAGGGGGGGACCGCGCCCCCTGCGCTCGCCGCGCCGCCTGCGCTCCCCCCACCCCCCCCCCGCCCGCCCACCACCCTGCGCGCCGACGCCGACGCCTCCCTCTTCCTCCTCTCCGTTTACCTCTTCGACCCCCGCGACTACGGCGACTCCTCCTCTTCCGGCTTCGACCGCAGCGGTTCAAAATTGTTTTGAAGTGTGAGGAAAGAGAGAGAGAAAGGAATGAGAATGGAGAGTGGAGGAAGAAGGAAGAAGAAGAGGAAGAGAAAGAAATGGTGCAACATTATTCTAAATAGTGTAATTTGGCCTAAAGAGTGTAAATTTTATCTCAAAAGAGTGTAATTTCTCTCTTAAATAGTGCAATATTCATTAAAACAGTGCAAATATTTTTTTAAACAGTGTAATTTCATCATCTTCTTTATTTTTCTTTATTTTTTTGTTCTTTTCAGTAGGAAAATAATATTTTTTTTATTTTTATTTTTTTTCATTTACAATTTTTTTTTCACGACCCACCGTTCTCGCCGGAGTGTAACTATATTTTTTTCCTCCCTCGCCGGCGTGCTTCTCGGCCCCAAGAAGCACTTCTTCTTCGTCGCCGGCGGTGGCGGCGGGGACGACGGGTGGAGGAGGGTCGGAGAGGGGAAAAAAAAAAAGAGTCGCGGCGAGGCGCGGCCTCGGCGGGGTCGGAGGCGAGGAGGGCGGAGGTGCGCGGGCGAGGGCGAGGGCGTGAGGGGCGAGGCGGGCCGTTTCCACCTCCGCCTCCGCCTCCGCCTCCGCCGTTCGGAGAGAAAAAAAAAAAGAGCGAGAGAAAAAAAAAAAGGAGAGAGAAAAAAAAGAGGAGAGAGAAAAAGTAACAAGGGTATTTTGGTCAGAAACCTGAAAATCCGGACCGAATATGCAAAAACGAAAAATGCGGCCCGATTTTGCAAAAGCCCAAAACCAGTGGATTTTTTATGCAAAAAGGCCAAAAATTATTGATGTATCGTCAATCATACATAATTAATTGATTTATATAAATCAAATATTCTGAATAGGAGTATTTTTCGTGTTCTATGGATGAGATAACGCTTTACACAGATCATGAGATTGACGAATGGTAAAGTGACGGTTTAATTCTACCACTTAGTTTGCCTAATCATAATTTTTTTATAATAAAAAGGAGAACTATAAAATTATCTGAATTTTGCTCAAATTCTAACTTTTGGTCCCAAACTTTAATGCATTAAAAAAGTCAATGTTTTTATTAATCAACGGAATACATAAAAGTGTAAGTTGGCGGTTACTCGTGAATGATTACAATATTACATGGCTCAAGAAAGTCCGACAAAATTAAGGTTTTTTTGCATTTAGCCTCTTCAAAAAAAATATTTTTACAAATAATTTTATAAAATTTATATTTACAAGATTGACCATATTCCCGCCACGCAAGTGCCACGCGAGTGATAGGCTAGATTAAGTTGAACACGGTTAATCATTCACCGTATTTGGATACAGATTTACCGTGTTCTTTCTAAATCCTAAACCCCAAATATTACGTAATTTTTCCTAAGCACTAAACCCTAAATATTAGAAAATATTCTAAACTCTAAACTTTAAATATTACGTAGTTCTTCTTAAATCCTAAACCCCAAATATTACGTAATATTTGAGATTTAGGATTTAGAAAGAACACGTCACCGTGTTCAACTTAATCTACCTGTTGCTTACGTGGCGCTCGCGTGGCGCTTACGTGGGGGGAATATGGCCAATCCTGCAAATATAAATTTTGTGAAACTATTTGTAAAATTTTTTTTTCTAAAGGGGCTAAATGCAAAAAAAGCCCACAAAATTAATAAAAGCAAATGATTTTGTGGTGGATTCAATTATTTTATTATTTGGATAATAAATTTGAATATTTGAAAGTTTTAAAATAATAAATTTCAATTCATAAAGAGCTTACAAGTTTTTCGATAATCACAAACTAAAGTACATGTAACAATTCAGAGTTTGTGGCAAAGGACAAAAGGAGAGGGAGATGAGGCTATTTTGATAGAGCAGTACTACCTATAAATCTATAAATTAAGTGTAAATTTTACATTTTAACATCTTCCATGCATGTTTCCTCAGTTATTTTATCAATTTTTTAGTATAAAAAACTTTAAAAAATTTTAAATTTTTAGATGATGAAATATAAAATGTACATACTATTTTTATAACAGTGCATATATATAGTATTATTTTTTATTATGATATATGTGCCGGTCCTATCATGCGTGAAAATAATAAATTAATTCTGCAAAAGTTTTAAAAAATTAATTTCTTTTATAAAAAATCTACCACAATCTATTTTATCCCTTATTATTATATACTCACACAAATAATTTAAATACTCAACACGACAACAGTAGATTATTAAGAAATATTCGCATCCTCAGAAACTTAAGGATAAATACTGTTTATATTTCTCAGAAACCTAGATTCAGTATTTGATTTCCAAACGCTTGATTTGTATCTAAATATTGCTGTAATTTTTTTCATTTATGTAATTCTTTTTAATTTATTATTTTAATTTTTTTTACCGTCTAGTTTATTTTCTTGATGAGCAAAAACGGCTAGTATACTATATTTTTATTTTTTTAAAAAATTATATACGCCTATTGTTCGAAATTAGACAAAAAAGAAGAAGAAGAAGGATAGGGTAAAACACGTGGACTACGTTCTAACTACGTTCCCTCCTCCTTTTCTCTTATATTCCGACACCTCCTCCCAAATCCCCATTCTCTCTCTCTCTCTCTCTGGAGATCTCTCTCGATAGATCTCGATCTCAATCTCAATTGCGCTTCTTATCGAGTATAGGAACATCAATTCGAAGAGGGATCGATCGAATTCGATCGCGAGGAGGAGACGCGAAGATGGAGGTACGGAACGCCGCCGCCTCCGCCGCCCAGCCGGCGCCGGCGCCGGCGCCGTCCCCTAAGCAGACGAAGCCTCCGACCAACCCCGTCGACACCGCCTCCGTGTCCCAGAGGTTCGAGAATCGGGATCGGATCGATCGCGTCGCACTCCTTTTTTCTTTTTTTTTTCCGGATTTTTCGCTTTATTGTGGGCTTAATTTTGATTCCGGATTCGAAATCGTTGCAGGCTCCAGAAGGAATTGATGTCTCTCATGGTGCGTTTTTGTTAAATCTCGCTCCCTTTCGATTGGATTTGAAGAAACTGGTTAAATTTAGGTTAGAATATAATTCGATTGCCCTTTTAGAGGCGAATTAACGGAGAACCTAACTGATAAACCTTACAGAGTTGAATTAGGTCATTGGACGGTACATTATGTCTGGTAATTCATACCAGATGAATTTATCATATCGTTTCATTTGGTGATTTGGGAATCAATCATGCAAAGTGGGTGGTACCCTTTGTTATTGCTGGTTTAGCTGATTATTGATTGCGTTGGTTCCTTTTTATATAATCTGATAGTATAATGGTATTATTTAAAAGGTTACATAATTAAAAAAGTTTTAGTATAGTAGGGCCTGTTTGGGTACTAGAAAAGTTAGCCGGTGATAACTTGTGTGTTTATGAGATTATTATTATTATTATTATTATTTTTTTTTTTTTTGTGTGTGATTACAACATGACTCTTGGTTCTTAGCTGTTGTGAAACCTTAGATTTCCTGACTTTTTAGGAGACCTATGAGGTGATTTGTAGCAGTATGAGAAAAGAAATCGTTCTGAAATTTGAAAACCTATTGAGGAAAACAAGTCTTTTGAAACCAATTATTAACATGCGTCCCTTTGAGTAAACAAGAGATATGTTGAACAAGATATTCATGCATCTGAACATACCTATATACTCGTTCTTCCTTGGTGCTTTGGTTTCTCTATATATTATTAGAGTCTCTTGATTTGTTCAATCTAATTGAGAATTGCATGTAGCGATTTATAGTTGAGTAATGCTATACTTACAAGCAAATTTCACAAGGTATGTGCATGTATTTAATGGGTAAAAGGTGTCAATCACGAGGTGATTGTTGTAATTCACAAGGCAAAGAATAAAATCTAACCACCGAATTTTGTAAATTGTTGTATAAGTTATTTGTAAGAATAACATTCTCCTTCATAGTTTGATTTTACTGTTAGAGTGCGTTTGGTTCACGCTATCTTTTTAAGATTCCCAGTAATCCAATAGGAATAAAAAATTATGACGGTGTTTGGCTAAACACACTAAATAATCTAGTTGGTAGTGTTGGATTTAGTTGGGAATGAGATTCATCCCAAAGTACTAATCTCATTCCTTTAAGGGAGGGTGAATATCCTCATATTAATAGATTGGGATAATCATAGTATGTCTAATCTTTTTTTTTCTCCCCACCCGCCAGCTAGTTGGTATTGTTTTCTTTTACTCTCTAACCTCATATCTCTCTCTAAGCTTATCTTTCTCTCTCTAAATTTTAACTCTTTTTCTCTCTCTAAGCTAAGCTCTCTCTTCCCCTCTTTTTTTAAAATAAAATTTTCATTATTGTTGAAAAGAAAAAGGTATACTAGTTGGCTATTTTGTTTATTACTATTTGATCATTAATATCTTATCCGATCTTTTCTAAGAAGATGTTGAAATTTTTGATAGCATTATCTGAAATTAATTAACGAAACAAATACATTAATTGTATATTTTTCGTAATTTTAAATAATATGACTAAATAATATGATCGTGTAAACCAAACATCGGAATGCCGCATTCTTAGTAATAGGATGAGTAGGAATAAGATTCTTGGATGTCTTTTTATTTCTAGTAATCTTTCATAGCGCGAAGCAAATGCGCCCTTAGGATTATGTTATTAATGTCTAAATATAAAAAAAGCATGGCCTCCACTTTTCTCTTTTCTGTTATCAAGTTATATTCTATAGTCTGTTCCCTAGTTTTAGTCATTCTCTTCATTAGCAGATGAGTGAAGATGCAGGAGTATCAGCATTTCCTGAAGGCGAGAACATTTTCTCTTGGGTTGGTACTATTGAAGGAAGCAAAGGAACTCCATATGAAGGTTTAACCTACAAGCTATCGCTGCGTTTTCCTTTTGACTATCCGTTTAAGCCTCCAGTGGTCAAGTTTGAGACTCCATGCTTCCATCCAAATGTAGATCAGTGTGGCAATATTTGCTTAGATATTCTTCAGGTACTCTTCAACCTGCCATGATATTACCATTAGTATAGCAAAACTACAATAGTAAACTCCTGGCCAACAATAATATCATATTACCCTCCTGAAGTTGAAAATATGATATATTCCCTTGTAAATATCGGTAATCATTGTAAGTTCCTTTTTAGTGGTAAGAGGCCATCAATGTCTTACCAGATGCTTCTAAAGCATCTCTTTAGCCCTTTGGAGAAATACTTTACATGATGAGGATCAAATCAAGTAAAGGGCAAATTGCAAATTAGTTAGCCAATATCGAACCATTGCTTAACCTGTGTTAATTTAGTGCTTTTGAATGGATGATGATTGCTTAACCTGTTTATAGTGTGTCTGGCGGCTATTATATTACAACCTATAAAGGGTGTATTGGATATTTAAATACTTTTTTTGGATACAGAGGAAATCACCCCTGCTATTATACATGGACCTGATCTCACTTACGAATTCATTCATTTCGTGCTTCATCTTAGGACATGTGGTCTTCAGCGTATGATTGCAGAACAATTCTTCTGTCCATACAGAGCTTGTTTGGTGGTAAGTCATTCGAAATTTTACTAAATGCAAATACTTCAGTTTTCTGGAAATTATCATTCTGGATTCAAGTTCTTTAATAACAGAACCCAACAATGAAAGTCCTCTCAATAGCTATGCTGCAACATTATGGGGCAACCAAGAAGGTGCGCTAATTTTCTCTCCGCTATTTTTGTAGTTTTCTTTGAGATAGACAGATAGTCACACATAGATCCCTGCAAAATGAGAATTTCCATATACATCCTTCAAAAACTTAAGTACTACCCTTCATGTATACCCTTCTATTTACAGGAAGTCCCCAATTAGAGAAGTTTTTGCTAATATAAAACCAACTTTCTCACATGAATTGGATGACACTCCAACTTTAAAATATGGTACTTCTGCAAGAAGCAACTGCATTTCGAGGGGTAGAGATTACAATTCTGATTATGTGGGGTTATTTATGTAGATAGATGATCTCGCAGGGGATCTAACCATTATTCATTTGGCATGTATAACCTTTATCCTATGCGCATGTTGTTTTCGAGATTTTCTTCCCTTTTTTTTTTAAAAAAACTCTGTAATGCTCTCGTTTTTGTAGAATATAAGAAGATGGTTCACAAACAGTATACATATGGTGGTGAAGTTTCAGAAAGCTGAAACTTTTGATTCTAAACAGACGGAGACACCGAAAGCTACATCCGTGGATCAGGGGTGGTGTTTTCGCAAATTGGCTATAAACTTATCCACCTTGCACCGCCAGTTTCATAATTGTCTCTTTGTAAAGTTTGAGAATACCTCCTCTTCGGACGGTAACAATTAAAGATTTTACTTTCATTGTTCTCGAAGATTTCACTTAGGAAAATTCTAGATATTATTTACCAATAGATCCCTTATACCTTCTTTTCATGTATAAGAAACTTCAGAACATTCGAGTGAAGCATACTACCGCAATATTCAAAAAAAGTATGCCTCATTAGATGGGGGTGAATGAAAGTTTTTTGGTTATTGGCCTTGCATATTTCTTTATTTTGTGCATGTTAATCTAAGGCATGGTAGTTTTGAACCTTCTGGTAATTGGTTGTATTAATCAGTTCTAATGTGCAACTCTTTGTAATGACAACCTTTTCTCTTTCGAGCTTTATCGACAATGTCTGGTGTTGTACTTTCTTTTAGTTCTGTGGATCGTAAGCGCTAACTAACTATCCTAAAAACACGTGCTGATAGGAAGGGCGTACCCATCGCACTTAAGGGCTCAACCACAGCGCTCGCGGGCTTCGACCTGACTCAACCCACCTGGACGTTGGATCGCAGAAGCCGGTGGACCGGCTGGAGGCCTCTTGCCGTTAGGTCTCTTGTGGACCACACCCCCACTCAACTTATTAGGCTCACTCAACTCAACTTATTAGTCTTCTGGACCTATTATCACGGAGTACAAAATTGGACTTATTTTAGTCCAATAATAAATAGCCAATAAGTTCAAGCTCATGCAGAAGTGCTTTTACAGTATGACAGCATCAGAAGCCTTATGGCATAGATTTTTTTTCTTCCAACTGATGGGCTTCTCAGTATAGAGGATCATACTTAATTTGCTTTGAGATTCGCATAGATTGATTCTATGGCTCATACTCGTCTTCCTCGTCTGGGGCATTTTTTATTTTCCAAACATTATTTGCCTTTATTTATATTATATGCGTTATCTTCGCTAGAAGTGTACTCTTTTATCCTCGGAAAGGTTTTCACTACACCAGCAGGGGAATTATTAATCTTAGATTTTATTCTAGGGTTCGAAACTTTATTTCACTTTAATGCAAAAGCTCTTTTTTAGGTTTAAAAAAAATCAGCTCTTCACTTCTTTAAGTGTTGGTATGTTCCAACATAGTTTGGTACATTAGGAATCTAATTACAAAAGATTAAAAGAAAAATCAAAGACAACACGAAATATTCTCAACAAATATGAAAATAAAAAAAATTAAAGGTCACCAATCGGCAAAAATTGGAAATTAGAGACCAACTCACCAACATTCTAAAAACTATTATTTTTCTACTTATCGCATCAATTATTTTGAAAGGAAAATTGCAATTTCCATACGTGCACCGGATGAACTAATGTACGGCAAAATTGCAATCTCTGTCCTCATACTAAAAAAATCTGTGATATTTTGATCCTCAAATTTTAATTATTATTATTTTTGATTTGAACTTTTTAGATTGTAACAATAAAGTCATTTATTGCAATCTAATTGATTGAATGGTGGTATGCGACTGACGTGACTGTAACATCTTCACGTCATCAATTGTAATATTATTATATATATTTGGCCTCCTTTGTAATCAAGTTTCTAGTCCTTGGATGAAAAATTGAATTGCTAGGATGATAGTAGTCCCTTAGGTTGAGTGGTCCCTCTAGGGTTGAGTGGTTCCCACTGAATTATAATATTTAATCCAATAATTAGAAATGATCAAAGAAATTGATCCAACGGCTAAAAACTTGATAGCAAAACGAGCCAAATACTATTAATAGTATTCTAGCTCAACTCTTATTATATAACTATCATATCAGTGGCGGCGCACTACTATTTAGTTAATTACTCAATTACAATAATTTATAAAATTTGCTGACCATTTCTAGCGCAAGTGACAAAAGATTTGATGATTGGTATCCAAGGTCTTAAGTTCGAAAACTAATTATTTTATATTTTTAATTAAATTTATTTTATAAAAAAAAGTAAATAAATCAGATAGCGTAATATATTTTTTTAAATAATTTATAAATTTTGAGTTAGAAATTGAAGCAAATTAAAATTTGATTAACTAAAATTTTACTTGCTTCTAGGGGTGTCAACGAGCCGAACACGAGCGAGCTGGGGTCGGCTCGTGTTCGGCTCGTTTAATAAACGAGCCGAACACGAGCTGGCTCGTTAAAGTATCGAGCTGAAAAATTCGGCTCGTGTTCGGCTCGTTTATTAAACGAGCCGAACACGAGCTGGCTCACGAGCTGACCCACGAACAACAAGTTAAAACAATTAGATTGAATATATATAAAAAATAAATTTATAAAATCTTGCCCATTAAACTTTGATTTAATGATTGAAACTTTGCATATAAACGAGCCTTTTTATAATTAAATTCTGCTTTATATTTTAAGTTTGGCTAAAAAATAAATAATAAAAATATATACTATATATATAAATATTTATCTATATATAAATACAAAATATATAAATTATATAAATATAATATATATATTCGAGCTGTTATCGAGCCGAATACGAGCGAGTTGACCCCAGCTCGTGTTCGGCTCGTTTACTAAACGAGCGAGCCGATTTCGAGCTCATTTCGAGCCGAACACGAGCTGTGCTCGCGAACAGCGAGCTGGATTGCCACCCCTACTTGCTTCCTAGTTTGAGGACCAATAGTGCAATTTAGCCGCGGGTATATATAATACGGTGTTCCGCGGCGCATCACACCGCTACGCTCGTAACCCTAACCCCAAAAACCCTAGCCGCCGCCCCCTTGAACATTACAAAGAAGATCTCAGAGCGAGCGAGCTCGAGAGAGGGAGAGAGAGAGGGAGAGATCGAGATCGAGGTGTCGTCGGAGAAGGAGCAATGGTGTCGGGGTCGGGGATCTGCGCTCGGGCGGTGGTGGTGGACGCGCGGCACCACATGCTGGGGCGGCTGGCGTCGATCGTGGCGAAGGAGCTCCTGAACGGGCAGCGCGTGGTGGTGGTGCGGTGCGAGGAGATCTGCCTCTCGGGGGGTCTCGTGCGGCAGAAGATGAAGTACCTCCGCTTCCTCCGCAAGCGCATGAACACCAAGCCCTCCCACGGCCCCATCCACTTCCGCGCCCCCGCCAAGATCCTCTGGCGCACCATCCGAGGGTAACAGCAACATCCAACCTCTCTCTCGTTCATGGATTATATGCTGCTTTGTTTGTTTTGCGATCGTTTCGTTTACTTCGTGATGTGTACTTGTTGGATTGAGATTGAGGGGAGAGAGAAATCAAAGCAAAAAAAGATCATTTTTTTTAACAGTCGATCTCCCTCTTTCTCTTTCTCTCCTTTAGTGTTGACGAGATTAGGGTTACATGATTTGATTACTTGTTTGGAAACCCCGTTTGTTCGTGATTTGTGTATATTACCGCGGGTCGGCAACTTTGCATGGATTTCAAATGGACATTTAGAGAAGAGTAAGAACAATAAGATTGAAAGAAAAAAATCTTTCTTTTTTGTGTGTGTTTTGGATGTTAATTTAGGGGAGAAAGGAAAAGAAACAGGGTTTAAGTTTCTGCAATGTTCTCTCTCGCGCTTATGACATTATGGCTACATGATGTGTGGCATGTTCTCAGGAGTTCGTGATTCGTATTTGTTCCACTGTTTTGCATGGATTTATAATGCTTTGCTTTGTTTGGAGGGAGAGAAATGTAGAGGAAAAAGAGATTCTTGGGGAAAAAATAAATTTTTTTCCCCTATGTTGGAATCAAACTAGAGGGGAAGAAGGAATAGAAATAGAGAAATAGTAGTTTTTTATCCTCTCGAAAAGTTGAGAGAAATTGAGAGGAGTGAAATTAACTTTATCAAAGGTTAGTTTTCTTTGATTTTGTGTTATTTTCTTTACTATACATCCGAACATCACAAGAGAACCCAATTTGATGTGACATGATTCTTATTGCTGTTTAGTATCTTGTAGTGTGAAGTCTTAACATCACTTAGAGTAAGCGGAGGAATTTGGTACAATTGTATTTTGTTCCAAATAACAGATTTTTGACCCCAGATTCGATAAAATTGGAATGATTGAATTTTAAAGCAATTCAATTCTATCTTGATTTGGTTCCAGACATAGTGTCATCCTGTCTTGCATTGATTCACAGTATGATACCTCACAAGACGAAGAGGGGAGAGGGGGCGCTGGCGAGGCTCAAGGCGTATGAGGGGGTTCCTCCGCCGTACGATAAGACGAAGCGAATGGTCATTCCTGATGCTCTCAAGTGAGATCTATCTCCTGTTACCGTTTCAGTGTTTATTTTTCATTTCTTTTATGAAGAGTTGTTTCCAGATAAGCAAAATTGATGATCTGGTTTGATGCTTTGGGAAATTTAGGGTTTTGAGGCTTCAGCCGGGGCACAAGTACTGCTTGCTTGGTCGGCTCTCCAAGGAGGTTGGATGGAATCACTATGATACCATCAAGGTTAGATTACTCTTGGTCCCTTTCCTTTTATGTTTTAAGCATTAGTTCTATGTTCTTACATTTTTTTAGAGTTTTAAGCATTAATTCTATATTCTTACATTTTATAGTTTGAAGTGTTAGTTATATGTTCCTACATTTTTGAAGTCTACAAACAGTTATGTTTTATTAAGCTTTGTTGGTTGATTGTGCTTTAGAATGTTGTATTGCTCTGCAGCAAGAATGTACTTCAACTGGTTTATGTCTATTAATAGTCCATTTTTTGAATAAAAATGGTCATATTGCTTGCAACTGGATTGGATTTATGTAAAATTTCAATCCCTTACCCCCACCACACAAGTGGTTTTCACTTCAAATAGTGAATGCAATGGCAATCTCTAGAAGGAACTTAACAGAGCCAAGATTGGTGGCTTGATTTGTTTTCCTGTCGACAACTATTTCATACCACACATCCTTTATTGTGAGTTTTGTGAAGTAGGACGAAATGGAATGGGTTTGTGATGTAGGTCTTTGTTTTTACACGACATCTCCAATTGAATAATATCATACTGTTTTGTATGTAATCTGAGCGGTTGAGGTTGAAAAGGAGGTAAAGAATTTAATTTTCTACACTTGGTCTTCGTAAGAATAAGAATTGTTGAGGAAGAGTTTTGTTATGCTATGTTATTGTGAAATTACTTTCTGTACCACAACATAGCATATCAAAACTTTCAATCGTGTTTATGCAACTTAGTAGCGTAATGATTTGCTTGTGTCCTAGTGACAAACGGATGTATTCTAATTCTGGTCTTATGCATGACCTTGTATGGCTTAGCTTGATCAGGAAAGAATGTCCTGCATCTTTGTCAATAGTATGATGTTTTGAATCGTCGATAATTTATCATGGGAAAACGTTTCAACACACATTGTGTGTTATCTATGTGCAGGAATTGGAGAACAAGAGGAAAGAAAGAGCTCAGGTAGCGTACGAAAGGAGGAAGCAGCTCGCGAAGCTGCGGGTGAAGGCAGAGAAGACTGCCGAAGAGAAGCTCGGTTCCCAACTAGACATCCTTGCTCCCATCAAATATTAGTACTCTTTAGCTCGTACTTCTTAATCCAATGAGTTAAACTATTTTGAGTCCCTTGTTTTTCGAAGATGTGTCGAGTCAGTAGACTTCTATGCTGCGTAATGTTGGTAACTTATCGAATTGTGTTGAAGATTTTTGTGTTAGTTGAGTAGTTCTTTCTTGATTGATATGTTACTTTATGTTGGATATGGTTAAATTTGGTGAGAGATTGCAACTAAATTTATTTTTGTCACTTAAGCAAGTTTAGCTGGTTTTCTCCAATTCGCCGTATAATCTGAGATTCCATAATCCATACCTATCTTTGTTCTTTTGAGCATCTGATATATGTTTTTTTTTTTTCTTTTCTCCCTATCGTATTTAAGGTTGGGCAATTCCCATGTCTTTTGGATTTAGCTATCCTATCTTTCAAAATTTTGATTTTACTGTCTAATTTTTTAAGTTGTTTGATTTGAGTAAGTCAACGGTACTTTAACTTTAAAATTTGAATGCGTCGTTTATTTTTACATGTTTAGTTAGTATATTTTATATAATTTTTATTATTATAAGTTTAGGAAAGTAAGTAATTAGTTTAAATTTTCGAGTCAAAGTGTCGTTAACCGATTCAAATCAAATAAATTAAAAGGTTGGATAGTAAAATTAAAATTTTGAAAGATTGAACAGCCAAATGTAAATAGTTCATAGTTTAAATAAGATTCATACATTTTTATCAATTAATAATAACTAATGAGTCACTTCTTGATCGTTTCTGGTACAAGTGCGGGATTTTAAGTTCGAAGTTTAGTTATTTTACAGTTTTTAACTTTAGTTTATTTTTTAAAAATAAATGAAGCCGGTAATATGTGACCTTCCTCTTAAAAAAAAAAAGAAAAACACTAAGAAATCTGGAACTCATTCTGTTAGTATTGGGTATGTTAGATGTAACATTTAGCTGCCTTTTTTGTTTAAATTTTTTAAATTTCTGTGTGTGTGTGTGTGTGTTTGGGGGTGTTTTAGCAAAAAGCTACTGGGAGAGAGCTCAGAGAGATAAAGCAAATGTATTTTTTGCCCCCTTTTAACTCATCAGTTATTACTATAAGACATACATTGCAGTGATATGCTTGGGCATCTTTTGGTATTATTGTTTTTTTATATAAATTTTTAAATGGAAGTTTTACATAAAATAGTGTAGAAAGAAATGATAGATTGATTATAATTTTTACATCTAAGATATTTATTTGACAACATAAAATAAAATTTTGGTAGTAATTTCTTTTCTTAGGTTCTGAAATTTTGTAAATATAAGCTATCATCCATCACTTGACCGAAACATATTACACGTAAACTAATATAGCAATAAGAGAAAAGTTTTTCCACCGATACATTAAATTATACATAATTAGTATTTAAAAATAGTAAAAAGATGACAACGATACCAAACAAAGTTTTAGTTTTTTTTTTCTTTCCCCCTCAGCACTTTAATATGAAAAAGAGAAAAAGGAAAACATGTTGGTTTGGTAGACAAAAGGAATCAACCAAAGTTGAAGAGTGTTTATCATACAAAAGAAAAAATATATAATGGGCCTATCCTCAGCTTTTAAAGATAACTACACATTGTTTATGAACTATGTGGGGCTAGATTTGGTTGACAAAACTATAGACTAATGTGAATAAACAAAAGCAAAAATATCTTTCACTAATTTTGCTAATAATAATATATCATATAGAAAATGTTTTGATACCATTAGTTAAACCATGCATACTAATTCTGATTTTTTTTTTCTTTCTTTTTCCTTATTTGATCTTTGCTCTTTACCTTACACCCTCTATAAGAAGCTAGGGGCTCGAGCCTCATTTATTAAACACACACTGGAGGGACCAAATTGCGACCTCTTAAGACAACCGCTCAAGTAATAAGATTAGAAAAATGATAGATTTATCGACTATGTCTAGCGTAGTTGGCTAAGAATTTGATAATTGGTATCTGAGATCGCAAATTCAAATTACTCTAACTTTTACTGCCCTCATACAAATGAGAGAATGTACAGTTAAATGGTCTTATCAATTGATACTCTGCAAGATTTTGAGATCCACACTTGTGGAACCCCCTCTAAAAATTGCAGAGTTCAAGTTGTTGAATGTGGCTGGGCCATTGGGCCATCAGACAGCACTCAAGTCACAGTGGTGAATGGTAGCTGTCTTCCACACACACCCACACTCATTGGAAGTCTGTCTGCCATGAGTCACAGGGCAACTAGATCCTCTCTTTCTGCATCCCCATAAAGAAAGGCCAGGCCTCAACTAGCCAGGTAAAGTTTATAAAGAACAATACTGCCAGCACCTTAAAATATGTTTCAGTTTAAGTCAATTTTATAAGAGTTATACAAATGATGTCTAATTAGTAGTTATTATGTTTCGCAGGTTTTGTGACACGAGACTAGTGTTGATTTCCCACTTTAATAAGCTAAAATTTAACTAACTGTCATATGTGCGGACGGACAAAGACATTTTGAGTCTCACACAATTTTTTTTTTTTTTTCTGGGCTATTGATGTATTAGTAAACTCATATAGAATAAAACTTTGGACTGTGCGGCTAATAACAACATTCTAAAAAGACCTAATAGTAATCTATGTACAAAATTGAATTATCAACTATATTCTTAAATAACTGTTGGTTTGCTCAATTGTGAGCCATTAATTATCATCATGATCATGACCATCATCATCATATACAAATAGCACACTGTCAATCACTTTCCCATGATTACTACAGCACCCCAGGGAAAAAGTAAGGAGGAGAGGAGAGATTTTACTTCTAGATGCTTCTTTGTTTTTGCCCTCACAAGCTCCTATTTTACTGCAAAATGGCCCACAAAGGGACAAAAAAGAATTATACAGGGAAATCCCAGCACACAGGAAAGAGGATTCAGAGGCCCAAAAATTGACTTACACTTCCTTCAGGGGCCCAGGCCTACTCCCAAAAGAAAGCCAAATTATTACATAGCATTAAGCTTTGACCATCTATGTGGCACTAAATAAAAGAAAGAAAAAGGAAAAAGTGATTTGAAAAGAAAGCACATATGATATATAGAATACTACTATGAGTACCATAGAATTTCATCCTTAAATATCGCTGATGTTCTGGACTGACGATGTGTCTGCGGTGCAGATCAATACATCAGTGGGAATTAGAAACAAAACGTTAGTGAGAAGCTCTCCAGCGAGGGGAGCAGGTGTGAGCTGTCGAACTGCAATTTGCTATATGAATCAACAACGCAAGTTAAGTGCGATCCGACAGCTGATATCGATCCTTCTACTGTGATATAGAGCTCCTTATTGAAGTTTCACTTCATGTAATAGTGGGTACCCATAGGACATATGTCCAAAGCATTTCCATGTAGTTAGTTGAGTGCCTTCTTGGCCTAGTCCAAATGCTCAAGGGAGTGGAACGTTGAATGCTTTGACATAGCCTCTCTCTCTCTCTCTCTCTCTCTTCTAATAGTGGGGGTATTATCAACTAGTGTAGCTCTCAGTCATTTTACAAGTGGGGATGAATTTATGGTCCCCTCAATGAGCATGCTATGACTCTCTCTCTCTCTCTCTGAACATCTCTCTCTCTCTCTCTCTATATCATGTTCTCTCACATCTAATCCACCCTCCTATAAGGGAGCATATTCATTGAGCACAAAGATCATTCCATTGCATTGCTATTCACCACCACTACACAACTAGCTAGGTTGATTGAGAGGGCATATGCTTTGTGGGCACTTTGATGCTTCCTTTCACATTAGTTATGAATAATTAACTTGGTTGCCCATGAACATATATGGCATATATACATTTGTGTTTTTAGTGCTTAACTGGTGTAGGCTTAGAGGATTTTTGATCAACTGTTCTTCTTTTGTTCTTTCCCGAGCATTCCAGCTCATTCATGAATCATGCATGTTGTTAGGAGAATGCTTTCATTTGACTCTCCATCTAGCTTACAGTGTCACAAACAGTGAAATTGCTGTTTGTATTAAATGGCTCGAATCAATCCAAAAGCTTAAGTTGATAGACAAAAATTTTAAAATCCTTCTTCTATCCAGTATATATGAGACTACACAATAATTTTAATAGCTTACATCTATTCGGTCACATTATTTACAAACTATACAGGTTAAAATATAACACATTTCCTATATAATTATCACGCATAAATGGTGTGACTCGTGTGTGTATATATATAGGAATAGTATTTGCTATATACTTTTTACTCCTTAGATGTATGGAATTAATATACTATTTGGTGGTACTACTATTACGCATCTGAGAATAAAAAAATAGATAGTAAATATTATTTATTTATATATATGTATAAAGTATGAAGAGTGATTTAACAGAATATTGCTATCTATATATGGCTACAATTGCGAAAGCTATATAAAAGTTGAGATATAAATTTTTTTCCCATTTAAGCATTATGTTACTAAACTATTAACGTTACATTACGATTGAACAGTATATTCTATGCAGAGCAATAATTTAGGGTTCAACTTTGAATGTGGCCGAGTCTTTAAAGAGAAGCAAGAATAAAGTGGAGTGATGCATTGTAGATGGTGAGGGTTTTTTACCTTGCTACAGACACACTTGTAAAGTAATGCAATGATCTTAGCAACATTTATATTTGATTCTCATCTTTTTGGAGATTCGATTGTTTTTTGTGGACACGCGCACAAAACAAATGTGATTCTTATCATCCTTTCAAATCATAGATTGTGTCCAATAACATCAAATTTATCACTTTCTTAATTAGCGGACAGGAATTTTCGGCTTTCAGCATTTGGTTATACTGTAGCTTCTTGTCTGATTTTCAGCTGTAGTTATCTCTAGTAAAATATTTGACGTACGACAATATGGAGAGTTTCTGTGCAAATGTAAGGTAGCAATGAGATTCTAACCTTAGACGCTTTGAATCGGTGCTTCTGATTCTATTTCACAGAAAAGCTGTTTAACATATTGCTCTTTAGACAACACTTAATCAAACAGAACTATACTCTATAGTGGAGACAAATCGGTTAGTATTTGTTTGGTTTTGCTTCTTAAGCAACTCTTAGATCTTGTTCTTGTTCTTTTTTGTCAAAAATAAAAGGTAAAAATGCATAAAAGTTATCTGAACAATATATGGAGCATTTTGAGCCAACTAATCAATCTTTCAAAAATTTTGATTTTTCTATCCAACCTTTCAATTGTTTGATTTGATTAAGCCAATGACACTTTGACTTCAACAAAATTTAAACGTGTCATTTATTTTTATAGGTCTATTTAGTATACTTTATGTAATTCTCGCAACAATAAATTCTTTAAAGTAAACAATTAATTTGAATTTTAAAATCAAAGTGTCGTTGTTGACTGCCTCAAATCAATCAAATTGAAAGGTTGAATAGTAAAATCAAAATTTTGACAGCTTGGACAGTGAACTCAAAATGGGTCATAATTCAGATAAATTCTATGCATTTTTACCAAAAAAAAAGAGCATTTAACAAATGAAAACTCTAAAGTTACCTTTTGCCTCAATGGAAAGGCCAAGTAGAATTTCCATCCCAAAAGTAAAAAACTTTAATTCATATTAAATTTCTTAACTCTTATTACTATATACTATGGGTTGTTGAGAGAATTTATCTAAAAAAAATTACAAGTATCTTTTACAAAAAAAACTCTACTCCAAAAGAGCTTTCCCACAAAAGGGCTAGCCCTTGTACAGCTTAACCGATCGAAAAGCACTTTTTGTTAATTTGACTTTTCCATGCTATATATATAAAGGAGATCAAAACCATATATATGCATGTCATTGTAGTAACTAAAAGACACACAATGAAGGCCCACAAATGGGGAGAATGTGGACAAAAACCGCATCTTAGAATATCGTTCTTGGGCACTTGTAAAGCAATTGGCACAGGACATCTAGGAGTGCTAGGGTTTGAGATATATATATATATATATATATATATATATATATATATATATATATATATATATATATATATATATATATATATATATATATATATATATATATATATTATTATGGGAGCAGTAGTAGTAGCTATATAATGAGACAAAAACAGGAATGAGGTTAATAAGTTAAAACCAAGGTTGATGAGAATTAATTAAGAAGCTAAAATTTGTTATATAGCTAGTGTGCTAGATTTGCTTTTATGGAACATACATAGGCCGTTTTTCTTATTGTGTCTTTGACTCTCCACTTTTCAGGGCGTCACCCATTTCAGAGCTACTATAGTTCTAACATCCTTAATTCTTTTATTTTGGGACTAGCCACCGCTCAAAATATTATAACTGGATTAAGAGGTTTAGTCATATTATTTTTTATATATAAAATTACTCCAAATCTTAGGGTATCACATTCTTTCCACCTTTAAATCCTAACGTTCTAGAATTTGGAACAGTCCTATATGTGAGAAATAATAGGGTTAAATTTTTTAACACGGTTATGATATTTTGGACGGTAGTTAGGCCCAAGAGGTTAGGAAGGTTAAGTGTGCTAGAGTTAGAGTTGTTCTAGGATGGATGATCATTTGGGAAGCGGCGCGTCACAGTATCGATTTATGAATAGCATGGTATTAGAATCAATCATAATTAGCTTCCGCCATTTTGAGACGTCGTGGATTTTATCCTCACCTTCAACATCCATTAATGAGTTAAATTTTCATCTCTTATCTGTCAATTCTAGGTGCTTATCAGATCGATCTCGTATGTGTAACCATTATATAATTGGTTACCTTTGTTATGTAAACCTTGGAAGTTCAAATTTGGACTTTTCCATTTAAGAGTAAGTATTTATTTAGAGGTCAGCTTGTTTAACATATTACTTTAGAACTTCAGCATAAGCTGATGTTTGAGTAGAGCAGCTTGAAAAAAATTCCAATAATTTCTTCATAATGACTCTTTTTGGATTTTTTGGGCCTACCAATCGAGCTGTTATTTGAGTAGAGTCATTATGAGAAAATACAAACAAAAATTTGACAAAATACTCCTGAGAGTTTTTGACAATGACATTGACGACGACAAAATCAAATGTTTATATAAGATTTTCCTTTTTTTTTTTAGGCTCAAATTTATTTTAGATTTACTTGAAAAGTTTGTATATTTGATAGATGAGGAATCTGATCAAATGTCTAGAATTGAATACTATATTCGACCTTCAAGTTATGTTTTAAGATAAGATAAATTAATTCATAGGCACCAAATCATGATTATCAAGATTTTTCAAAAAACAAAAATTATTATTATTTTTTTCCTTACACCGAATAAGTTATATATCCTTCCAAACAGGACCTAGAACTTTTTAAGCTTCGTTTGCAAATTATGCCCGTTGTCGCAGAACTTAGGGTCAAGTAGGTAGCTGAAAACACCTTCAGTAGCTTCCATTTGAAGCCAAATGGAGAATCTTCGGGTTAGATCTTCTATTTCGAGATCAGATGCTTATTTCAGCTTCTCCCTCAAAAAAGAAACTCTACATTTATTTCCACTGAGCTTCTACCGCCTACATTTTCAGTAAAAAGTCACTTTGAATCCCAAATCGAACAGATACTAAAGCAGAAAACTCGTTAAAACTTTTTAAATAGTTTTATTCTAACAGTATTTTCGTGAAACCGTAAAAGTCCAGCATGAGCAAATAGACCGAAATTAAAAAGAGGCCAAAAGTTTTTAGATTTCACACTCAACTTTTTTAAAGGAAAGTAAATATGAACAACACATGGTGGCAATAGAAGATACAATGAGTCTCTCCACACCTTGATGCTAGGGTTTTGAAAAAGTTTGGGGATCAGATTCCTATCAATCCATCTCACTCAAGGAAAAGCACCACAATTCTATCAAACCATAACCAAATGAGAATATAAGGTTTTCCTTTTTTTAAAAAAGCAATTTTTTATTATATTTTATTATTAATTTTTTTTGCTATTTTTGTCACTCCAACTTTGGCTGGGTCCAAAATCTATGAAAATATCCACATTTGTGGAATGGCCTTTTAGTGGAGGGACCGGCCGGGCGGCGGGCCCGCGGCTGCTCGGGCCCGCCAGAGAAATTATTGGTTAGATTTGGTCCACCGCCGGGTCAGTCTGAGCCCGCCAATAATTGATCTACAAAAGTGTATTGTACATCTAAACTTCGTTCATAGTTTAAAACTTCTACTTTGGAGTTTTCGCGTCTTATTTTATTTTGTCGAATACTCCATTGAAGGTAAATTGCTGTTGAAAAATAGAAGATATGATAAAAGGGCAGATCAACCGAGTTGTCCAGAACTGACATGGTGGGCTCTGAGTATAAGAATATAATAAAGAACAGATCAGCTGGGTGATTCAGAAATGACGTGGTGGTCGGAGTTCCTAAAATATTTTTCTTTTTCTTTTTCTTTTAAAGAAATGGAGGTGGCTCGGACCGGACCTGAAAGGGCAAGGAGGCATAAAAGGCAAAAGGAAAGGCAGAGCTGCAAGAAGAAGTGCGTGTCAAGGGAGAACTCCATTCACAAAAGGCACCACAATAATTCCAACATAAAAAGCAAAATATCATTATTAGCTAGTCTTACTATTACTGTTAATTATTATTCCAAGCCATTGTAGGTGTACATATATCTTTGAGGAGATCACTTAATAATGCGAAGAGAGAAAGAAGTAGAGAGAGATAATTGATGGCAAAATTTGAAAAAAAAAAAACCTTCAGTGGGAAGCTCCCAAGGATGTCTTATTGAGAATTCCCGATTTACTATCATATATCAGTTTTGTCTTTATTCAAATAAACTGATTTTTTTTCTCTATGATTTAATATTTTTTTGAATTTGGTATTAAAAGCCATCCAATGCACTTTTGGATGGAGGTAAAATTAACACGTGGCAGTGGATCGAGAGCTCCCCTTCGTACTGAAGTTTTTTTTATTATTATTATTATCCCAAAGCTTGAATTAGGAATGTCTCATTCTTACTTATTGGATCCCTGAATTAGTATTGTGATTTGGATAAAATACTTCTGAATCAGAACAGGTCTTTAAAATTCTCAAACGCAGAGTAAATTATATGATTTACCAAACTGTCTTAAAGAGAACACATCGAGGAGCTCCTCAACGAAGTCGCCCTCGGATTGATGGGCATGATGTGTGTGCGCGCCTTAAGCGTGTCCTCTCCTCTAGGAATCTTGTGGGGGACCATTTTTTGAAGTGGAAAAAGATCCGGGTTCTCTAAGTTTCATATTTTGGGTCATTTTTGCATGTATACCATCCAAATATCATGTCTTAACATATTAATTTTATTGGTGATCCTTATTTAGACATAAGTCACCTTTTTTTTTATATTTTTTGCGAAGAAATAGACCTAAGTCGCATGGTAGTGGAAAGAGAGAAAAGGAGAGAATTAAATAAGAGGAGTTTGGACAGATTCGAACTTAAGAATTTTTACTCGCGCGGGTCCCATCTCACAACCTTTTCTTTAAAAAGGAATAGTTATTTTAAATAAAAGCTTAAAAGGTTGAGCTACAAGGAAAGGATGTGTATGTTTACCTAATTTTAAAAGTGATCTTGGACATAAGATGTTTCGCTTGACTTGTCTCTTTTACGCTAAAAACAAAAATCACGCAAGTGGTTGTTATCTAGATTATCGTTTTAAAGGTCGCAGGCTTAATTCCTCAACTGAGTTTTTCAAAAAAAGAAAAGAAAAGAAAAAGAAAAGAAAAGAAATGAAAAGCTCTAGCCTTCGACTTCTGAATTAGATTATAAAATTAGTATAAATTTAGAAATAATTATGGGGTGTATGGAGTTAGGGACAAGATCAAAAGAATAACAAAAAAAAGAAGAAGAAATCCTTGGTAAACATTAAAAGCAAAAATATTATCCTGCGTTCAATACCACACAACTCCAAGAACAAAAAAATATTAAAAGCAAAAATATACAGAAACTGTTGAACATAAAATGTTAAAAGTATCGTTCTCTAGTAGCTAAAGATTTTAAAGAAAGATAAAAATTTTACATAATATTAGAGCAGGAGGTGTTGAATTCGACCAACATATATACTCATCCACATTTATTTTGTAGTGACTCAATGAAGAGAGAAGCATACACACACACACACACACACAAGTCAAAAGAACTAGCTAGGGTTAAGATTTCACATGAAAAAGGCCATGATGCATTTATTAATTTTACTACCCTTTCCAACAACTTGTATGAACCTCATCATCACTCAAAAGCTGGGGGAGTCCCCCCCATCTGTCCCCAGTAACAGGGATGGTATGAAGGGGACACCTTTGATTCTCTGTATCTGCCCATTTTGTGCAAACACTTATGTGGATGTTCCCTGTATGTGCTTAATCTGGGATAGGCAGGGAAACAAATAGTAAGAGACAAAGAGAGATCACCACACTTTCACTGTTCCTCACTCAAACCCTAAACTGGTTGTCATCTGAAGAAAGTTCTCTACCCTTAAAAAAAAAAAGAAAAAGAAAAAAGATAAACAGGTTCAGAGTATTTTTACTTTACGGCTCTGTGGTTTAAGAAGTTGCACTTAATTATTCTGTAGTTTTATTTTTGTTTCGTGTAGAGAATTACCATCAAATAGAGTAGTAAACATGATACCTTTCGAAAACCAATAAAAAATGTGTTAAGCTTTAGGAGAGCAAATTGAAGTTTACCCCAAGAAATTATTATACTGACAATTTTAGTTCAAATTTAAAGTTAGAATTGATTAGAATAAATTGAACTTTTTGTCTGGCGATAATTTTACTTTTACTTTCGGCAATAATCATATTAACATGCATGACATGTAAAAAATAGAAAAATATAGAACTTCTACTGTAGTGAGAAAGAAAAGAGAAAAATTAAAGTATACAAGCAAGAACTTTTATATGGAGTTTTTGATTTTACTGCAAAAAGAAGTTATTGAAAAACGTTTAGATCTATTTAGTGCTTCCGCTAATTAACAATAATACTAACTATACTATTCAGAGAGTATTTTATCGAACAACATTATATTTTCTTGCAGAGCTCCAACAGGCGTGTACAGTGAAAGTTATAATTATCACTTCTTCGACCTACTCATCTGCAATACCACTTGCGTAAGCTCCATCAGCCTTTCAAACTAGTCATTACTTTTCATTCGGCCTAACATTTTCTTTTGCTTTTCACTACAGTCATCTCTCGTGAGTCAGCGTTTGAAAGGCAAAAACAAGAAAAGTTATGAAGATTTTCACGCCATTTAGTAGAAACTTCGGTATGGTTCTTTTGATTACACGGCGAAGAGCTGTTGCATACGAAGGCACAATACTGTTCAAATAATAGTTTATAAACTAATATGATATTCTACAGCAAGGCCAAACAGGCGCATCTGAATACGAATCACCATCAAAGAGTCGTGGAGAAAGGGATAAAGATTGAGAGGTGGATGGTGGGGCCCTCAAAGGGGTCCAACTCCAAAGCTTTTAGATTCTAAAAAGGTAAAGATGATGTGTGTGGTGGGCTTGGTGGGGGGTTCTATTCCCCTCTCCACCAACACTTACCACTCCATCATCACCACCACCACCACCACCATCACCACCACAACCATTATTTTTTCACCATCATAACAATAATAATCCTGTTATATTGAACGGAAGGGAAAGTCCCATGTCATTTTCAAGAATGTGTAGAACTTATTTTAGGGTTTGGTATTATGAAGTGGCCAATAATTTTTTCTAGACAGGTGTAACACTCTATTTTTTTCATATTACCTTTTCCTTTTCCAATTATAGGATTTGAAAGTTGGCCCCATCATACAGATAGTTTTTCAATAAGTAGGTCAAGTGTGAACCGTCAAATTATAATCTGTACGAACTTCATAGCTGGTGAAGTGTGATTTTACGGCTAAAACTAGTTTTTTTTAGGGAGTTTTTTTTATTAAAGTTTTATTCTGTTTGTTCACGTGTTACTAAAATAGTATTTGGTTTAAAAATTTTTACTCGAGGGGTCTTGCAACATCTAGAAATAGTTGGGATAAAAGTTTAGTTCCTCAACTAAACACTGCTTATGAATTTAAATAGTGACTTTATATGTATATATGATCAGATTGAAATTTAATGGAGCCCAATTTTATTAAGATGATGAGGATAAGATTGACCCTAACCTAAACTATTTGGATCCTTATCTTCTTTTTAAGTCACATAAATCTTTAAGGTGATGAGCACTCTAAATAAGAGTCTGGTTTGACCCGTTAACCCTTTGACCTAATTAAGAATTTTTTGTTATATCAACGTCTACCAATTTTTAATATTTTTTGTTTGTTTTCTAAAGTTTTCGAGGTGTCTATCAACAATTGCGGTTTATTAAATCCGATCAAATTTAATTACTGAATAATGACCATATTTACTAAATTTTTTAGCTTATTTAAAACACTTTGTTGTATATATATTTTACATGCTTTCAAGAAATATAAGACAAATGATCTTCTCTTTCAATACCATTTAATTTTTTTTTTTACTCATAATATGAGAGGGTGACTAAGGCCATGACCCATTAAAAAAAAAAGTGACAAATATTTTAATTGGGGAATACATAGTAAAGTATATATATAAAAATATGTATGCAACTAATTTACCAAATTGAAGTCACAAGATGTCACCAATCTTTTTCAAAAATAGTTGCTTTTTTGTGATGTACTTCCTTGTTTGTTGGTGATCATGCCATGGCACAATAAGAAAAATTAGTTAATTATTACATCTCACTAAACATTTAACACATGCAACTAATGAGATATCATTGGTCAAAAAGAATTGTTATTTATTTAGAGAGAAAGGGGCCGGGGTTGAAATTGCATGGACCTAGTGCACCATGGATTGCTTTTTCAAAACCTCAATTTGAAAGATATATTTTTTTTGAGAGAAAGGTAGTATGCTACCTGCTTCATTCATCAGGTAGATGAATTTAACTATATAATGTGAGATAGCCAGGGCCTCGGGAAGAGAAAGAAACGCGAAAAAAAGATTAACAGAGTGAGAAAAGAAAAAGGGGTACACGTCGACAGAGTTAGCAAATGAAAGCAAGCGTCAGTATCACCCCGGCTTACAAAAGTTGTCCCACTCTTTCGCCAGAGCGCAGATACAATGAATCGCAGAGATGACATTCGATGGAATGTTTCGAAAAATAACAATTTGAAAGATAAGATATTACGACGAAATCTTAAACCATTAGACGTGAAATACAACACTTTTAAGCGCCAACGTACGTGTCACATCTCACAAGTCACAATATTTACGATATATAAAAACTCTTTTAATATGCTGGTTTCTTAGGACAGTAAATTAATATGTATTCAATATGTTTTTGACTTTAATGATCCCTCACATTCACGTCATTTGAAGGTTGCAGATTACATTTATTAATTATTTATCTTGAAAAATCGAGATTTCCAGAACGTTTTACTATAGACCAAGTTCTAAATTCTAACACCATGTCTCAGTTCTATTGAACCATATAAGATAGTAAATATTTAATACGAATAGTATATATAATAACTTATTATTAAAATAATTAAAAATTATTAATATTATCAAAGTATGTTTTATTATTAAAGAGAACACATATTATATTATATTAAATCATTATTCAAAATTCTTTTACTCTAGCAAGAAAAAACACTTATTTTTTACAATATCAAATTTACCTTATTATGAAGCCAACTTCAAAGCCAAAAGAAAAGGGGTTAATTGCATACAGCTCCGTGTACAAATATCAAATAACAAATATTTTCCTACAAAGTTTAACATATCCCTACAAAAGTTCAGTGATATTATATTTGTCCCTCTGGTTTGTTACTGTTAGAGCACGATTTATTTTTTAACAGCAGATAAGTGAAATAATATTTTTATCCTTACAAATATATTTCTCTAAAAATTTCAACTGCTAGAACTATACAGAAATATCCTCCCAAAAAGTATTTTATCCAATAATATAAGAGGGATAAAGAGGTCAATTTAACTCATTCATTAATCAGGATTAAGTATTTTACTTATGATTAATTATATTTTTCTAACGGATTCTAACGGTAGGGATATATTTGAAAACGTTAGAATTTTTACAAAAATACAAATAAAAAGTTGAACTTTGTAGGAATATATCTGTTATTCGATATGTTTATAGAAGCCGTACGCAATTAACTCAATGAAAAGTGATGAATTTGATGCGTTTTAAACTTTTCTTATTATTCTTATTTTAGTGACAAAAATTTTATTCGAAGCGAATAACATGCGACACGTGTCCACTTTCCACGTAAAGGCGTTCACATTCGCGGGTGATCAGCAGGTGGCCGCAGAACAGCAAGCACGCGTGCGGGGGCGGGTCAAGAGCCGACAGCGAAGCACCTCGAATTTCGGCGTGGCGGGGCCCACGAGCCGGCAGTTAAGCTTCCACCCATCGCCGAAACATACCCCAAAAAGCCCGCGACAGCCGACACACAATAATAGCACGACCCCACCTCGTTACAGAAACTATTTCCTGCACCCGGTGTATAACTACGTCTCGTACACCGTCCCCCCCCCAAAAAGGAAAAGCTATGATTAGCGATCTCAAAATTAACATAATAATTAATGATTGATTAAGCGTGTTTTAAGACGTTCAAAAAGGCTACCTATATAATAGAAAAAGTCATAAATTTTGAACAGTTGTAGATCATATTGGGCCGCGTTGGGATATTAATTATTAGCTATTGCGTGTGATGTATGAGATGTAGGGATACAGCTGGTGCAGAGAATAAGTTCTCTCTCCATGTTTTGCTCCTATCTTTTGCAACAGTTATTCCCACTATTTGGACTTTCCCTTTTTACCCTCCTCAAAATCTAGCAAACTCAAGAATACGATTTGCCAGGTCCCGGCCTACCACATCATCCAACATCACTTTGTTCGTAGAAATAAGCTTAGCTGAAAATATGAAGCAACTAGGCTTCGTGACTTCGAACTTAGAATCTCAGATACTAACGATTAAGTTTTCGGTCACTTGCGTTAGGGACGGTCGGTATTCTGAATCGCAACATTATCAGAAAAAAAAAGAATATTTATTTACTATTCTAAATATGCTATAAAATATGGTATACATTGAAGCACAAATATAAAAAAAAAATTCTGGAGTTTAGAAATCTATTTTGCGGACTTTTCTATAAATAATTTTCAACCTGTATATCCATTTAGACGAACAAATGCTATTGGATATTATAAAAAGTAAGGTGTGAATCGTACGCCCTCTGATCTAAAAAATTAGATAATATTTTAAAATATTTAATATGAAAAATAATGAATAAGATGTAAGATTTACACGTATTTTTTAAATGTAGATATAGCACTATTTTTTAAATAAATAATAGACTATAGTAGTACTGAGGTATAAATTGAGTTGAGCTGGAATACTATTAATAGTATTTGAACTCTTTTGATATCGATTTTTCAGTCGTTAGATCTAAACTTTAATCAATTCCATTCTTTAGATCATTTTATTCAACCAACCATCTCACTCAACCTTAGGAGGACCACCACTAAACTCTAGAGAATTGCTATCATTCTAACTCTACAATTTTTCATCCAAAAATTAAAAACTCGATAGTAAAAATGTCCAAATATTATTAATAGTATTCCAGCCCAATTCGATATTAAATTACTATTTACAGATAGATACATTAAATTTAGTCAGTAAAAATTGCCGAGCGGAGTAAATCTGAGACACGGATCTACGACGGCTCGGTCCACAGAATAATAATGAGGTTCGGAGGAACCCTGACCATCTCCACCACGACCTCGCCCCCCCCCTCCGGCGGGTCCCACCGGCGCTACAAGTGGATGGCCAGTGGGCGCAGCATCTCCTCTCCCTCTCATCGTGCCAGAGAGAGAGAGAGAGAGAGAGAGAGAGAGAGAGAGAGAGAGAGGAAGAGATAGAGAAATAGAAAGCGAGAGAAAGTGAGCGGAGAGCGACGGGTGGCGACCTCAGGCATCTGCATTCCCCCCCCCCCCCTCTCATGTTTCTCTCTCTCATCACGGGTCCCACCACATCACCCCCCACCCCTTCTCTCTTTACACATCTCCCAAATATATAATAAATATAAGTAATTAACCAGGGGAGTAGTACTACTGGGAGATGCTCCGTGCTACTACTCCTCCCTCTCCTCCTCTGTTTCCCTCTCTCTCTCTCTCTCTCTCTCTCTCTCTCTCCCTCTCTCTCTCTCTCTATTTATATCTTTTTCGTATTTTATATTACACCTCTCGCACACTCCCTACCAAGCGACTGGTTAGCAACTCCCAACCCCCTCCTCCCAACACATCGATTCATATATATATATATATATATATATACACACATAAATATATATATATATATAGTATTATTGGTATTATTATAATTATTTATAATTTATTTAAAAATAAGGGGAAATTGGGGGAGAGATCGTTATCGTTATATTCGGTTAGAGGAGATCGTTTTATATGCCGACGCCGGTAAGCAGCGCGCGCCAGTGCCTCGCGGCGGAGGCGGCGCGCGCGCTCGACGACGCCGTCGCAGTCGCGCGGCGCCGCGCCCACGCGCAGACCACGTCCCTCCACCTCGTCTTCGCCCTCCTCTCCCCCTCCTCGGCGTCGACGACGACGACGACGACGACGACGTCGTCGTCGGCGTCGGCGCCCTCGCCGTCCTCGTCGTCGTCGCCCTCGATCCTGCGTAACGCGCTCGCGCGCGCGCGGAGCGCGGCGTACTCGCCCAGGCTCCAGTTCAAGGCCCTCGAGCTCTGCTTCGGCGTCGCCCTCGATCGCCTCCCGTCCTCGTCGTCGTCGTCGTCGTCGTCGTCGTCCTCGGCGGCGGGGGTGGGGGGGCAGAACCGCGCCGCTCCGCCGTGGCCGGAGGAGCCGCCCGTGTCGAACTCGCTCATGGCGGCGATCAAGCGGTCGCAGGCGAACCAGCGGCGCAACCCGGACACGTTCCACCTCTACCAGCAGCAGGCGGCCGCCGCGGCTGCGGCTGCGGCGGCGGCGGCGGCGTCGAGCTCGACGTTCTCCGGGGTGAAGGTGGAGCTGCAGCAGCTGGTGCTCGCGATCCTCGACGACCCCGTGGTGAGCCGCGTGTTCGGGGAGGCCGGGTTCCGGAGCTGCGACATCAAGCTCGCGATCCTCCGCCCCCCGCCGCCGATCCTCCGCTTCCCCCGCGCCGCGCGGTGCCCGCCGCTCTTCCTCTGCAACTTCGCCGCCGGGGACGACTTCGAGGCCCGCGGCTTCGCCTTCCCCTTCGCCCCGCCCCTCCCCCACCCCGGATCCGATCCCTCCTCCCCCGCCGCCGCCGCCGCTCCCGCCGCCGAGAACTGCCGCCGCATCGGCGACGTCCTCGCTCGCCGCGGCGGCGGCGGCGGCGGCGGCCGCAACCCCCTGCTCGTCGGCGTCGGAGCGGCGGAGGCCGCCAAGGACTTCGCCCGCGCCGTGGAGCGCCAGGACTGGGCGGCGCTCCCCCCCGAGCTCCGCGGGCTGAAGCTCCTCGACCTCGAAGCCGATCCCCCCGATCGGCTCGAGGAGGCGGCGCGGGGCGCGGCGGAGCCCGGGTTGGTGGTGAGCGTCGGCGACCTCAAGGAAATGGTCGGCGACGAAGGCGATGGAGGAGAGGATAAGGGGAGCCTCGTGGTTTCGGAGCTCACTAGGGTTTTGGAGCTCTACAGGGGGAGGTTGTGGGTGGTGGGGTGGTCGGCGACCTACGAAACCTACCTCAAATTCCTATCCAAGTATCCATTAGTGGACAAGGATTGGGAGCTGCAGCTGTTGCCCATCACCTCTGTTAGGGCTAGCAACATGGGCGGATCCTTCTCCAAGCCACCCAGGTGAGTTCTTTAATGCTTTCATAAAATCCTTCATTCCATTGAAGTTTTATTCTGCAGTTCTTAAACAATTCCATCTGATTATTCTTTTCGGGTAGTTTTGAATCTCTGAATTGTTTAATTGTGTGATTAAGCTTTGTCTTGTTTGAGTATTTTACTTGTTAGAAGCCTTTTTACTTTTGGAGCCACACCTCATGTTTAAGAAATGGATTCAAAGTTTTAAAAAAGGTTTCCGCTGTAGCCATGTACATGCTTCAGCTTGGCAAAATTAGCCTTTATTTGTATATGACTAAACTGTTTAGAGATGTATTATATCTAGATGGTGAGTGGATTTCTATTTGTTATATAATATTAGCAACTGTAAGAGCCTTACATACACTTACATATGCGTACCCAAGAATATAAGCATAAATATATGTTGAAATATGATTGTAATTACATATGCTTTTGAAGTGTGCCCATCGAAGAAGAACACCAAACATTCGTTCTGGTTATTTAAAAGGTGCTTCTGTGGATAAACAAATACGGAGACTGTATCACGCTCCCAGTTCATAGATTATAGGTGGAGGTCAGTAGATATAATTCTTAAGCAAGATTATTAGCTTTATGAGCTATATTTTTCCAACATAGCTGTTGACAGAGAACCGAATGAAGAAGTCTATACTGTGGTAAGAAACTGATAATTGTTCCCTATGTTAGATATCTTTATCTATGTTGAATACATGAAAAGCAAAAATGCCTTTGAAATTAGATTTCTGCTTATAGAATCTGCCAACTAATAAGGGATCTTAATGGTATATTTGATGTTCACAGGTTCTGAATTCTTGTTTGTTGATTCTCGCATCAGATTCCTCTATGTCCTTTAGGGAATCAGTACTATATTGTTAACTCATGTTGCTACTCTGGCTTTTAGCATTTTAAGCTTTTCCCTTGAAAGCTGGCCCTGTAAAAGCAATAACCAATTTTTCAAAAGCTGAAATAAGTAAAACCAGAAAGAAAAAAAATTCACTTTAAGAAATACTTCTTTAGTCTTTGAATGAAAGATAAAATGTTAGACAAGTTGGTTGGTCGGTCGTATTTTTCATATAGTCTCATCTTTCATATTACATGAAGAACTCTTCCATGAGCTGTTGATAGAATATAGTTCTATTTACCGAGCGAGGCAGCCAAGCAAGTGTTATAAGCAAGTACAAGCATGAGATAAGAATAACAAATTAATCAAATTTGCTTTAATTTTAATAACATGGATTATACTACTATTTACCGAGCTGAGTAGCCTTGCAAGTGTTATATGTGAGTACAAGCATGAGATAAGTATAAAAAATTAATCAGATTTGCTTTATTTTAATAACATGGAGGTATTTTACAAGGTGGGGAATTCTTGTGCTATTATCTGTACGCTAATAGTTGCCACCGATTGCTTTAATCGAAAACTCACTGTTATCCTCTTCCTACAGCTTGATGGATTCATTTGTTCCATTTGGGGGATTTTTCCCTTCAACATGTGAATCAAAGGGCCTGCCGAGGACTCAGCACTCGTCGGTGATCCAGTGCCAACAGTGTCACGACTGTTATGAGCAAGAAGTCACGGCTATTCTTAAGGAGTATTCATCGGCTTTTGAAGATCAAGACCAGACAAATTTACCTTCTTGGCTTCACAAACCTAATATGGTCAACATTAATGATGGATCAGATGTGGCGAAGGTGTGTTCACAGAGCAGCTTTTCATGATTTCATGCTTATACTTTTTACAGCAATACTCTCTGCTATTATGGTTGCACTTTTACATACTTGGGCGTGTAAACCTGTATACGATCCAACCTTATTCACCTGTACCACTCAGAGGTGCAATTTCTTACAAAATTACCTCAAGGGTGCGAATCGTCCAATTCATGGGGGAGAGTTCATTTCGTATCAGAAAATGTTTTGTTGAGGGGCAGTTTCGTGAGTACAAGGATGTGTATATGTTTCTCAAATGTTTTCTCATAGTTTTCAATGGAATGTGTGAAACTTCAGACTTTGCATTGATGTATCATATAAATATGCAAATGGAAAGTTTAGGGGTGTACATGTATGTATAAGTATAATGCTTGGTAGTATATGTAAGCCCAGGTTCTCAAAATATTCTTATCCTAAAACCTTGGTAGTTTTGATTTTTTTTTTTCTTTTTCTTTTTTGCCTCCCAAATAACACTACTCTAGGAGATTTCTTTTGGTTTTTTGTATGTGTAAAAAACATTCATTTTTCTTCAGTGCAGGCTAAGGACGACAAATCGGACGACAAATCAGTGTTGAACTCCAAAATCACAGATTTGCAGAAGAAGTGGAATGAGTACTGCCACCGTGTCCATCGAGTTTCCCGTAGGCTTGACGCTGACAACCATCAATTCTTTCCACAATTTGTCGGCGTTACTTTTATTTCTGATAGGGAAAGTACCATTAACCAAAATGGCAGTATCACCGCAAGTCCAAGCCAAAGAGACAGTGCTAGCTCATTACCTTTTGTTCCAGAACCGAGAAATGAGGATTTGCTATCCAAACTTCATGAGAAAATCTCAAAAAACGAACAGCTCGATTCACCGTCGTCTATAACATCGGTAGCGACAGATTTGGTATTGGCCACTCCAAAAGAACCTCCTTCTAACGGGGAAGAACATTCAAAGGAGAAATCCGGGTTTCTTCAATCAAAGAAGGCTAGCGAGCTCCTGCAACCTTCAAATCGTTATAATGGTGCTTCTTCCTTTGACCAACATTGTCGGGCTTCATCTATTGTTCAAAAGTTTGATTTAAGCAATTACAAGTCACTTTGTGCTAGTCTCTTTGAAAAGGTGGGTCGACAAGAGGAAGCAATAAGTGCTATTAGTCGAGCTATAGTACAATGGAGAACCGGTGAGAAGCGTAGAGGTGCGAGTGTAAAAGGAGACATTTGGCTCAGTTTTCATGGCCCAGATAGGGTCGGTAAAAGAAGGGTCGCGATGGCTCTTGCAGAGTTGGTCTATGGAAGTAAAGAATACTTTATCCCCATTGATCTAAGTTGCCCGGATGGCATCAATCGTAGCGACGTAAGTTTGAGAGGGAAGACAAGCATTGATCTTATAGCTGGAGAGATAAGCAAAAAGCCTTCATCTGTAATCTTTTTGGACAGTGTAGAGAAAGCAGACTTCCTGCTTCAGAGCAGCTTATCCCAAGCTATCCGAACCGGGAAATTTCCCGATTCCTATGGGAGAGAGATTAGTATCAATAATGCCATCTTCGTGCTTACTACGAAAAACATATATGGTAAATCCTTCTTCCCAAGGCTCGATTGTTGTAATTTCTCAGAGGAAAGGGTTGTGGCAGCGCAGGGATTGCAGATGAAGATTTCGGTAGAATCCATCCCGGCTAATGTTAGTGGTAATAACCTAAATGGCAAAGTGTTGATTTCTCCAAGGAGTAAACACGGTCATAAGCATGCTTCTTTAAGCTCTGTCTTTGTTAGTAAACGGAAGCTGGATTTTTCCAGCGACCGAGAGAAAGAGTTTGATTCCTTGGGGACCGCGAAAAGGGCAAACAGAGCATCGAATGCGTTCTTAGACTTGAATCATCCTGCCGAAGAGATCGACTTGAATGAGACAAGCAGTAGCAGCAGCCATGAGAATGACTCTTTATCAGATGATTCCGAGAATTGGGTCGAGAACTTATTCTCTTCGGTGGATGAGGCCGTGAACTTTGCGGCTTTCGACTTCGATGCCCTCGCCGATGCTATAATAAAGGACATTAGTAAGTGCTTTTGTCAAACGATCGGGTCTAATTGTATTTTGGAGATTGAAGCAAAGGCGATGGATCAAATACTTGCTACAGCATGGGTGATGGAAGATAGAGGAGGTATACATACGTGGTTGGAACAAGTATTAAGTAGGAGTTTTGTTGAATTAAAGCCAAGGTATAATCTTTCTAGTCCCTCTCTTCTTAGACTCATTACTTGTGAGAACACTTTAAGGGAGGAGTATGTACCAGGTGGTCTCCTTCCTTCTAGAATAATCCTAAACTGACAATTTCGAGTTTGTTGTAATTATGTGTACAATGTAGAATTAGTATTTCTTGTGTGAAATAAGTGTAGTTCTGTTAATCCCATTATTTTATGTTGGGCTTTGGTTACCAGGTTAGTATGTATATTGAACTTAGCCTTTTTCATCATATGGTTTTTGCTTCCTCAGAGGCTCTAGTGTTACTCGTTTCTCCTTTTCATTTTGTTGTTTCCTTTTTTGCATCTACATTGATGTAGCTATATTATTACTACTATTTATAATATTATAGAAACTCAAAAGCTCAATGAAAATTGTGATAGGTATACTCTACAAATTCAACCTTACGTATACCTATAGATGGAGTTCCATGTTTTCTCAGTTTACTTGAAGCACGATAGAAAACACACGGATTGCACTGATTCAGTTTAGATATAATTCCTGCGATTCCAGCAAAAAAATAGAAAAGTATATCTTTACTCTTTTTAGACCTGTAGCATTAGCTGATCCTCAAGACAAGCATGCGTTAAGCTCCGCAACTTAGAGATTATTTAAGAATTTACTTTGAAATTTTTTATTTCTTTAGAATCATAACGTTACAGCATCTATAAGTTATTTCCTCTACATGGATAACAAGAAATCCAAATTTTTCTATGTACACGTATAGTTTACAAATTTTCATCCTATTTTTTTTTTTTTTTTCCTTCTTATAGCTCAATTGAGCTAAACTGGAGTGAGTTAAGGGCATTTTTGTTTGTGTGGGGCCACAGGAGGCTGAAGGTCATGAGCTCTAGCTGTTCGATTGGTCTCAACTTTGCCCGGGTAGGGGATGAAGTTTCAGCCTCGTGCCGTACATAGAGTCGTTACACTATTTCATACAGATATGGGACGTGTAATTTCAAGCACATGACGACTACTGTTCTTCAAGGAGGTGAAAGAGTCGATTCTTACAGTATGTACGCCTCCAACCGCTCCCCACGTCCAATTTCCAAATTTGTAAGTCGCCTTCAAATGCTCGCACTCATGGATTGATGAGGTGGGCAACTTCTACGCCCTGGCAAAACAAACGCGTCCTAAACTGACCTCAAGAGTGGTTTGAGGTCAACGAGACGTTGCGCCAAGTTTTAAATTTCACGGCCCAACTTACGGTGATGCGCATGCGCTAACCGTTAACTTACGGATGTAAAACGGGCCGGTATATCCTACCCGACACGACTCTAGGCTTGGCCTAGGCACGGCATGGATACTGTAGTACCCGTGTTGGCCCAGCCAGATCCAAAGTTTCTAGCGTTACTCTCCCTAACGGCTAAATTTTTTATTGTTATGCAGGATAATTTTGTCCAAAGTTAAAAGTTTTAGTTTTTTTAAAAAATATATGATTTTTAAACGGCACGGTCCGAATTTAGAGCCGGAGAGTATCGGGCCGGTCCCCAACCTGAATGTGGACCGTTGCGGCCCGGCACAGCGAACATTACACTCCTCCTACTTTTAATTAATAATAATAATAATTAAATTTTATTTATTTATTCATTTATTTTACATACACGGTGGTGTGAGCGAGCGATTTCCTTCTCCCTCACCCCTCTCACACTCCTACTCTCTCTCTCTCTCTCTCTCTCTCTCTCTCTCTCCCCCTCGCGAAACTCTCGATCTCCGATTCCACCATTTTCGTGGGAGAGCGAGCTCCCCCTCCTCCTCCATTAATGGACATGGTCGCCATCTCCTCCGCCCCCCGCTCCGTCGAGGACATCTTCAAGGACTACTCCTCCCGCCGCTCCGCCCTCGTCCGCGCCCTCACCGCCGGTGAGCTCCACCCCCCCTTCCTTTCCCGATCTCTTCTCGTTTCCTCTCCTCGCTCATCGTCTCCGATCTCCCCTTCTTGTTGCTCCCAGATGTCGAGGACTTCTACGGCTTGTGCGATCCAGGTGCGATCTCGAACCCCTCAGGATCTGATCTGGTGTTTAGGTTTTGTGTCCGATGCTGAGATTTGCGTGGGTTTGGGGTGCAGATAAGGAGAATTTGTGCTTGTACGGACACCCGAGTGGGGCGTGGGAGGTGACGCTTCCGGCGGAGGAGGTGCCCCCGGAGCTGCCGGAGCCGGCGCTCGGGATCAACTTCGCGAGGGAAGGGATGAACCGCAAGGACTGGCTCTCGCTCGTCGCCGTGCACAGCGACTCGTGGCTCCTCTCCGTCGCCTTCTTCTTTGGGGCGCGGTTGAACGGGAATGAGAGGTATACACTGAGGGATTTAGGGTTTCTACGCTGATCCTGTTTTGGATTAGGCTTTTTAATTTTTTTGTCCCTAAGATTTTTGAGTGTTTTACTGTTCTTTTTTCCTACTGTTATATTGCTTGTTCTCTGCTGTTCTGGTACATTTATATTCTATGGTAGCAATGTGATGTGATATATGATAGAAATTTCACAAATAGTTGCCAAACAACAAAGAATTACACCAAGGAATCATAAAAAACTAATACAGAAAGAGGAAAAAGTGATCTATGTAGATCAGCTTTCTGTTTATGCCCTTGGGGAGATCGAGAGAGATGGGTTTGTTTTATGAGATTGAGACATTGAGTTAAATGTCACCGTTGTGCTTTATCTCACTTAAAATATATGACAGTGTATGGTGAAATAGCCATTTTCCTGCTACAAAGAACAGGAATTCATGCTCATCTCGGCGATACTTAATTTTTTACATATGTTCCTTAGTTGCCTAGCATTCTGATTGATGAAATTTTAATGGTCTTATAGTAATAATGTAAAATTTTCCTTTTACAGTAAGAAGAAATGACGATCGCACAACATGTTAGAGGCGGTTTTGCATTTCAACCATCCAAATTTAATTATATGCACTCCCGCCTTATCATTATGATTATCCCTTTCTTATTGACAATTGATCCGAGATACTGAGCGTATATTTGAATCCTTTGGTTCTTTCTCTACTTTTCTGAATTAACAGTCAATCCTATATCAAATTTACAAGCGAAAATGATGACTAAAGCAAATAACATGCACAAGAAAACCTCATCTTTGAGTATTTTGGCTTGAATTCATTTATAATCATCGAAAGTAAAGAAGCTTAGTTTTAGTCTATTATTGATCGGTGAATCTTAATACAACTCTATTGCTGTATGAGATCCATCTTGTCTCGCCTTCCATTACCCTCCCACAATCTTAATGTCGTTATACTTGTCGTTGATTGCATCTACATATTAGGCATATCTTTCTATTGTTAGATCAATTAGAGTGGAAACTGGTCTGGTATTGCTTGGATTTCGACTTGTCAGGCCAAGTGTGTTTCGCGTAATATGAAGGTTCAAAACTATTATCTAGAAATGAACTACGGAAGCTTGAAGGCTGTTTTGTTAGAACAGATCTTATGTGCCTAATTATTAGGCGTTAGATGAAACCTCTTGCAAGGGTGAAATGAACATTTCAACATGGTTGATTACTAACTTACAAAAATCACTATCTATGCATTCAGAATGCTGCCTTTCCATGAAGGTATCGTGATGGTAATGAGAGTTGAGAGGTATGGCTGCAGCTAGTAACTAGGTTATTGCACTCATCTAGGTGTAGCAGTATGTCTATATTTAGAGTGATTTCTCTGTATAAAGAAAGATAGAATAGCTAAAGGGATAGGCTTGCTGATCTTTTGTGTTCTGTCTTGGTGGGCTTATAAAGACGACTAGTTAGCTAGCAAATGGAGGGCAGTAAGGGCTTACCTTAGCTAAATATAGTGCCTTCTAAAGAATTAGATTGTTGCATTATTCTCCAAGTTGGTCAGACTTTCCAATATTTTAGATGAAAATAGCTGTATCTGTCTTTAAAGATGCTTAAAATTACCTTGTTATTAGAGATGTTCAATCCTTGATAATGGTAGTGTAGATATCAAAGACTATCATTTTGCGGTCATTACACTTATAATGTTGGTCATCAGTGCTACGTTATTTACTTTTTCTATTTGTGAAATAGAAAAAGGAAATGCATGTGGTGATGTGTTTCTAATGAAATTGTTGCTTTGATTTATTATCTTGTATGTCTAAACTGTATTGACGGTTATCTATGGTAACCTTTTTAGAACATATGTGTGACTGCTTGAAGCAGTTTTCATTGTGGATTTTTAGTTGTCCAAGTTGCTTTTACGTTCTAATAATTTGTTGAATTATATTGAGTAGTTTGACAGTTTGATCACTAAATATAAACATTTATTGCATGGTTCACCATTATCCTTTATTCAGTTATGATATGATTCTATAGGATTCATCCAGAGGTCCTCGTGATTCTTTGCTATTGTTAAGTCAGAGAACTTGCGTTTATATGTTGAGGTGTCGTCTTCACAGGCAAATTCATAAAATGCATGCGGACACCTTTCAACTTTCACACTTTTGCAAATAGAGCTCTAAACACTTAAATTTTGAATGTACCCACTAACTTCATCTACAGTACAATTGATCCTTCCATACAATTAAAATTAGTTTCCTTCCTGTTTTCAACAGTGAACTGCATTTTCAAGGTCAGACCAGTTTTTAGCAGTTCAAAAGAATCAAGTCCTCAGGATTTACTTGCACAGAACAATATGTTAGTTTGTCGGATTTAATTAGCCTCCTATGTATGGGCTGTGTAATTAGAGTCTATTGGAGTCTTACATAGACTCTGGCATAATGAGCCTTTGATATGGGGTTTCACCATTTGACCCGTGAATTAATATTTCTAGTTACACCAGTGCCACTAGCTTTATCTAAGTATCAGTTGACCACTCGCTCCATTCATGCTCTCGCTCTTTATGACTGGCAGGAAGCGGTTATTCAGCATGATCAACGACCTTCCTACTGTCTTTGAAGCCTTGGCTGACAGAAAGCAGGGGAAAGATAGATCCGGCGTAGATAGCGGGAGCAAATCCAGACACTCTACGAAGGTGAAATAACTTACAAGTGGTTAATATAGTTCAGCTTTTTTACACAAACCCCATTATGCCTCTTCTAATTTTTCACTTTCCTCCCCTGAAATGTTGAAACATCTTATATTTCCATCTTAAACTACAAGATTTCATCACCGTGCCTCCTTTATCAGTGTTCCACAAGGTGATATCTATCACTTTTCTCGTAGGTCTACGGGTCAAATGTAGGTTCTAGAAGGATACACTTACAGGGGCTTCTTTCATTTTATCTTTTATTTTTTTTTTCCCTTTTGACATCGTAATTGTAACAGAGATCGAGCGACGGACACACGAAGAACAGTTCAAGAGCAGTCAACGAAGGGTACGGCGAGGACGATGAAGAGCACAGCGAAACCCTCTGCGGAAGCTGCGGTGGAAACTACAACGCGAACGAGTTCTGGATCGGGTGCGATATATGCGAGAGGTGGTACCATGGGAAGTGTGTGAAGATAACGCCCGCGAAAGCTGAGACCATACAGCATTACAAATGCCCTAGCTGCAGTTCCAAGAAAGGGAGGCAGTAACTAAGCTCACACTACCGAGTCTCTACTGCTTTTTTTTTTTCTTTTTTTTTTTTCTTTTTTAGTTTTAGGAAGTAAATATTTATCAGGCAACGGAAACGGCCCTATGTTTTGCTGTAACGGATCTCTCGCTTATGATCATCGACACGGTTGTTTCCACATGTGGACTTAATTGTATTGATAGTTTGCATCTTTATCTGTAGATTGTCTTTCTTTCTCTGCAACTTCATGCTGTGTTTCTGCCGGGATTTTTGGCGCTGAATAATTCGCCGAATGAACGTGTTATGCGAGTCGTTATGTTTGTATTTATCATTGTTTAAATTATGGTAGACACAATTACGTGATCATAAATAATCTGCTTTAAAAATGTGACACCTCTAGGATTCGAAATATTTATATATATAAGATATAATATGGTTAAACCTTTTAATCCGGCTATATAATTTTGGACAGTAATTAGGTCAGAAAAAGTAAAGAGAGTTGAGCATATTAGAAAGAGTAGTTTTAGAATAGATAAATTCCTGAAAAGTGAGACATCACAAAAAAACTCGCAACATATTAAAACATTATAGAAATTACTCTGCATGCAACCGTCGATGGAGAAGCAAATATGAGAAGAATGCATGGCGTATAGGGGTGTCAACTAGCCGAACACGAGCGAGCCGGGGTCGGCTCGTGTTCGGCCGAACACGAGCTGGCTCATTAAAGTATCGAGCCGAAAAATCCAGCTCGTGTTCGGCTCGTTTATTAACGAGCCGAACACGAGCTGGCTCACGAGTTGGCTCACGAGCTGACCCACGAATAATAAATTTAAAAAAATAATTTGGATATATATAAAAAATAAATTTATAAAATCTTGCCTATTAAATTTTAATCTAAATGAGTCTTTTTATAATTAAATTTGATTTTATATTTTAATTTTTGCTAAAAGTTAAATAATATATATATATATAAATATTCATCTATATATATATAAATATAAAATATATAAATTATATAAATATAAAATATATATATATTCGAGCTATTATCGAGCCGAACACGAGCGAGCTGACCCGAGCTCGTGGTCGGCTCGTTTATTAAACGAGCTGAAAAATTCAGTTCGTGCTCGGCTCATTTACTAAACGAGCGAGCCGATCTCGAGCTCATTTCGAGCCGAACACGAGCTGGCTTGCGAACGGCGAGCCCGATTGCCACCCCTAATGGCGTATGCTTCTATGCCGGCGGTTTCCACCAGCATCTCAAAGTTTTTGAGACGAAGACTCCAAAGCAATAACCAGCATCTCAAAGTTTTTGAAAAGATGAAGACTCCACAACAAGTTTACATTTTCTAGATTCTTTAAAACATTGGTGTGGACAGGGGGCATCCTCGACAAACAAAGCCTTAAAAATTTGCTCTCTAACAAAACGTGCCCTTAGTTCATATTCTTGAGCATCTTATCTTTGCCTTATCTTATCTGGGGCGAAGAACAGCTGCTAGAAACGACATTAAAAGTCTTTCATGTTTCTTATAGAATAATAATATTCAGTTTTGAGTGATCTTCATATTATTATAAAGGAAAAACTTTAAATATCACCCCTGTGGTTTCGCGCTTTCTCACTTTAGTATCCTATGGTTTAAAGTATATCACCTTAGTACCCTATGGTTTCGTTTTTTTTTTTTTTCTTATTCTTTTCGTTAATTTTTTCGTTAAATCATATAGAAAAAATTTCAAATAACCCACCTCTGGTTTATCGAATATTCATTTTAGTACCATATGGTTTTAACTTTCTCACTGATTTAACAAAAAAATTAACAAAAAAATAACGAAAAAAAAAAATCGAAACGACATGATAGTAAAATGATACACTTTAAACCATATGGTAATAAAGTGAGAAAGTACGAAACCCACATGGGTGGTATTTAAAGTTTTTCCTATTATAAAAACGTGTGAGAATAAATTTCTCTCATTCTTTCAAACGTTATTTTACACAACAGAATAGGATTGTAGTTTTTTGAAATAAACGGACATTATAATGAGACCTACCGGGCAAGATATATACTATGACTAAACTACATTTATGGTCCTCAAACTAGGAGTTGGTTGACACTTTAGTTCTCAAACTTAATTTATTATAATTTCTAACTCAGATTTTTTAAATTGCTATATTTAAATTCTACAATCTAATTTATTTTACTGCATATAGATTTGTGTCTGATATGATGACAATATGACTGATGAACGTTGTAATGATTAAAATATCACATTATTAGCATATTAGCGGCACATAAGCGTCCAATCAAATAAATTGAACAACAGAATTCAATTATAATAACTATCTTTATAGACTGAACTAAAAATTATGATAAATTAAAATTTTAAAACTAAAACGTCATATCTAACTTTAAGAACGAAAAAGCATAAAGAAAAAACAAAATAAAATTGAAAGAAGAAAAAAAAAAGAACAAGAACAAGATGTGATAGGCATGCACGCGCGGATGAGAATGGAATCTTTTTTTCTTTTTTTTTTCCAGGCATTTGTCGTCCCCGACAACTCGTGCAGTTGTTACGCACTCGGCGGAGTGCGCGCGAGAGCTCTAAAATTCGTATTTCTTAAACAACAAAAGTATTAACAAAAAAAAAAAAGAATAAAAGAAAAAGAAAAAGAGAGAGGATATATAAAACCCCACGTGAGTTATTAAAATTAAAAGCTCATAGAAAAGGAGAAAGCTCGGAGGAGGAGAAATTTTGCTTGGCGGCGCCGCCTCCGTGTTCACGCGTACTACGTACGTACCCAATTCCTTTTTCCTTTTTTGTTTTTTCTTTTTGTTTTACTTTCCTTTTTATCTTTCGCTCTTTTGTCTCGTCTTCGTTTCAGGAGATTGTAAGTAGGATGCATTTGGAGGCTCTGAATTCGAGTCCCGAGTTATAAAAAGGAATGTACTCTCAACATTCTACAATATCGAAAATGTCGATCAACCATAAAGATCTGATAAACCCTACAGTATTGTAGGGAGGTAACGAAAGAAACAATAAAATAGCAGATGAAAATTTATGTGGTTGTGAATAGCAGATAGAAATATATGTCAGTATAAAGCGGAATGTGGGAATTGTGAACTCGACCAAAACATTGGAAACTGTGGGAACTTCAATTACGTACTGTATACAAAGTAGGACTTTAATTTTAGGCCAATGTCAGGTCTACAATCTTATTTTGGATTGTAATTCTATAACTTGGTCAACTAAAGGCCAAGTTTACTGCACTAGTCTTATCGCTCTTTGTTTATTATTATTATTATCAATAACCAAGAAAGATTGGCTAAATTTTAGAGGCCGTTGGATGAGGGGTTACACACCACCATATATACGCTGCATATAATTATATGGGCGAATCGTATGGCTCGCCAAATTGTCTTAATGACAGCTCGTTGAGAAGCTTTCCAGCAAAGTTGCGCTCCCCAAATAAGGAATGCAACAACTACAATTACTTGGTTACAATTTTTGTCAATGTGTTTCCCTTGGATCAGTACGGTAGAACTCGACATCCTGTGGCCTACACTGAGATCGTTAAATTTACTGTCCATTATGTAAAACACACGAATCCCAAAGCAATATAAATAGTACTTTTGATAATCCTACCATGATAACACAGCTCGCAAACTTATATACTTCTAGTTTAATTTTTTTGTACTAACCGTTCAATTTGAAGGCTCAATCTTAGACGTTCATTACTGATGCCGACTATCTAGCCTTAGAATCAGTGGAGAAGTGAGACCAGGTGAAATCTGGTCGAAATAACGTGAACTGAGTCCCGGTTGATGCGGGTTCCGATCTGGATACAATAAAATGATCATAATTTCTCACACGGGTGTCCGTTTTCAGCGTGCAATCGCAATCCGAAAATAACTTTTCGAAGCACGCGTTGAACCTCTATTGCCTTTCCGGCTCAATTTGGTGCCCAAATTTAATCATTTAGGCCTCCGAATATGCAGTTTTACGTTATATTTAATTAATTTTTGAAAATGTTACTTTGTTTCTTTTATTATTTCGACTTTATACCAGAGTTCTGTAATACGTATGGCTAATTAGGATCAGACTCAAATTAATTTAATATTTTTGTGCGTCATTAGATGAGCGCCTCTATATAAAGACCGATTAGGTTTTTATAAAGACAGTTTTTTTTTTTTATAGAGAAATAACGGTCGTCTTTCGTTTTAGAAGAGATTTTTCTATCTTTCTCGTCCATCGTCCTTGTGCTTCTTTCATGTCAAACACGACAGCGACTGAATTAATTACTTAAAATAAATAATAAATTATAGTATGAATGGTTGCATGAAAAGATTTTAAATTATAATACAAACACTACTTAATTTGTAAAGTACGCCAACACAAACAGTATTGCGTGCGGCTATCGTGCAACACGTGAGCCCGGCCAAAAAGAACAGTTGGGGACAATTTCACGGCCGTGATTCAACTTTGAACGTACTGTTCATGGCTCCATTCCTTTTGCCGTGATTCACATGATGATCCATGGAGCGTAGTGAGTTCAATGATTTTGTTTCAATCAATGCAATTTCAGTTTGGCTAATATTTACTAATATTCTTTTGTTCTTTTGTTCTTTTGTAACGAGTACCGTTATATATTTGTATGTATCTAAGAATGCACGACAAAATATATGTTACTTATAAGTCAATTTTGTACAAATGATGGTTAGAAATTGAATTGCCTTCTCAAATAAGAAAAATGACAATATATATATCACTACAACAAAAACGGTGTATAGCGATATTTTTAAATATCGGTACAGATCAAAAAAAGTGCTGCTGGCTAAATTGCCGACACTTTTTAAAAGTGTTGCTATATGTGGGGTCGCTATATGTGGGGTCGTCTTGATGTTTGGCACCCACTCCTCCAGCGACCTGTGGCGGAGGGACACGTAGCGATCGTAGCCCTCCACGATCCCTGCGAGATCCTCGCGGCCGAACTCCAGCCGCCCGAACCCTACCTCGTCGGCTGCGGCGGCGGAGGAGGAGAAGAGGAGATGGTGATCAATTTTTCTTTTTCTTTTTTTCTTTTCTATTTGTAATCAGGCCGAGTGAGGTTGGTTGAGTAAAAAAACTTTTTATTTTTGATTGGATTGGACTTTATATTTAGGCCTTAGTAAATTTTTTTAAATTTTTTTGACATAAATGAGACACTTATACAAAAGTGTCCAAACAATGTGTCCCTATAATCTAATTCTGTTGTATTATATATATATATATATAGAGAGAGAGAGATCATCCGGACTACTATTGATAGTTATGAATGAACATTATTTACTATCTATTTTGTAGCTCTTGGATCATTATTATTCCACCTAATTCTACTAAACCCTAGACATCTAACGGATAAAAAGTTAATAATAAACACTAGAAATTTACTGTCAATATCATTCCAGCCACATTATATATATATATATATATATATATAGAGAGAGAGAGAGAGATAGAGAGAGAGAGAGATCTCACTCGATCTCCAACAATATCATTCTTTGTGTTTATCGATCTATTAATATATATATCTCTCTTCTCATTAGATATATATAACATATGTACAACAAATATAAGGTAAATTTTATCACGCATATTTATTGAATATATAAAAGTAAATGGGTTTTAGTCAATTACTTTAGAAAGGAAATTGCTTGGATCCGCAAACTTTATACTGTTTCGCAGCCTTAGATTTTATGCATAGACCAATTTAAGCATTTCACAATATGCATACTAATTAATACATCAACACATTGTAGTGAGAATCGATTAATATGTAGTTGTGCTTTATTGAAAAAAAAATAAAAGAAAGGGTACAGAACAATTATTGAAAAAATATGTCGTAATGCTTTAATTATTGTTAAAAAAAGTCATACTAAGGTAAAAGAAAAAAAAAAATGTAATGCTTGAATATATACATCAGCAATACATCATAATAACATCGACAAATATGTCGTAATGCTTTAATTATTGTTAAAAAAGTCATACTAAGGTAAAAAAGAAAAAAAATGTGTAATGCTTGAATTTATACATCAGCAATACATCATAATAACATCGACAAATATGTGGTAATGCTTTAATTATTGGAAAAAAAAAATCGTCTTAAGGTAAAATGAGAGAAAAAAAAGAACCTATCACAGATACACAAAATAGTACTATTTTGTGATAGAAAGTGATTGATCTAAGTTTGAATCAGAATTAATCAAAAAGTAGATAAAAGTGACGTAAACCAATTAATGTACCTTAATCGTGAATCTCACTCGTTTACTTAATTTTCACCTTCATGAAACACATGGCTCAACATAATTTTCGAGTAAAGCATGTGTCGTCAAACTAATTAATTAAGGTTTTCGCAAGTAAATTAATTGCTTTTCTTTTCCTCCCGTGTCCCCCGACATTCGATGATGTCCATTTTCAAATATTTTGGCTCCGCAATGGAATTGGCTTTTTCTTCTCTTCTATTCTATCGAAGAAAGAAATAGAATCCATCTAATCCAGAACGTTTTTTTTTTTTTTTTGAGAGAAATGTAGCACGCTACCCGCTTCGTTTATTTCTTTTAGAAATAAACTTAGCTAGATATGTGAATCAACTAGGATTCGAACTCGGGACCTCGGGTACCAACCACCAAGCCCTTTGCCACTTGCGCTAGGGACGGTCGGTATCTAATCCAGATCGTTGAATGATCCATTTACCACCCTTTCTTTCGTAGAAGTAAAAAAGAATACTATGATGGTTCTGTTACTCGATCTGTCTGTAAAGTACTCGAGCGAAGAAACCGGGAAGCTTTCCATGAGCTATTCAGGTTCTAGAATGCAATTTTATCATGTGTTTTTTTTTTCAAATTGGGATCTATCTGTTGTTCTTCCGAACAGTTCTAGAAAAATAGAAAATGGACATCATCGACACTATGTAAAATAATTGTTTTGTTTAAAAAACTTATGTTGTCAAAGAATAACGCTATTTAATATTTGATATATTCAACACAATTAAAATATAGGTGTCTAGATGTTTCTATGATTCCGCCATTGGGTATTAATATAGTACTAGTAAGTAACCCGTGCAGTTGCACGGAATTGATATTGTTAGTTTTTAATATTAAATTTTATAAAAAAATTTAAACAAAATAAAGAAAAACTCTTTTACATTTAGAAAAAAAAAAATTGGACTTTGAGACTAAATTTTAAAATTAATTTAATAGGATATTCTACAAAATTTTAAATCAAACAAATCTATTATAAAATCATTTCAAAAAATAAAATATCATGCATCTAATAAATATATTATAAAATAGAGATCTTTCGTACGCTTACATTTGTCTTTGTTTATCCGCGCAAACCGTGCAAAATTTTTAACCTGAAAAAAAAACAAGAATAAATAAAAAAAACTTTAGAAGTTAGAAAGAATTCTCTATAAGCAAACCACAATATAAATTTAGTGGAGAACAATATTTAAAAGAATAACCTATATCTTATTATATATATTTAATCGAAAAAATAATTATCTCAGTCACTAATCAAAGATATAAACCATTGTATCAAAAGTATAAAAAATAAAAAATAAAAAATAAAAAAGAAGAAAGCAGATGGCGTATATACAATTTGAGAGATAAGGTGAGAGGAGTCATATAAATGAAAATTAGATGATCAAAATATCTATGCGATATATCTATATAACTTGACGGTTACTATATACCTTGATGGTTACTATATCTTGACGGTTACTATATGCTTTTTCAGTTACTATATATCTTAACGGTTACCAAATGAAATGTACCTGACAATAATGAGAAGAAAAGAAGGGGGTTAATAAATAATAAATTAAGTAATGAAATTTGATGAGAAAAAAAATATAGTAACTTAAAAGGCTTTTTCTTAGTGAGAAATTTCAATAACTATGGAGCCTACTTTGAAAAAGTAAAAAAGAGAGACAGATCATATTTCGCATAATTTGGTAATTAATATGAAATACAGTAGTAACTGACAATATAGAATGAATAGTCAACTATCCATTAAATATCCGAAATTAGTTCACAGAGGGTTGGCTAAATTTTTTAAAAATTTACTAAAATTAGTAAAAGTTTTTTTTTTTTTTTTTTTTTTTTTTTTGAGAAAGGTAGCACGCTACCAACCACCAAGCCCTTTGCCACTTGCGCTAGGGACGGTCGGTAAAATTAGTAAAAGTTAATAGGTATGAATTGTTTCTTACATAATTTATTTCTTGAAGTGTTCTCTATATGTATTGCTAAAAAATAAAATGAAAAAAAGATATTATTAATTAAGTATAAATATAGTAAACTAAGTGAAAACGTTAAAAGTTATAAAGTCATCAAAAAATGCAACATAATTGTAATTTTTAATAAATAAAGTTAATTATCTTAATTTATTTGTAGAAAATTAATTCAAATCATTTAATTTTGTGGAATGCCTAAAAATGTTTAATAATTTTTTAAATATTTCCGTTAAATTAATTTAATTTCAAAATATGAAAGTTTAGAGGTTCAAAATTTATGTGTATTATTAATTAAATTCTAAGGAATAGCATTAATTTTACTCAAAGTTTAAAATATTTTCACTATAATTAAAATAATATAGAATTATATATATATATATATATATATATATATATATATATATATATATATATATAAAATTGCTGGAACACAATAAGTAATAATATTCTAAATGTATATTTGAACCTTTCATGAAACTGCGCCACGTGTCGTTTTCTGGTTCACTTGGAACCAAGCTTCCAAAATAAAAATATATATATATATATATATATATATATATATATATATATATATATATATATATATATATATATATATATATAGAGCTAGGCTGGTATACTATCGGTAGCATGGAGGCCTCCGTGCTACCAAGTTGTTTTCGATGTTGCGGCTTCCAAATCGACGATCGGCTCCGCTAGACTTGATCTACACTATTGAAAGTGTTTGGAAACTAAATTTCATAATTTTTCGACATTATTTGGCTAGTGATCAAAGGGTCTCAAAATTGACAATTTCAATGGTAGATGAGATGCGTTTGTAAGTTTAACGGTGTAAAACAATCCAAATCTGATAAAATTTTTATAGAAAATTCTTTGAACTATTTAGAGTAAGTTCAGTATCTCTGATCTTAAATTTAAGCCTTTTATCATCATTTTTTATGAAATTTTTATTTTCAGCCATTCATTTTTCGACTACTCGTTTGATAGGTAAATGATATCGAAAAATTATGAAATTTAGTTTCCAAACACTTTCAATAGTGTAGATCAAGTCTAGCGGAGCCGATCGTCGATTTGGAAGCTACATCATCGAAAACAACTTGGTAGCACGGAGACCTCCGTGCTACCGATAGTATACCAGCCGGACTCTATATATATATATATATATATATATATATATATATTTGAGTTGAAATGCTATTAGTAGCAAACAAGCTCCATTGACATCCATTTATTTTCGATGATGGAGCTTCCAAATAGACGATCGACACCGTCGAACATGATTTATACTACTTAAGTATCTAGAAATTCAATTTCAAATCCTTTTAACATCATTGGCCTAATGATCAAAATGTTTCAAAATATATAAATTTAATAGTCAATACGAGACATTTTCTTAATTAACGGCGTAAAGATATCCAAATCAATTGAATTTTCGTAAGAAATTTTTTTAAACTATTTAAAACAATATCTATACTCTTGATCTTGATTACAAGATTCCTAACATCATTTTTTGAAAGATATTCATTTTATGCCGTTCATTTTTGTGTGCATTTGATGGATAAGAGAATAATATCAGAAAAATATGAAATTTAATTTTTAGATACTTCAAGTGGTATAGATTATGTTCAACGGTGCCGATCGTCGATTTGAAGGTTCTATCATCGAAAATAAATGAGTAGTAACGGAGTCTATTTGCTATTGATAACATTCCAGCTTAACTCTCTCTCTTTCTATATATATATATATATATATATATATATATATATATATATAATCCAGCTACTATCCTTTTAGGAGGATGGGAGCCTTCGTCCTCCTAAATATTTTACCGTTCGGATGAAAAGATGTGCGGCTAGGATGAGAGTGGTTACGGTTAGGTTGATAGTGGGCCCCCTAGGGTTGAGTGGGTGGTTGGTTGAATAGTATAATCTAACGGTTGAAAATGATTAAAAGTTAGATCTAACGGTCAAAAATCTGATAGGACAAAGACTTCTATCCTCTTAAGAGGATAGTAGCCGGACTCTATATATATATATATATAGCAGGACTACTGTGCTATAAATAGCACAACACTCAATTTCTTCTCAATTTTTTTTTTTCTCTCTTCCTAACCACCAATCAAACTTAATGGGTGGTTAGGAACTTAGGAGCACAGAAGCTTCTGTGCTCCTAACAGTACAGTAACCCTACTATATATATATATATATATATATATATATATATTAATTGAATCAGTGAAACTTATGAGAGGGTACAATTAATTATGAAAAAAAAAAAACAAAATAATGTTCTATCATTATTCCTCGCGCGATTTTCAACGTGGGCAAAACTACGTACAGGCATGTTACACGTGGCAGACATAGGTGCGGTAGCATCAACTGCGACGTCAATCTTAAAGTCCACGTCACGGAAAGTAGAAAACATATTCTGGTGCTACGCGTACTCACACCGGATCCCAACTCCCCAAAACAAGTAGAAACGCGAACACACCTAATCACTCACACCTATCACGTTTTTTTTTCGTTTTTACTCTCTCTTATCATCTTATGCTTTTGCTCGTTTTCTTAGGAGAAAAACTATACCTTTTTGTTGATATTTTAGTACTATAATGCGAAGGACCGTTTAAATTATGCGTGCAGTTTAAAATATTATATAAATTTATTTAAAACATTAATAATACAAAAGATAACATTATGGAATATCTATAACAACACTAGATATAATTATAGATATTGAAAAAAAAAAACATTAAATAATATATAAAAATAAATGGGATAATTGTCTATCTACCTTTCAAAGCCTCTGAAATATCTTATTTATTCTTATTTTTTTCGTTTCAAATATACCGCTCATATACTTTTTTCGTTATTTAAAAATATCCCTGCTGTTAGTCCCCGTTAAGTCATCTCGAATTAAACTTGAATTAAATTTCTATTATAGTTAAAAAATAATAAAAATATCTATTTTTTTTCCTAACTTAAGGGCAAATAAGAAAAATTGGTGACGATAGAAAGGTATATTTGAAAAGGCAAAAGTCAAAATACTTCTTTTGCCCCTAACTGAAGCGCAAATAAGAAAATTTGGTGATGATAGAAAGGTATATCTCAAAAGAAAAAATGATAATTTTATATAGATAACGACTGTCACTAATCGTTTACCAATAGAATTTAACTCTATGGGTATATATGAAAGACTTTGAAATCTTAAAACAATATTTTTGATATTAGCCTTCTATGAATTTTTCTTTTTTATTCCTCAAAACGTCTGTAAGAAAAAAATTTCATTTTTCGAAATTTTTTTATAAAAACAAAAAAAAGATTTCCGTAAAATATGAAAAATAATTTTTCAAAAAGTCTACTTCTTTTGCGGAACAAACACACGAATTTTTTTTTTGCAACCTAAAATAAATTTTCTGGAATTTTTTTCGAGGAATCAAACAGGCGCTAAGGGCCTGTTTGTTTCCTTGGAAAACAGTAGAAAATTATTTTCAGAAAAAAAAATTTCTGTGGAAAAGAAATTTTTTTAATTTCTATTGTTTGGTTCGACGGAAAAGAAAATTAGTTTTCTCTGTACGCATGTTTGGATGATAAGAAAAAAAAATAAAAAACACTTTTTAATTCTATTTCACTTGTTTGGTTAGTTTAAAATTTTGGTATATAAATATCTTCCACATGAGAAGGATGATTACCAATCTTTTAAAATTTAATATAATACTTACAAATTATTTATAATATAAATAATAAATAAGTAAATAAAAATAATTTTAAGTATATTTTGGTGTAGGTAAAATAGTTTCACACAGAAGATAGAGAAAGTTGATATGACTAGTAAGAGATAGAGATAATTATGACGTATATATATATATATATAGCTTTAGGTAGATAGAGATGACGGTAGAAGATATTTAAGATGACGGTTGGGTTGGTTGGATGGTAAACGTATAAGAAATTTTTTTTTTTACTCCTCAAAAAGTAAGAAAAAATTTTTCGTTTTCCGAAAAAAAATTAGAAAACAAAAAAAAAAGTTTTCCATGAAATATAAAAAATAATTTTTTAAAAAATTTACTTTTCATACGAACGAATACATGGAAAAAAAACTTTTCCGACTTAAATTAATTTTTCTGAAGTATTTTTCGAGCAACCAAAAATGCCCTAACCAATTGCCCCAAAATAAATATTCTGGCCAACTCACACAATTTATCTTCAGTTACATGCACCCGTCACGCTCAGCATGCCCCTCGTGACACAGACACTCTCCTCGCACGCACGCCATTCCCGTTTTGGGGCCGCGAAAATTCGGATCCGAGTCAAAGTCATGTAGCAGGTAATTTAAAATCGTACAATTTACTTTGCTGTCTATATATAGTGGTCTCTTGTATACAAATCTTGTGCCTGCTGTCAGACATGCGCGTATTCATATTAGACTCGTGTTTAACGTAGACACGTTATAAATATGCTTTCGATGCGGGTTCGTAACTCATCCCGTTAAAATATATATATTTTTATTTTTATTTTACTTTTCTTATACGAGATAATAAGTGTTTTGGCTTTTTGATAAATACATACGAATTTTTTTTAGATAATATAAATAAATTAAATTTAGTAAAGAATATTTTTCCGTAAAATATATGAACTATCAATAAAAATTTTATTAACTTTAATTTATATGAAAAATATGATAATATTTTTGTAAAATTAACTATTTATATATAATAAATATGTATTGTTATATTAATAACATTATATTTTATTAGTGGCGTTCTTCGTGTCACAGTGTTCGAGTCTTGTCGTGTGTCATATTTTCTGCCAGTATCTATAACGCATAGTTCGCTATTAAACAATTACCACGAAACTGGGTTATATTGACATGATTTGTTCGAATTATACGTCTGATCCGGATTCGGATTATTTTCACACCCGAAATCCGGATATTTTTCGGGTCGGACGGGGTCGACGTCAACTTAGGAAATGGTAAGCTCACCTCTGTGGTTACACTCCTCATCTCCCCTACTACTATATAAATGCGCTACAAGTTCACAAATTGTTGTTGTGGGAGGACGTAGCATATATAAACCCTAGCTAGCCTAAATTGGGACCTTAACACACCATCCATGGAATCACCAACTCTAGAGGAGTGGCCGGAGCCGATCGTGCCCGTCCAATCCTTGTCGGACGGCGGGATCACCGCCGTCCCCGACCGCTACGTCAAGCCTCCGTGCCAGCGCCCGCTTCTCGCGGAAGAAGGCGACCGGAGCGACCGCCCGAACATCCCGGTGGTCGACATCGGCGGGCTGATCGTGACCGTCGACGGGTCGGGAGGGCGCTGCCGCCGCCGCGATGACGCGGCCATGCGGGCAATATCGGAGGCGTGCAAGGAGTGGGGGTTCTTCCAGGTGGTGAACCACGGCGTGAGCCGTGGCGTCGTCGAGAGGATGAGGGGGGTGTGGAGGAGCTTCTTTTGCCTCCCCATGGAGGAGAAGAGGATGTATGCAAATTCCCCTAAGACTTATAATGGATATGGTAGCCGTGTTGGGGTTGAGAAGGGTGCAGTTTTAGACTGGGGTGACTACTTCTTTCTCAATGTTCTTCCTGAGTCCGCACAAATACTTGATAAGTGGCCCAAAGTTCCCCATAATTTGAGGTAACAAAGCATGTCTAGAGTATGTTCTTCATCGTTATAATTATAAGTAGAATATTCAAATTAGAACTTCTGTCAACATGACGAGCTTTTGCTTCTCATGACGAGCTTTTGCTTCTCGAGCAGAGAAATTAATTAAGTTGATTTTCACGTTACATGTTCTGTCGAAGTCTTATTCAAGCTGTTTTATGAGAGTCTTCTCTTCAACTTCTCTTTGAAGCAAAATTAAAAGTTTCAAATTTAAGTTTCTTATCTTGCAATTCAGAAGCTACTTTCAACTTTACACCATACCATGCTGCTGCTCTAGTATAGAATATATATATATATATATATAGGTTAGGGCTACTATACTCTTATGAGAATAGATCTTTTTGTACTTATAAATTTTCGACCGTTGGATGAAAGGATGTGCGGTTAGGATGATGGTGGTCCCCGGTTAGAATGATAGTGGTTTCTAGGATTGAGTGGATGGTTAGTTGAATAGTATGATCTAACAGATGAAAATGATCAAAGATATAGATCTAACGGTCAAAAACTTATAAGTACAAAAGGTCCTATACTCATAAGAGTATAATAGCCGGACTCTCTCTCTCTCTCTATATATATATATATATATTGCACTTTATATAAGTTAACAAAATTTAGTAGTTATATATATATATATATATAATCCCCTTGCTTTGTGATAGGGAGATCACTGAGGAGTATGGCCATGAAATGTTGAAGCTGTGTAGGGTGTTAACAAAGGCAATATCAACGAGCTTGGGCTTGGATGAGAACTACATATATAGAGCATTTGGGGGAGAGGATATTGAGGCTTGTGTGAGGGTGAACTACTACCCGAAGTGCCCACAACCTGATCTCACCCTCGGCCTCTCGCCGCACTCCGACCCGGGCGGCATCACCGTGCTCTTGGCCGACGACCACGTCAAGGGCCTGCAGGTTCGCAAGGGCGATGAATGGGTCACCGTCAAGCCGATCCCTGGAGCCTTCGTCGTCAACGTCGGCGACCAGGTTCAGGTTAGCATTTTTTATCTGCATAAACATGAATGCATGTCATATTATTCACAAAAAAAATCATATAGAAAAGTTAGAGCTGATATTCTCAAAAGTTTACAAATTTAGATAATTCAACAAGACGTACGCTAGTGCACAAAGATATATATATATATATATATATATATATATATATATATATATATATATATATATATATATATATATATATATATATATATATATATATATATATATATATATATATATATATATATATATATATATATATATATATATATATATATATAATATAGAATTGAGCCGGAATACTATTAATAGTATTTGAGATTTTTTGCTATCGAGGTTAGGATGATAGTGGTCCCCTAAGGTTTAGTAATGGTCCCCCTATGGTTGAGTGGGTGGTTGGTTGAATAGTATGATTTAAATGGTGAAATTGATTAAAATGTAGATCTAACGGCTAAAAAATCAATAGCAAAAGAGCACAAATACTATTAATAGTAGTCCAGCTCAACTCTATAGTAACATAATTATATATATATATATATAAAACAAGTATTAGTACGTACTAAACATTCAATAATGCACAAGATATATATACTACCATATATTAACTAGTTATAATATTTTGTATGCTTATGTATAATCGTATAACTGTACATGTAATGCTGAATTTTTAATTATGAACTTTTCAATCTAAGTCAAATCTTTTTATCGTATTGGCGAATTCAAAAGTTGAATATATAATACATGCACAAAGCCAACAATTGATGTTTGGCAAATTGCTAGCAATTAATTGGCAATACATGAAATTAATAGATAGAGTACGTAATTAAGTTCATTGAATCAAACAGTTATATTAAATATGTCCAAAGAATTAGTTTACTATGCTATTAATATTATTGCCTTCTCTTTTAAGTTTTCTTTAGAAACTAAAATAAAATACACATGAAGCACTTTCCAAATTTTCATCTTTATTTTTCTTAAATATCAAAATCTATATTATATCTTGATATATGTAAAACATTGCTCGAGCAAATTAAGAGGCATGCAAAAAGTAATGAAAAATTATACTTTTAAAGGCAACTTTGTAAATATCAACATTTCAAATTCATCCATTTTAGGATTCTATTAAATTAGCACATGAAAAATGCTTGGAAATAAATAGCAACTGAGTTGTAAATTTCAACTTTGAATGCATTATTATGCCATTATTGCTCCAGTGCACGCATCGAATTAATGCGCAGACCCTAATTCCTTGGAAAGGAGGAATACTTTTTGCCATAGAATTGCATTAGTGGCCAAAACGGAAACCTTTAATTAATGGGCCCATAAAAGAGAATGGTATTTTTTTTTTTTTCTTTTTTTTCCTCCTCCTTTATTGTTTCTCATGGTGCACCTCAACAAAAGTCACAAAACATAGTCCAAATTGGGACCCAATATTACACGTATAGCATATCGTGACACTGCTTCATTACTAAGCAAACAATGGGGCCATGTCCTTTTAAGATGTACCCATATTAGAGTCAATTAATTCTAATTATTAAGTCGTAAGCAAAGTCATTGTAGATTCTTCGGCGCACTGTATGCATACAGTTTGCTTTTCATTTTTCTCTCGTAAGTCTCTAGATCGCGCTAAAGCATGCATGCAAATTTAGATTTTACTATAATCGAAAGCCAAAGGTGCGTATGGAAAAGATGATACATCTAAAAATCCTAAATTTGTAACGAACACAATGTTCTCGTGATGAATTAATCATTTAGACCTCCATGCTAGTGATCTTAGAATGTTTGAACACTTCTTCTTAAACCTGTTATGACTATTTCTATATAGGTATACGTAGTTTTCTATTATATAGGTACCAAAACTAGCTACTTCTAAACCTCTTTCGTTCTGTGCAAATCTTGGCCAAACATAAACTAATGTTTTGATACGCAAAAGCATAATAATTCGCCTTTTTTCTACCTTCTATATATGTAGGTGATAAGCAATGCGGTGTACAAAAGCGTGGAGCACCGAGCACTAGCCAACGCAGTCGTGGAGCGCTTCTCCATAGCCTTCTTCTTCAACCCTAACGGCCGTGTGCCCATCGGGCCGGCTCAAGAGCTCATCACACCACAATCTCCTCCTTTGTACCACCCGGTCACGTACAACGAGTACCGGTTGTACGTGCGCAAGAGGGGTCCTCGCGGCAAGTCGCAGATCGATTCCCTCGCCGCTTCTTAGGATCGCAGAGATCTTATCGTATTTTGACAATCGCATTCACAAGGTGAAGATGTATAGACCTTACCTGAATTACATCACATTTTGAAACGAGTATCTGAACATCAAAAAAATTTGGTTTTCGCTACCTAATTTTAAAGTTATTCATCAAGCTCTTTTTCAAACTCAAATAGAAATTTATGGTTTTTATTAGAAAATTTAAACAAATGTCGATTTGGACATACAAAACTAAATATATTGCAAGATTAGACAGTAAGATCTAAACTTTTAAACTTCAGATATATACTTGTTTCAGAATGCAGCATATTAATTCCAGGCAAGTAACAAACATTTGTACCAATTTATAATGTGATCGGTTGGCTTCTACCTTAGCCAAATAATAAGAACATATTATGTTTCAATTTATGGAGTTGTATCTTGGATGGTTAGTAGTAAAACAATAGGAAATGATTTATGCATTTCGTTTATGTTATGAAAAGGGGATGACAACTTTGTTAATGTGTGGCCATCATTAAACTGTTAGATTAATACTAACAGTTTAATGAACCCATGCTTAAGTTTCTACATGTGAGATTAGTCCTACATTAAAAACTAAATCCTAATTGTTGCACCGTTTATACTCCATCGTCCTCAAGCTAGTTGCTTGGGAGATAATGACAATGATGCTTTTCACAAAACACGCACGGCGGCATGCGCGATCCAAGCTAATTAACGGGCCGAGCGCGATTTCGTATTTTAACCTAATCATTGTCTTACCTCGGTAAGATTCCTTTGGGCTTTCCAAATCTTATCTTACCTCGATAAGGTCCAACGGCTCTATCTCTAGCTCCTATATATATATGTAGGAGAGGGTACAGTTGGAGAGAGGGGGGTTCTTCTTCCTTTTGTTCTTTTGCACTGAGCTTTACCGATCTTCTTCATACTTTGTTGGATCTCTAAAAGCTCATTGGGTTCGAGTTGCACCACCCTGAAGACGTGCTGACGGGGTGGACAATGGTCGTTGTATCGCTAGGAATGATTGTCGAAGCCTCGCACGTGGAGAGGCAATCTCGCTTATTCTAGAACAGTGCTTAGCACACCTCGACTCACGGGCCTCTTCTGATTTTTTCTTCCTTATAATATTTAGTTATTAAATCTTCCATGCATTTTAAAAATACTCTTTTAAACTTTGCGCTTCAAAATATTTCAAAAGGATATAATTTTTTACTAAAAGATTAGAGAGAATTTTTCCAACATAAACTGCTAATCGAGTTGTGTAGTTCAAAAGAATATATTAATTTTTTAATATTAAAGTTACGTCAATTTATATTCTTTCTGATACAAACATTGTAAACGCATCAAGCTAGTATTATATTCACAAAATAGAAGCATATATCATAACCTAAAGTTTAAGGTTTGTCACAGAGTCAGATTTTGTTTAATTAGAAGACCACATCCATTATTTTTCTTTTAAAAAAAGGAGTAAACACTGCGAAAGCTACACTTCGCTACCGACTCCATACATCGTTGTAGTCGGCAAAATATGATATTCCGCCGCCGACTTCTTCTTGAAACCTCTACAAAGCTTTTTCCCCGCCGATATATAATTAATTATTAGCGACCCACCTATAAAATTCCCGAGACCTCTTCGTCTACGAACCTCACCTCTCTCTCTCTCTCTCTCTCTCTCTCTCTCTCTCTCTCTCTCTCTCTCTCCCCCCACTGGAATGCGAATTAGGGTTCGAAGTGTTCGCATTGTTGTGTAATTTGAGGTAATAGCACCTTGTGGATCCCGATTAGGAGGTGGATGTGGTGTTACTTTGTGGCAATCGCGCGCTTCGTTGGTGATTTGGTACATTACGCTGCGCATCTCTTTTCCTACCAGTTTATATTGCTATTTTTATATTTTGATTATGTCTTATGATTTAATTTAGTACCAATTTTGTTCTTCATGCATGAAATGCTTGGAATTTAGGGGGTTTTATCTTCAGATTGCCGTGTAAAAGTACTAACATTTTAGGTTTAGAAGAATGTGAACTTAGAAAATGTGTGAAGCTCATAATATCGGTGTTGATCTACTTTGACCAGTACATTGTGCACATGTGAGTAGTTCATAGAAGTTGAAATCTTAAGGATCTCTTGTACTGATTTCAATAGTTTGGGATTTTTAACAAGCCATTATCAATAAGTTTATTCACTTGTATTAAAAGGGAAGTTATGATATTATCATAGCAATGATTTGTAGTTTTAGTCTATAAGGAGCTCATTACATATTTAATACTCCATTTTTCAAAATATGTCACCTTGAGGAAGAATAACCATTTCTGCGTTTCGATGTTAAAAGTTTCCATCACTCGACAACTATGGATTTCAAATTTCTAATGTATCAAACACTTCGCAGTAGCGCTATTTGTACTTTAGGTTTGTCGTCATAGCGTCGAACTTGATGAAAATTTAACTTCATAATATTAAGGAAATTATATGTTCACAATATAATCCCTCAGCAAAAAGTAAAAAGAGCGTGGCCAAATAATCAAGAAACCGAGGGGATTCGTGCGCTCGACCTCGATATTTCTTATCGATATTTATGGTGCTGCATCAATAATGTGTGCTTCACTTTAGCTTCTCCTCCCATTCTCCAGTCAACTGAGGATCTGTTTGATAGTAGACAACATCTCCTACATCACTAACAAAATGATCGACTCGCAAGCTCCTCATTATTACCACGAAGAGGTGCAACGGAAGAGGTCCCGATTTCTCTGGTTCGCGGTAGTATTTCCCTAGTACTGGCTTAGCCGCCTTAGTCTGAAAGTTCGAACACACATTAATTGATTCAGAACTTTTTGTAGCACTACAGAAACACTATAAGATAACCCTCTAATGAAAGGGAGTTTTACATATCTATATCCCTGCAACATCATGTATTTAGATACAGACCTGTGAGATCTAAATATCTAACAAAAACACATTTATAATCAAGGCATATATTGGCAATTCTGATTTTGCAAGGATATGTATTTAAATGTATAAGGTTGCAGGACCAAATAGGAAAATGTTTCTAATAAAGAGTAGGTGAGGAGCAAATATTACTTACTGCTTCTACTAAGTGGTAGTGTGGTATCTGTGGAAAGAGATGATGTATCACATGAGTTCCAATGTCATGGTGGATATTGCTTATCCAACCGTAGTCTCTATCTACAGTTGTTAGCGCTCCGCGGAGGTAGCTCCATTCCTAAGGCACAATTAAGAAGAGGTTGGTATTGTTTATAAGCTACTTTTGGTGATAACAAAGTACCTCCAAAAGGGGGGAGAAAATGTTGAAGAGTGAAAAATTGGAAGAAGAATAGTTTGGAGATGAGAGCAAAATTTGTTACCTTGCCACGATACCAAGGGAGGTCATGGTGACCATGGTGCTGTAAGTAGGTTACAAAGTCCAACCACATCACGAACACCTTAGATTCAAACAATTGCGCATAGAGATTAGAACTTAAGAAACCACCAAGTCCTAATGGGAAATCTCAGTACCAAGTCGATAAATTCTTACAAGATAGGGAACTCCATAGAGTTTGAGAACTGGAACTGGGCCTACTAAGTATGCTAGGCCCAGAAGCATCGCGACCATCAGGAACCAACAGATTGTTGATATTAGAACATCATATTTCTCATTTGGCTGAAACAAGCCGCTACTCGGATGAAAATGAGAACCTTTCTTTCCAGGGCTTCTTGACCACTGCAAAAGATAAATCGACATGAAACGGAAGCATAATGCCTCTATTATATGTTGTGATTGTAATTAAATGGATCCTTTTGAACAGAAAACAAGAGGGAAAAAAGAGGAAAAGAAATTAAGAGTGTTTCCTTGCACTCGGATCATCTTAGCTGTGGTTTTAGACGAATTTTTGAGGGAAATTTACATATATCATTTGTATCAAATGAAGGCGAACCATTTCTATGGAAAATCGAAGTGGAGTTGCCGAGAGTAATCATTCTCCAAGATTTCAATTTGATAATTTTGACATTTAGCAGTATAGAAGTTTTGATTCAACATGAACAGAGAGAAAAGAAACATAAAATAGACTGGTAAATGAGTCTTAATTGCTCGCTACCCAGGTAAAAATGTACTGAACTTACTCAAACTCACCAGATAAAGTGGGTACGCAAACAAAGGAAATGGTAATGTGTAACGCAGCTTTTGAGTGACAAAATCCAGTCCCCTGTATGTCTTTTCGGATAGCTGCTAGACAAAAGAAAGTATAAGATTGCTGCACATAAATCAATTATTTTTGGACTTTTATGTAGAAAAGTGTAGATTGTCTCATTGTTGAGAACAAGGCCCATTATATATAAGAAAAGTTTGTTAGACTTGTTAGAATTGCACTATTTTGCATTGCAGTTTATCCCATTCATCAATTATTTATAGATATCTCAGCATAGGAATTGGAAATACAGACTAAAAAGAAAGAAATCAGTTTGGTTGATCTTTCAAACCAAAATATTTCTTAGCTTTTTCCATTTCATTTTACTGTTCGGAAGATGCTGTCCTTTTTTTTAAATACTAATCTCCAAGCTGTTAAAAAGCAGAATATGCCTCTTTTATCATTTACTGATTTGCATTTAGATTACTGGATAATGTTCCTTCAAAGTTTAATGGGGATAAAAACTCCTTTTTCAAAGGGAAAAATATTCCTTTCAAATTGTCATCTTTCTTTCTTTCTTTGGACAGGTTTATCATCTTTAAAGATACACATGAACCAAAAGGGAAAAAGAAAAGGAAAAGGAAAAGAAAATGTTGAATATGTTCTCGCTCGAGCATTCACGCAATATCCTGGAATAAATACTGCTGCTAACAACCGAAAGATGCGACCTCCCTTGTCAAAGAATTTCTATTCCTTGATCCTCCACACAGGAATTTTGCAAGGAATTTCTTATTGATATACATCACCACAGGTAATATTCCTACTTTTCTTTTTTCTCTGTTAATAGCAAGTAATTCTGTGCATCAAACTGTTACTTTCTTAAGTGAAGTAGACAAATGCTTTATTAGTTTCGCTTTTAATTGCATTTAGAGTACTTTCGGTACCTTGATGTACCCCACAATGCATCTAATGAGTAGGTTTTGTGCATGCATGCAACTAGATTAGTATAATAGGTAAAAATCTAGTCAAATAATTCCCCGTAGCAAGGAAAGTTTCTATGTTCTGTTTTACTCAAAATTGTTATGATACTGCTGATATATCCTCTCTAATATTATATGCCATAAAAAAATTGACTTGTTATCATATGTAAATTTTACAGAACAAAATCACTAGCTTATTGACATACATAAAACTGACTCATCAATTGTATTTTACGATATATTCAAAACTACCATTAAATCAGTGACCTCGACCTAGAAAACGCCCTCACACTAAGGAATGCATCTTTAGGCCTAACAAAAAGAGGAGAGTTTTGGGGTGCGTCTTAGGTTGGTTGCTAAATTTTCTCATTTAGCAATACTATTTGTACGCCTATAAAAATAGATGTAAAATTTACACTCTAGACAATTAAAGACTCATATTTTCTCACTAGTTTTATTATTTTTTTATACCTGATATACCTAAAAACAAAAAAATAAACTGCTAATTATAAAATATAAAATTTACATCCCATAATAAATTATACATGTAGCATTTTTTCTTGCCATTTGGGTTGGTGGTACAAAGACACCAGCTAAGTTGTCCCTTGCTTTAATGTAAAGGGTCAAGACTGCCTTCCAAAATATTAAATGGCGCACGAACCGATCGCTGTCTGTCTTTCATAGATTTGTGCACCATTTTTCACTTCATTCATGAATCAATTAAAAATCTTCATATGGCAAATGTCAGTATATTAATAACTAAATAACTTTTAAGTACCGCACTCGAAAGGACTTGTATCAATAGGTTTTATTAAAGAACCCACTAGGATCCTTCAATTGGGTCAGCAGTGTGGGGACTGCTAGCTAATTTCGGTCGATCTACTTTTGAGTCCGAAAAGCAAAAATAGTTTATTTCAAAAAAATGACACAAGCAAAAGAGGCATAGACATAAATTTAAAAATATTTTTAGGTTAATATATATATATATATATATATATATATATATATATATATATATATATATCCGTTAGATCTATCCCTTTGATCATTTACATCCGTTAGATTATATGGTTAATTGCATACAGGTCTCCGCAAAAATGATGAATTGCAGATATATTTCTGCAAAGTTCAACTTTCATAAATTATTCCTGCAAAAGTCCTAATGTTATCAGATATATCCCTACCGTCAAGATCTGTTAGAGAAATTTAGTTAACCACAGTTAAAATACTTAACCATGATCAAAATTGACAATTTTGCCCTTCTTCCTCTTCCTCTTTCTCTTCCTCTTCCTCATCTTCTTTCCCTTCCTCTTCCTTGTCGTCGTCATCGTGCCCGCGTGGGCCATCGTCACGGGCGCCTCCGACGGCATCGGCCGCGCCGGCGGCATCGTCGGAGGCGTCGACGGCGTCCTTGATGGGTGGTCGCCTCCGCCGGCTCCTTCTTCATCTTTTTCATATCCAGCTTTTGGAGGGACATATTTGTGAGGGCAAAAATGTCATTTCACGAGTCTGCTGTTAAAAAATAAACGGTTCTCTAACGGATCTTAACCAGAGGGACATATCTGCAAATATTAGCACTTTTGCAGGAATAATTTTGAAAGTTGAACTTTGCAGGGATATATCTGCAATTCACCATATTTGTAGGGACCTGTATGCAATTAACCCTAGATTATACTATTCAACCAACCACCCGCTCAACCCTAGGGGACCACTATCATTCTAACCAGAGACCACTATCATCCTAACAACACATCTCTTCATCCAACGGTCGAAAATTTATGAGTACAAATAGGTCTATATTCATAAGAGTATAGTAGCCCTAGCCTATATATATATATTGTAAAGAGAAAATAAAACAATCTATCTATTTTTTTAAAATAATAAAATTTAATAAAAAAATATAAAATAATTATATTTCAAACTTAATACCTCGCTAATAACAATCAAAGTACAAAGGATAGTGAGAATCATAAGTTATCAACGGATCAAATAGTTTGACGAGATGACTCGAGAAAAAATTTTAGAATGTACCAGGTATATTGGTGACGTGGTATTCCAAATCAATTAAATACCTTTTTTTTGAATTATATGTCCCATCATAATTATAAAAAAAATATTTTTATTATACTTTTTAAAAAAATAAGAGATATGATTGGCTTGTTATTGATGACTGTTATTGATGACATGGTGCAAGCGTGACACAGTAAACTTCCTCTAACTCGAGTGGGTATTAGCCATTGGATCGACGTCCGTACAAGTACGTACTAAAGAGTTGGTTCCAACTCTCAAAACATAGTCCCTTCACCTTTTTTAATTCTCGGACATGTGGGTGCCGAGGTTTGGTACCAAATTCACCACTATTTCAAATTTTGGTTCCAAATAGTTGGAAAGTGAATTTAATTTGAACTAGATAGATTAAGAGCGACAGATTAAATTTATTAAATTAGATCAAATTTTATCAATAAATAGGGAGTCCGTCCCCACTCCCAACATTGCCTTTTCTGCGCTTTAATTTTCGTGGAGGCAAGTATCAAATTTCGGTACTTTAAATCATTACTATTTGAAATTAGAGGCGCATTGAGTCTTTTCCTAAAGTTGTTTTTATAGCATGTAATATTTTTATATTGCATGATTGAACTGGTCGATAAATTTCTATATCATGTATGTCGATACAATAGCAATATACAAAAACACATTCTGCGAGATCTGCAGACGTACTTGATTTTAATCCAATTTTTGAAGCAATAATAGAGCTAAAATTTACTAAGAAGAGATCAGACTTATTAAATCTAGCCAAATTAAATTAATAAATAATATTTCAATTTAATAAATTTATGTATTAATATTAAAATTGGCTTTGATAATATTGATATCACCTAAAATATCTGGCTTCTATTTTTTTTTTTTTAAAGTTTAAAGAGGATTCTGTTAAAGTAAGTAAAATAATTATTTTTCTTCAAAAGTTTAAGCTATTAGGTAATTGTATTTTTTATATTTATATTCAATACTCTTCCTTACGTTTCGACTCAGAGACTTTTGATAGAAATTCTAAACGTGAAACTCAATTAAATAGGAGGAAATTAACGAAGCTAGAAATCTGACAGACTCAAACTCAAAATCTTCTGCTCTAATACTATGTTAAATTTATAAAAATAATTATTATTCTTCAAATACTTAAGAGGGTAGGTTTTAATATTTAATATTCAACATGATCTGAGTCCGAGTCCTTTTCTCTTTGGGCGGACCAACTTAAATGTCTCCAATCAAAAAGTTTCCAACCTCTTTGTTGTTTATTGTTGAGTTTAATGTTCGTTTCAGTGGAATCACATGGCACTTTCAGGGTCATATTTATTGTACTTGTCGGAGCCAAATCTATCTCTAGATTGGTTTATATGTATATGACCTCCAACATGTCACAATCATTTGTATAAGGTGACAAAGTATGAGATTCTCATGAATAAAATAACTTAAACTGACCAACCTTGGCAAAGAGCTCAATAATTAGTCTCCTAGGTTTCCCGTTCAAAATCTAGCTGCTACATTTTTTTTTCAACTAAGTTCATTTCAAAAGTAAATAAACCAGATAAAATATTACTTTTTTGTAAAAAAAAATATAAAAATTTAAACTTTTGATGTGATGAAAAGTTAAAATGAACAAAAAAAGCTGTTTAGAAAATTTTATAAAGATTCTTAATACCCTATATACGAATTTCGAATCATCAGAGCATTTATAAAATGATTTGAACCAAAATAATATAAAGAAGACAAAATGGTGGAGACATTTCGATACGGGTGATTGACATATTATGAGCCGAGTAATTTATTGTTGGAATATATTTTTATTTTTTGAACAAGCCTGTAGGGTCCACCTCTGGGATCTTTCGACATAACATTTTCGCGGGAGGTTCAAAACTACTGGACTAGCTAGTGATTGGTACGTATTTTTGAAATAAAAATGATCAAAAAAATTTCATATAGGTAACCATTATAGTAGGCTTATATTATATTTAGCAATAATTATTTATATTTCGAAGCTTAGGTTGTAAACTAAGATCTAAGGAACTTATTGACTGGATGGCACATAAAGTAAAGTGCTTAAAGATTTACTGTAAACTACGAAACAAACAAAATATTAAAAATAAAAAAATAAATAAATAAGGAAAAGAAATAATATAAATATTGGGGGGGGGGGGGTGTGGTGCAAAAACTCACAGGGTGCCATGACTCATCCCTCTCCACATGCCCATGATTCTGGTGGTGCGTCCTGTGGCTAATCCTCCTTCGCTCAAGAGAGGCAAAAATAAGAGAAGTGAGGAAAGAAAAAAGAAAAAAAACATATTAAAGTAATAAAATCAACAAAAATGTCTATTAAAATAAGCTCGTAGATTTTACGCGTAGTAACAAATAGTATTTTTGCAGAAGCTGCCTTAAATAATTTTTTCTGTAAAAACTTTAGCTATACCAAATATGCGCATATGCAAAAAAAAAAAAAAAAAAAAAAAAAAAAAAAAAAAAAGGAAGAAAAATTACCATCCATTGTAGGGCACTAGAATGAAGGTGTGAAGGAGGTGGCCCACCACACTGTTGAGAGTGGCATTGTTGGAGAAGCTCCCGTGCCCACTGTTAATAACCAAACAACTCCTCCCACATTACAAAAAACAAAAAACAGAAAAAAGAAAAAAGAAAAAAGAAAAAAGAAAAAAGAAAAAAGAAAAAAAGTATGGAGGACCCCTCAACTACAGTCGATTTTGTAAAAATGCCCATTAACTTGTTTTTATTAACATTACTTCTATTTTAATTTATTTGTTAATTCCGTTAAATTTAATGGCTTTATTATTAACTATATTAAAATCTTCAATTTATTTTTAAAAAAAAGGAAAAAGAAAAATCAAAGTGGGAGGGGACCATTTGGGGACGAGGCCTATGGTTGAGGGGGGTTGCTCTGTAGAAATAGATATATATATATACGCACGTACCAATCGTGGCCGAGGACGAAGAGGGCCCAAAACATGGTGCCCTGGGCGAGCCAATAGAAGGGCCAGAGGGCCCAGCCGTCGATGCGCGCGGCGGCGCCCGCGAGCGCGGCCACGAGCGCAGCGTCGCGCGCGACGTACGCGAGCGAGCGCCGCGCGTCCCGGGCCCAGCAGCGCCCCGGGATCGCCGCGCGCACCTCGCCGATGCGGAACGGGGGCGCCCTCCCCGCGTCGAACACCTCGTCGGCGTCCCCCGCGAACTTCGCCCCCCCCATCTCCTCCTCCTCCATCCTCTTCCCCTCCGCCTCCCTCAGCGCCATTGGACCGAGCTCGGCGAGCGGAGGAGGTGGAGGAGGAGCCATGGAGCTGAGATCCGGGAGGAGCCTTGTGGAGAAGAGAGTGTTTCGGAGGCGAGAGGTGTCGAACGCAGAGTACCCTGTGGGGTTTTCCTCTATTTAAAGTCATCAGATGCATGGGGCAAAAAAAGAAAAACAATCCCTGTACTAACGCAGCATTGCCATTTGGTCCCTAAGCTTTTTCCTTTCTCCTTACTCACGTAATTAGAAGAGTACACGGACTAGTATATTAATAATTTGCTGGATTAAAAATACCCTTATTAATAACTTGCTAAGTCCAAACGATTAATCGAATACGAAAAGTCCGGTACTATTGAAGCGTCACACACGCGATCCATAGATGCGTACATGAGTTATATTTAAGTGACTAACTTACCCTCTCACGAGTAACTTGGGTTATTAACTCTTGCGACGAATATTTGACCAAATCAACAAAAATAAGAACTCGTAATGAATTAAAACAGAGTGGTGGATCGAATGGTAAATTTTTATCAGAGAAGAAAAATCACGTATTTGCGTGAGAAATTAAGTTTAGAAGTGAAATGGTCGGGGACCACGTTGCAATTTCGGAATAGTACAGGCACTGTTAAAACACTTTACCCATTTATTACGCTCTTTCGGTGATTGGATGCATATTTATTACACTTTTGGGCTCTAAAAAATATGCTACATTTTAAAAGTTTAAAAAAAAAAGGAAAAAAAAAAGAAGAAGAAAGCCTATACTATTCCGGGAGATTAGCTGAGGTTTCCTCGATTAGTGTACCGTACATTGCACCGGGCAAAAATAAAATATGAAATTTAGGGTGTCTCAATTTTCTAATTTTTGGTTTTGAGATTTTCTTGATTTTATGTTAAAAATTCACAAGTTTGGTCATGAGTTTGGGTCCAACATCTTTGTCCTTTCCTCTGCAAAGAAGTGTTAATTTATGGAGGGATCGAGACTTGGATGATTGTATATTGTTAGGCAATTGGACCTGCTTATATTTTTCCCCCCAAAAAAAAACTTTATATAGTTTGTGTATTTATAAGTAATTAGACATTGTTTAAATGGTTATCATTGTACATTTTGTAGATTTTGAAACAGTATCGATAGATTAGATTCGTTAAATTTGATCGAAACTATATCATTAAAAAAAATTCTGGTTTAATGTATTTGATCTGTTAAATATACACGAATTTTGAACAGAAACTGCGGTCTCATTTTTCTTAAGAAAATTCACATGCTTTCTCATTTAAATTCGCCACGTCTATGTCCTTAAAATGTTTCACCGTTAAAATACTTTTTAGTTTGAATTTGTAGCATTTTGTAGTATATGTTAAATGAATGCGATTTTTATTGAAATATGTGGTTAATATGTAACTCTAATCTAGTATTTGTGGTCACATAAGAAGAGAATAGCACTTTATTCTTATAACAACTCATAAAAGTACATTTATAGGTACTAATCCAGAGGTGTTCATTTTGTACTATTAATGTGAATAAGTGAGACTTGGTTCTCCCACCTTTTGACAAACTCTACTATTTAATAATAACACTTTATTCTTATAGAAAAGTAGTAAATACTAAGATTTGTACAAACTAAAAGTTCATTGTCTTGTTAATGTGAAAAAACTAAGATTCAATTTTAATTTTCCACCTACACATGGAAAGAGAATAATTAAGAATTTTTTTCTATTGAGGGTGACAATTTATGTTACCATTTAGGCGCAATTAGGGTGCATTAATTCTATTTGGACACCACTAATTAACTAATTTTTCTGCTATTAACTTGTTGCAAATAAAATGGCTTTTTGCATTGAGTAACCATCAAAAATTCATTATGAAGAGGGGGTGTCACAGGAAATGACTTTTAATGGAAACTACTTAAATACTTTTGCATATTTACCATGCGTTGTTATCCATATGTTAGTCGTTGTTAGTATGTGAATTGAGTTTATGTTACGGAATAGTACTGGTTTACTACGTGGTTTATATAATTGCATCGAGTTTGCACCATGTGTTAGTAGTGCTGAGTTAGCAGCACATGTTTAGAGAAGTATTAAGAATAATAGTTCTGTATAAAATGAATTCTAATCTCTTCAATAATTTAGAGAATATTTATATCCATAAGGTTAAATTTTTGGGTTGGTTCAAACTTACTAATATCACACAAAAAAGAAAAGAGTGCGTATTCAAAAAGTGGGTATATATTTTACATCCCTTAATCCATGCATAGCGTTGAATGTTCTAAAAGTGTACAACTTAAGAGGTTAACCGTTGCAGTGCTCAAATCAAGGTAGCGCTAAACGTGTGCGGCTGAAAAAAATAAAAGAGAGAAATGAGAAATTTAGAAAGAATATTCGAATTATAACTATTTTGTTGAAGAAGAAGAGTAAGGTGTATTCTTTTTATAGCTAGCGAATTATATTTCAACTATATTTTATTATTTTGTTAAATCACATTTGACACATTTATTACGAAATTTCAAATCCAAAGAGGTTGTAGATTCGCACACTCTTCTAATAACTGTTAGAAGGATTTTAATCAAAATCTTTTTTTCTTTTTTTTTGTGTGTGTCACGTATCATCCTACTGGTCGTACATTGCGAGATCTAATGCATGCCGAGTTATTGTATCAGAACAATTAAATACATGTAGTGCAAATAGGCGATATATAATAAATATGTAATGCCCCGAAATTTTGGCAACGGAAAAAAATAATGCTATGCTTACTTATACATTTTATTTAATTTAATTTAAGTAATGGCATAAATTTTTTTGATTAAATATTCAATACAATTCACGAAACATATTATACAAATTACCAATAAAAGAATAAGTAAAATTTTAAGTTATTAGAAAACTTTTTAAGTAGGTAAACTGTTTCCCAATTTTTAAAAAAATTAAGTAATTGTGCGTTGATTTATATTGGCGTTTTTGCTTAATTAACAACTTTCTATTTGAGTAGAGTTAATTAAAACGAATTTTAAATTGTAATTTCTACTTTTAAAGTTAAAATCACATCAAAATATTTAAATTTTAAATTATTTTGAACCGAACTATATTTGTATTTCAAAATTCTAGAATTTTTCATAATTTGGGAGCAGTGTAATTTAAGAAGAATTTATTGCCCACACACGTACGTAGTCCCCACATCATCTGTAAAGAACTCATATAAAATGCAACACGTAGGATTAAATTAAATTAATTAATACGTGCGATGGTGCTTCTATTAATTAACCATTCAATGAATCATGGAGTAAATTATTTTTGTAGCATTATGTTTCGTTTGGGCTACTAAGCCATATCTTACAAATAATTAGTTTCTAACGAGTTTGTGTCCCTTTTTTCGCCTAATTTTTCGAACAGCTTTGTTACTCCACAAAATAATAATTATATTTTTCACAACAAAATTTTCAAAATTTTTATTGTGGAGTCCGCTAAACGTGAGCTGAAATTAGACTTTAGTTTGAAAGCAAATGCTCCAATTAAATTTTTTATATATATTTTAATTATTTTACTCAAATAATATTTCTGTAAAAATTCGAACGTACATTTCAATGACTAAAATAACAACTTTAACTTTTAAATTTAATATTTTAACTACAGTAGCATGCTTGAGTTATTTGTTACAGCGATGCACGTGCATGCAATGTTTTTTAATTTGAAAAAAATATTTTATTTTTAACTTAGATTCAATTCACGTGCACCCATAGCCTTAAATAGAAACCACCGTACACCTCTCTCTCAATTAAGTTACGGCCTCTTAGACATAAAATTGAGCATTGGTCTGAGTACACAAAAATACCCCCCCAAGTGTCCCCCAACATAATATTAAGGGTTAATTGCATATAGGTCCCCGCAAATATAGCGAATTACAGATATATTCCTACAAATTTCAACTTTCATTAGTTATCCCTGCAAAAGTCTTAATGTATGCAGAAATGTCTCTGCCGTTAGGATTCGTTAGAAAAATTTAGTTAACCACAGTTAGAATGCCTAATCATGGTTATTTAATAAGGTGAATTGACAATTTTACCCTTCTTCCTCTTGCTCTTTCTCTTTCTCTTCCTCTTTTGCTTGTTGACGTGGCCCCATCTTGCCGGAGAGGTGGAACTCGGCCACCGGGGAGAGCGGAGCGGAGGTCGGAGTGGTCGTCGTCGCCGCCGCCGGCGATGGAGGAGATCGCGGCGGGCGATCGCCTCCGCCGCCTCCTTCTTCTTCTTTTTCGTATCCAGCTTTTGCAGGGACATATTTGTGAGGGTAAAAATGTCATTTCACGAGCCTGATGTTAAAAAATAAACAGTTCTCTAACGGTAATAAACCAGAGGAGCATTTCTGCATATATTAGGACTTTTGCAGGAATAATTTATAAAAATTAAACTTTATAGGAATATATCTGTAATTCACTATGTTTGCAAGGATCTGTATACAATTAATCCTAATATTAAAGGGTTGTTCGCTTCGTAATGGTATACCATATGGTGTTATTATTACTATTACTATTTGTTTTATGACCTATAAAGTTGGTATTCTAAGCATAAAGATACTACGATGGTATTTTGTTTTATCTAATTTTGAAAATCTATATATCATTACCATCTAAAGCAATAGACGGGTATTTCTCCCTCAGAAGTAAAATATATTTTACTATAAAATTCTTGTTGACAATTAATAGTCGTGCTTCCAATATTATAAATTTCAAACTAAACACTGTATTTTTTTACACGTGGGAGAATTTTTTTTTCTTTCTAGAAAAATTTATAGGCATGCAGTTTGCTCGCGCTTTGCTGCGAGTAGATAGTATTTCAGTTTATTTAAAAATTTTAAGATTTAAAAAAATTATAACCAAAGAGAAAAATAAAATTTATAAATTAATCTTGTATATATTATAAAAAGTAATATTTTTTTCTTAATATGTTTTAACTTTCAGTATTAGAAAGGTTAAATTATTCTGATAATTTTATTTAAAATTCAATCAAACTAAATAGTTTTAGAATTTATTTTGTATCTATATTTTCTAACTAAATGATTAAAGTCGAAGGATTTATTTCAAATTATCAAAAAGATGAGGATGTCTTTATTTTGTTAAAATTAATTGCAGTGAGAAGATACTATTACATACAATTGGTATATATGAATATGCTATACTCCGCAACTTATATTAGATGACAATGTTGTACTATTAAATTTGAATTAAATATATATCTTATTTATAAAATTTAATAGTTAAAATTTATCTTTTATTTATACTTTAAAATTAGTTTCCGGTACACCGGCAGCATTCAATATTTTTCTTTAGACATAGCAAACTGTATCTTGTAGGTACATTTTAGAATTATTTTACCGTGCACCGGGGCGTCCAAAATTTTTTCTAGACATATGGTCCTCTCTAATTGGCTAGGCCCAAAGTGGTGACGTGGCATGTTGAGAAACTGAATAGATGATGTGATGGTTTTGAAAAATAATATATTTATTATATAGAAGATATATTTAGATATGAGGAGGATGATAACATAACTATTTAAACTAGAAAAAAAAAATCTCAAAAATCTTAGCTAAAATGAATGGAGACATGTACGTAGTTGTACCTTGGCGAATTAGGTGCAACGTGTTGTACACGAATTGTTCACTTTTTAGGATGTTACCACGTGCCCCACTATTTAAAGCACTAGGAAAATGGGTGCTGGAATATATATAAGTGATAAAAATGACATGTACAAAGACTTCAATACCGAAAAGTTAGTAATAACATGCGTTACGAAAAGTTTTGTAGCATTAATTTTAAGCATAGTGTTCACATACACTGTACGGAAAAGACAAGGTACAGGAGATTAGGACATAGACAAGAACTCACTAAATAATTTTATTTTTCAAAATAACTTCACAATTATTGTCTCAACTAGGAGTCCGTTTTGTTCAAACTTTGTAATATTCTAAAAATATTATATATTTTATAATAATATGATAAATTTGTTACTAAGTTATCAAGTCATTTGAATTGAGAGTATATTAGGAATTAAAATATTCCTATTAATGAATTACTAATAATATGATAATATAATACTCGTACTGTCTAGAAATTTATTTATAATGGTTCTATTATTTCACTAACATCTTTTGCAACCACCGAACTGAAAATAAATAATAATATTTTTAATAAAAAATATTAAGAATTAATGAAATATTAGCTGTAATAGTTGGTAAAATGCCTCGTAGTCTATTTTGGGATATGAGGTTTGAGCCTCTGTCGAGCCCCAGGCTCCAAACTTTCAAAGTTTACATGTGAATTCCAATCCCAGTATTATGGTGCAATTAATTAACATGATGCATGTGTTTTCTAGGATTAATAATATATACCATCAATTTCTAAGAATTATTTTACTTTATTTTCTACTTTTTAATTTTAAAATCGGATTTCGAGCCTTTGTTATTTGTTTCGATTAAAGTCCTTGCTGTCAAAATCTTTTTAACTTTAATGAATATTGTCACGTCAAATTTTAACAGCATTTTTTATTACCAAAATTTGATTAAAATAAGTAATAGATGTTGAAGATCTAATTAAAGAATTAGAGAGTTAAGAACCACACAAAAAGGTTGAGGAGCCAATGGTAGGGCCCATTCTTTTTAAGTACATCTAAAATAAATCTCGATGGAGTTTCTCCACCAGAACAAGTAACTACAATGTTTGATTCATTACTTAAAACTAAAACTTTCCCTTATAAAAGAGATATGTTGCTTTTCTTCTTATTTTTTACTTCCCCTTGTCGTATTTCGGCGTTGCCATAATGTATGAATATATTTCTCGGAAAATCATAAAAAATTGTTTTTTCAAAAAAAAAATGAAAAATATTATTTTCATAGTTTTTGTTTTTTTTTAAATGAAAAAAAGCAGAAAACGAAAAAGAAGATTTTTCTATCAGCTCTAGAAAAAAAATAGAAAAATTACTTTTCTTAAAAATTAGATAGATGAAAAATATGTTTTCAATCAGAAAACTATTTTCTAAAATTTTTCTGAAGAACTAGTTGATTATATATATTTATATATATATTAAAGACATTGTTATCTGGTAGCATAATTAAGCTTATGAAAAAAAAAAAAGATTGTTTCATATTCTTCAATCTCATAACTTAGATTTTTTTAAATAAAATAATTATTTTATATAAGTTAACAGAACCAAATACTACGAAACCAAAAAAAAAAAAGTATAATCGAATTTGAAGCATTTGGATATATAGTGCAAGTTTAGGATTCTTTAATTCTTCTTTTAGACCTTAGTCGATCGTCCCACGTTAGTTTTTATATAAAATTGGTATTTTTCTCTTGTGACTTAAAGGACCGGTTTACGATTGTATCTATTGGACGTGTCAACAGCTAATGCTATTTCGTGCATTTTTTTCTTTGAAATTTAAAGAGATGTGGAAAGCTAATGAAAAGCGAAAACTTTTGAACTAAAACTACTACTATTTCTGGCTTGTAGATCATCAAGAAGCAGCAGGAAAACTCAGGAGGTTTTGTGGTATTGAGAAATAGACGATGTTTGATGCTTTGGATTTTATGTTGTTGCGTGTGGGAAGATGTCCCTAGGGCCGCCATTAATGTATGCATTTATTTTCATACCAAGTGAGATTCAAACACGCATCGTTTCAACCTCTGAGTACAGAATACCGACCAACTGTTTTAAGTAATAGCGGTCAAATAATTGCACAGCCAATGTCTATATTCATTTCCTTATGAAGTTGATTCAAACACAGGTCTTCGAATACCAACCAACTGCTTTACGGGACTGTTTGATTGTACGTTGGATTGTACATAGTTGTAATTGCACTGCAGTTACAACTGCATGTAAATTCAAATTCACCATTTCATTTTTATGCATTCGAATCCAATTGATGTAATTGAAACTATAAAAGAAGGCTCAAATGCAGCAGTTGGAACGACACCCAAATTGGCCGCAGTTTCAACTGCGGCAGCTATAGAGAGTGATATTAAACAAATTTAAGCTTACCTCCCTAATAATCTTTTAAATAGGACATAAATTTTTTTTTTCTCTCAATTGGAGGTAATCTCACCATTCCAATATAAAAATAATAAATTTTTTTAATGCATTTGTCAACCGCAAATAATCAAACAAAGTATTTAAAGTTTTTGCACTTTCTACCACATCCAACTATACAAGATCTATATAACTATAATTATATGCATCTCAAACTATACTACATTTATAATTACACTCCACCAAACGACTTCTAAATAAGGGGCGGTGGAATAGCTGCACAGTCGACGCACACTATGGATGGAACTGGGCCAGGGCCTTACGAGGCTTGATAGATCAGGACTTGTTTGGACCTAGGGATGCAAATGGATCCGAATCGGCACAGCTCCTACTCCGATCCGCACCAAATGACGCTGTAAGTGGGAACCAAAATATATAAATATATAATGTGCTCTGAACCCGCTCTAATCCGCCAAGTAAATGAAGCGGGAGGCAGGCACCCATTTCTTTCTTTGATCCGTTCCGACCTATCAAAAATCTGCTCCCGTCCTGATCCGTTCTGAATGGAGTAGTAAGTGGGGAACCAAAAATAGAATTATAATTAACCCGTCCCAAATCCACCCGACACGAAAAAAAACAGAGCTAAAGGTGGGGATCCCCACCCGCACCCCCGGGTCTGCCCCGTTTGCATCCCTATTCCCTATTCGGACCGAACTTTGGGTACCGGAAATGGGTCTTGGAGTTTAGGCCCAAATACCTTTGGGCCTACTATGGCTTATATAAATCCAGCCCTTGTTCGGTCCAAAGTCCAAAGGTGTGGGCGTGCGTTCTCTGTGTTTCTGCACGTGCTTGCGCGCGGATATGCATGCATGTCATGTGCAAACCACGTGCAGGCCACGTGCGCGCACATGCTCATTCATGCTACCCAATAGTTCACGGTCAACTGGAGTTCATGATTAAATTATCAGATTAAGAAATGCTAATTTGATTAAGAAATTAAGGACATGTTTTTTTTATCATCAAAGTTTGTCGTATCTCTCTCCATATATATATATATATAGAGAGAGAGAGCGGGATGTTATGCCCACTCTCACAAATATCTAAAAATAAAATTAATATAATAAAATTATATCATCAAGAGATTTAAACAAATTACGGATGGTGCTATCACCGTCGAAAGAAGGGTTAGGTTGGATGTTGGAACTTATGTGCCAATAGAATTGTTTTTATGATTACAAGTTAGGAGTTTAATTTTTATACTTTGTACAGTATTGACGGTTATAATTTGTCAGAATAGTGTATTTTACCGACATTTCAGAAAAGAAAAAAATTAAGGGTCGGAAACGGTCTCGTTTGAGACATGCGTTTGACCCTACTTCTATTCTACCTAAAGCTTCAATTTTAGTTGGATAAAGATTAGGTGAAAACGTACAGAATTTGTCTGAATTATGAGCCATTTTGATTTGCCTACCTAGTGTTTCAAAATTTTGATTATACTATGCAACCTTTATGATTTGAGTTAGTCAATAGAATTTTGACTTTAAATTTTAAGCTAATTACTTTAATGAATTTATACTTGCAAAAATTATATTAATTATATTAATTAAATCTGTAAAGATAAATAACGCATTTAAATTTTAATGTCAAAGTATTATTGACTAACTCAAATCGAACAAATTAAAATGTTGGATAATAAAATAAAAAATTTTGACATATTATGCAGCTAACTCAAAATGATCCATAGTTTTGATAAATTCTGTATATTTTTACCTAAAGATTATATGCCATATTATACAAGTTATGATAGAATAACTTACTCCTATATACAAGAATGCCATTGTTGGCTTTTACAGTGAAATTAATGCTATAACTTAATGAGAACTTACATAAATGTTCTATGCAGTTTATACGATCTCTACTATTACGTACTATTGATTCATGATATGAACAAAATTTTGATTAGGACTGTTTTCAAGACCATTCTGTTTATAATTCATTATCACAAATTTTTAATTATTTGGGCACTGTTCCTACTAAAATTTTAATTATTTGCTGTAAATTCTATTATGTAAAATTTAATTTAGTTAAAATAAATGGCAGATGAGGTAAAATTGAAAACATGCTACGTGCTATTTGGGTAGCGTAAAGGAAATGAACATTATTTTTCGGGTTTTTTTCGTTTTTACTCTCATAAATGTTTTTTTTTAAAATAATTTGTTTTTGTTCTTTACCTTAATTGGGTCCACGTTATTGGATGGTCAAAAATTGTGGTGGATTTTTGTCGTGGTGTTTATTAAGGTATCGTTTGGTTCGGGGATAAGTAAAAAGTGACTATTCCAGGAATAGGTATAAATTGAGGTATAAGCGGGGATTAAATTAATTTTGTTTTTGGATGAAAAGTAGATTTTTCTCGGAAATAAGGAAAATAGTGTTTGGATGGTTTGATTGGAATTGCGAGGATAAGAATAATTATAATTTTAAACAATAATATTTTATCTAATTAATTAAGATGAAATATTAATTAAGTAATAATTTAACTTATTTAATCTACTAAATAATTATGAATATTGCTAAAAACCCTTAATATTAATAAATAAATTAATTGGTAATTAATAATTTAATTAATTACAAATAATTTAATAAAATAATAAATTAATAAATAAATTAGTTAATAATAGTCAGATGATTAATTAAGAAAATAATTAAATTACTCAAAATATTAATTAATTAAACAATATAATTAATTATTTAATTAGTAAATTAATTAAAATAATGAATTAATTACTCAAAAAATTAAATAAATATTTATTAAAGTAATAAATTAAATAGTTAATTAATTATCTAGTTAATTAGTAAATAAATTAATATATAAATTATTAATTAAATAATATTTATTATAAATTTAGCTTGGATATTTTATTCTTTTATTATTAATTAAATATATTATGTTTATATAATTTATGTTTAAATAAATTTATAATCTTAATTAAATTTAGAATTAAGTTTGGAATAGCGCTATTCCGTCAAAACGATGGAATAGTTTATCCCAACTATTCCGAAATAATCGAGAATAACGAAGTTTGACCGGAATAAAATATCCCGGCCAAACTTCGTTTCGTTTGGCGGAATAGCGGGGATAACTTCGTTATCCCCGCTTTAACCCCCGAACCAAACAGGGACTAAAAGCTTATAGCTGTTGTCACGAGAATACCCTGAAAAACAGAAAAGAGGTGGCTGCACCCTGTGCACCACGTCATCAGTGGACCACGCCCATTCCCAACTTTCCAAACTAGCACTTTGAGGAGCGGAAAATGTTTTAGATTCTTACTTTTGGTATATTATTATAACATTTATGTGACATGATACATGTCCATAATTCAATTAAATTTTTTTGTAAAAAAGATAATAATCCATAATGATGATACTATTTAAAGAGATCTACAGTAATGATTTTTTAACTATGATTATTACTTTATGTAGTAGTTTGATAGCTAATTACTTTTTAAAAAAATTAATAACATTCAATCAAAAAAATTTATATTACATAAGAATATTTTTTTTCTATATTATTTAAACATAAAATTATCATATTGTCTCTAATTTTTTAAAAATTATTGAATTATATGACTCAATGAAATTAATTTGTTATAATTTTTGTGCTACATTTCTTAAGTAAGTCCACAAATGCTGTCATCCACTAATAGTCTAATTGATATATTACCTCCCTTTCTGAAAAAAAATTCAGAGGTTCGATTCCGTTCAAGATTGTGTTTGTTTCACCAAAAATAAAGAGGGATGAAATAATTTTCAGTCATAAATGCTTACTTCTGTTGTTTTGTTCACTGTAAATTTACTTTAGATCAAAACTCAAACTGTCCGAAACAACGTAATTGACTTTAACTCATTCCAAACTGAAATTAATTACGGAGAAAAATAGGAAAAAGAAAAAAATGTTAATCTATCTCTCACACATTCAACTTTTACGCAATTTTACTTCTTGCCAAACAAACAGCAGAATAAGAGAAACTTCAATTTCACAACTATACAAATAAATAATAAAGTAATTTTTATCGAAACTAGTTTTATCCAAAAATCTACTTCAATCTGAACTTTATTTTCAGTAAAACAAATAGTCCCTAATGCATATGTTCGTATACCAGTAATTTTAAAGTAAATTTACAATTAAGCAACTAAAATTGAATTAGGATGATAAAAATTGGTGAAGAGCTTAACTTCGATTCCCGTTCCATTGCAACGGGAAGAACTATGCAGAAAACTTACCCAAAAAAGCAAAAATAAAAAATAAAAATAAAAATAAAAAGGTGCACCGCTGACGTGGTGGACCGGGTCCAAGGGACAATATCTGCACTCAAAAATAAAAAAGGTGCGCTCCCAGTGCCCAAATATGGACCATTTCATCGCGACCCTTCCCGTAGCGGCACAGATGAATCACGAATATCCTCCGACGGAGAGGATAAAATGGTGGAATAAGAATTGAGAATAAAAAGAATTAAAGCGGGCGAATAAGTGGTGGACGCGGAATAAGAGGCTTATCATTATTCCGCCCACCCCCTCCCCCGTGATCATGCCTCATCCCTGATACGGTGATCCTTCCTCGGCACCCTCTCCGCTCGTTCCCCTCTCTCTCGAGGTATCCCTTCTCCGATTCCCGATCCCCACCCCCCTCTCCGTTCGATCATGGATAAGTCTCCCTTTCGATTGCTCGATTTAGGGTTTTATCGTTTTTCTTCGGGTTAAGCGTGGGAATGTTGTGCGTCGTTGATGTTATGGATGAGATGATGCCTTGTTTCGATGTTTCTAACTGCGTTTAGGGTCTATTTCGATGCGTAATCATGCTTCTGAATCTTGGATGATTGGAACCGGATTGGATCGGGTTTTCTAGGGTTTTCCGTATGTTTCGTAGATCAATTTATGGTTGTGAATTAGAATGGAGCTGCACTAATAAGAGTTTAGTTGAGGGGAGAGAAAAAGGGTTGTTGCTGCTTTTGCAACTTTTTGTTTTGTTTTGATTTCCCTATAATTTGTGCTTTTCTAGTACACATTTGTATTTATTTCATAATTATTGTGTCAAAGAATGAAAAGTACGCAGTTTCATGATAAGCAGTACTAAGTAGTTTTTCGGAAAGTACGAGTATCATGTGACAAGATGAATTTTTTTGAATTATAATACTTTGTTATGGATTCCTGATTACTGGCCGGTTAGGAATTTGGGCTTCTTTATTATCATGGTTAAAAGGAACTGTGGAGTGAACCTGTATATTTAGTATATTTATTTCTTTGCTACTCAGGTGTTATGCATCATGTATGGTTGAGATTATTGTTTATTGTTTGATCTTTTGGATTTCTATTGTTTGCTTTCACCGTGCTAACGCTATGATTCACCTGCCAGTTTATGTTTGATGAGACCTGGTGAATTTTTTTATGGTTGTTGCCTGATTGTAGCCTTACAGATGGATATACTAATGTGATTGTTGCCATCTAAATCATTTAACGAAGCCACAATCTAAGTAATGCTTAGATCTTGTTGACCATTAATGCTAAATGTTCTTATTTCTCTATGGTTGGTTCCTTTTTTTTGGCTAAAATATGTTTGGCTTGTATCTGGACAATTAAGCCAGGTACGCATGTCTGCATAGTTATACATTTTTCTTGTGCTGTGAGAATAATCATGGTACTTTTTTAGCTTATTATTGGTTGAGGAATTCTGAATTTGTGATCTCTGATTCAAACTCAGGGCTTATTCTTGCAGATGAGCGAATGTTTGACCATTTATTAAATTAGCTTTCTTACTTATTCGAAGGACTTTTGTTTTGGATTTGCAGATGGAATCACAAGATTCTCAGTCATCTCGTTCGCAGATCATCGATATAAATGTAGATGTGCCGGAGGGAGCCCCTGCCCTAAACACTTCCAAGATCTGTGCTGGCGCGACTTGTGGCCTCTCTGATTCTGCTGCTAGGTCCAAAGACGCCAAAGAGAGAAATGCTTCCATGCAGAAGCTACTGATCGCTGTTGTCCTATGCATCATATTCATGGCCGTGGAAGTAGTTGGGGGAATCAAAGCAAACAGCCTTGCGATTATAACCGACGCAGCCCATCTCCTTTCAGATGTCGCAGCTTTTGCCATCTCCTTGTTTTCCCTCTGGGTTTCAGGATGGGAAGCAACTCCCCGCCAATCTTATGGCTTCTATCGAATAGAAATACTTGGGGCGATGGCTTCTATACTTATCATATGGGCTTTAACCGGCGTGCTAGTTAAAGAAGCAATAGAGCGACTAATCCATCCAAGTGGTGAGGTGCAAGGAGTTTTGATGTTTGCTGTCGCTGCCTTCGGTCTGGTGGTTAACATCGCCATGGCTATCTTGCTGGGCCACGACCACGGCCACGGCCACGGCCACGGCCATGACCACGACCACGGCCACGGGCATGGACATGCGGACCATGATCACGACCACCACGAGGATGATGATCACAGCGATGATGACCATGCACATGGTCACACCCATGACATTCGCATCACCACGCATCCCCATCATTCAGAGGATGATAAGCACAAAGATGAAAGCAGCCATCCACTGCTAAATAAGCCGAAAAAGAAGAAGAGGAACATCAATGTGCACAGTGCCTATATTCACGTGCTAGGGGACTCCATCCAGAGCGTAGGGGTAATGATTGGGGGAGCGATTATATGGTACAAACCTGAATTGAAGGTGATTGATCTCATATGCACACTCATCTTCTCCGTTCTTGTCCTAGTGACGACTTTTAAGATGATGAGGGACGTACTCGAAATTCTAATGGAAAGCACGCCACGAGAAATCGACACGACCCGACTTGAGAAGGGCCTGTGTGAGTTGGACGGTGTCGTGGCCATTCACGAGCTGCACATATGGGCCATTACTATAGGAAAAGTTCTCCTTGCTTGCCACGTTACTATCACTCCAGATGTGGATGCCGATCTCGTGCTCAATAAGGTGATAGGATATATCAAAGAGGAGTATAACATCAGCCATGTTACTATACAGATAGAACGCCAACAGATTCAACATGCATGAGCATTTTCGGACCCACAATCCCCTGATGCGGTTTCTTGTTTCACTGCTTTTCAGTTTTCTTAATTCTTTTGATCGATATTGAAGTTCATGGCTGGTAGGGTTTGTTCATTCCGTAATGACTGATTGTGGTTTTCTAATTCACTCGGAACTCTACATTGCATGTTCTTGTTGGTTAGTGTCTGAGTATCATAGGCTGCGCTTAATGTTCGCAATTTTTCCCGAGCCACTGTGAATTGAAGTATTTTGGTAAACAATTTGATCTGCTGTATATGCATAAGATCCTAAAATGTGGATAAGGTAATATTCCGTTGATCTGTTGTTTTTCGGTGTTTTGCTGCTTCTCTATTTTGAAGGGTTTTTTTTTTTTCGAGCTGGAATTTTTTGCGGCATGTCTTAAACAGACTGGGTATTATGTAACTGCTTGAAGAGACGTAGTTGCTCATTAATTTGAAAGGTCTTGTGGCGTTAATATTAGTGATCAGAATCGGAAACCCTCGAGACACAGAGATTCCATTATTTATTAGATGGTCTTCAGAGGTATATAGTGATTAAAAAGGAACAAAAGATCTCAACTTTTTAGGTCCTATATATCTTTTATCATCTAGGTTCATCTTGCTCTAGTATGCAAAACAGAATTCTGAGCTAAAGGATATATAGAATATGCTTTTCCCTTTTTTGATAAAAAAATATACTAAAACTGACTCGTTGTGATGTACGTACGAAACAAATAGTATTTTTTTTTGTGTATTTTTTTACTGCTCATAACGCTAGAGTTTAAGAAACTTTTTGTGCGTCCACTAGAAAGAATAATGGTCTGGATACCTCGGAGTATATCCTGCTGGTGTTTGGAAAAGTACTATAACGAATTATTGAAAGCTGTACCTAATGCCGCACGTTGGACATTGTGCGGTGCATAAGACCTCTAATCAACGAAATATGCAGAGACTCGAAGCATATTATGTTTGTCCCCAAAAGAAACTAAGAAATTATAATTGACACGGCATTGAAGAACACATATTACTTCCCAACAAACTAGACAAATACAGCATCAACAAACACGCTACACACTTCTTATTTCATCAACTCCATCCATGCCTGCTATTAGTACGAAACAAGCTACTTCATAAACAATAATATATAACTGCAAAAGCCAAACAGCATCTTCCTAACAGTATCAATCCAACTCTTAAAGAGCTCTTTCAAGCTCCGTACGACTATTAAACAAACCATGCCACACGATTTTTACACATACTAATAAGCTCGACTGTTCTCGAGAAATATCATCGAAGCGGAACGGCAAGACCCAGACCGGGTTAGCCCGTTACTTCGAGCATCCTTGGGTTCTTGCTTGTGATATCCGCTGGGCCGTGCCCGGCCGAGAGAGAAGGCAGGACCTGCTGCTGCTCGTAAGCCGCATCATGGACTCCCAAAGCAGCCCGTCCCGACGGGTCGAGGTTGTTCAGCCACTGCGAATCCCATTCGACAGCTTTTGCGGTGCTACAAGCCACACTTGGACCTCCTGGAACTGAGAGCCTCGCCGAGTTCTGCAGCAGTTTGTTTTGTTATCAAGTAAATAAGATGAACCAGTTCACTCACTCGCACATACAAATATCAGTTACTTACATACATACACCCCCTCTAAAATTGTAATTTTTTATGTATACATGCCTCTTGAAAGTTGAAACTACAATTTTCATATCCAAAAAAAAAAAAAAAGAGGAAAAGAAAACCCCTTGGGAAATAGTCCAATTCAGGGCTAGAGGATGGATGATAGGAATAAACAATGTTCTTCAAGAGGGATATATTTGTTAGCTCAAGAGTATGGAAGTTCCTTGAAGGGTATATGTGAAAATTCAACAGTAGAGACCATGTACATAGATATTTTTGCAGGGGTACATATAGAAATATCTCAAAAGGAATCTAAATAACAAGAAACAGTTCATCTGAAGATTACCTGAGGGAAGAACCTCTCAAAGATCATTCTGTAGTAATAGGCCTCTTTCGTGGTCGGCGTATTGTGCGGGTAAATTTTCTTTGCGTTCAGCATCATTTTGTCCGTCACCTGAATTAAAGCAGCATAAAATAGTAATATTGACAGATAAAGTATATAGAACTTTTAGGATTATTTACTTGAGGAAATGATTAAGTAAACTTTAGAAGATCGAATAATCATACATGCTCTGCAGTATGGGCCTTGAGTCCATCAATCCAACTATAGCCGACACCATCACTGAACTGCTCTTTTTGCCTGTAGAGAATGTGCTGCAAATAAAAACGAATATTCCCCAAGTTACTAAAGTTCACAGGTCACAAGTGCTTGAAAAGGCTAACAAGAAGTATGAGAAAATTAATTTATTAAACCTTCGGAAGGTAAGGGTTTTCCTCATCATCGAAAGCCTGTCGCAATACCCACTTCTCGATCCTCCCAAGATCACGCTGTATCTGTTTAAGTAACAATTAAGTGAAAGATCAATGAGTGACATGTTCCATATAAAAAATTATACTATTGAACTTTTACAACTGTTAAATATCTACAGCAAAGGCGAGTTAGAATTTCTTCCCCCACCATTTTCGCTTCAGGGTCGATGCTCATCGCAATATTTATAAACTCCTTATCCAAAAATGGAACACGAGCTTCTAGCCCCCACGCAGAGGTTGCTTTGTTAGCTCTTAAGCAGTCATATTGATGAAGAGCTTTAATCTGCAAAACAGGTAAAAGAAAAAAGCTATATTAGACATCACTGTAACTTTCGAATGTCAGACATCAGTTCAATTATAAAACAGTAACAAGAGAAACACATAAAATAAGCAGCAGTTCCAGTAATAAGAGCATGAGTTGCATGAAATTTTCAAGTAAACAGACCTTGTGACATGTCTCTCTGTGGAACTCTTCCTTATTTGGTGCTTTGTGGAAATACAAGTACCCGCCAAAGATCTCGTCTGAGCCTTCGCCAGAGATAACCATCTTAACTCCGAGTGCCTTTATCTTACGCGAAATGAGGAACATTGGTGTGCTCGCCCTGATCGTGGTCACGTCGTACGTTTCGATATGGTAGATGACATCCTCAATGGCATCAATACCATCCTTGCGATCAAAACAAGAAAAAAGAATTAGTGAAGAATTACTCACAAAATATTACACTAAAATTGAATCAGGGTCACAATTTGGCACCTGAACTGTAAAATGGAATTCATGGTGAACAGTGCCCAAATAATCAGCAACCTCCTTTGCAGCCTTCAAATCAGGTGAACCCTATATAGAAAATAGAAAAAAGGAGAAAAGAGGCAGTTCAATACAAATATTGATTTATTATATGTTAAAAAAAAAAAGAGGATTAAAGATATAAAAGAGTGTGAACCTCTAATCCAACACAAAAGGAATGGAGCTTGTTCCCCCATTGTTTTGCAGCTTTGGTCCCTGCCAAGTGGCGAGCCGTTACAGCAGCAACTAACGATGAATCAAGGCCACCCGATAACAGAACGCCAAACGGAACATCAGTCATCAATCTCTTAATCACAGCCTGAGAAGGAAATATGTAAATTTATCTCTTTAATTATTTTAAACTCCAAATTTCATAGAATTTTATTATGAAAACTTACTTTCTCGAATGCCTTCCTTAAAGCCAGAGAATCATAAGGAACAGATGGAATAGACTCCGAGAACCACGGAGGATTGTACCATCTCTTGAAGCCACCTTCTTTGCTAGAGTAGAAGTGCCCAGGAGGGAAAAGCTCAAAGTGCTCACAATCGTCATTGAGCCCTTTCATTTCGGATGATATCCAAACAGAGCCTGGTAACAAACAGGTACCAGCCTAATTACTATAAAGATCGATCAAAAAAGAAAACAGGAAATATATACATGAAGTTGAGAGCTGATTAAGTTTCATGAAGTTGAGAGCTGGTTAAGTTTCAACAAAATACCATCAAGTCCCCAGCCGATGTAGAGAGGTGTAACTCCGATTGCATCTCGAGCAGCAATGAAGCTATGGTCACGAGTGTCAAGCAGCACAAATGAGAATACCCCATCCAGCATGTCAATAAAGTCTTCTCCATGCTCTTCATACTAAGAAACAGAAGACAATGTAGATAATCTTTCAACTTCGAAACTTTTTTTTTTTTTTTTTTTTGAGGAACTTCGAAACTTAAGTGAAGAGATATTCTAACTATTGAACACAAAATAATAATAACAATAAATTAAAAAAAATTCTCATTTAGTGTTTTTTTGAATTATTAGTTTGTGCACAATTTAGTACCAACATATAGTGAAGATTACGAGAATAAAGTGACAGGCTCTCACCAAATGAGCAATAACATCGCAATCACTTCCGGTCCTGAATTTGTGATTGGATAATTGGTTCCTCAGCTCTTCATGGTTGTAGATCTCACCATTCACCTGTTTCAAACACAATCAATTGTCCTTCCATCATCCACGGTGAGGCAACTCATAAGTAGCTCAAACATACACAGAGACCTAGTCTAATATCTCGAGAAATTAGTAACAGCATAAAAATAGGAGCTTACAGTTTAAATCTCTTCTTAACATATCTCCTTAAGAGAATAAATAATTGAATATTTAAAAAAAGGGGGAAAAAAACTCCAGAGAATGGAGTTCTTTTTTTCTTTTTTACTTCCTTCTTTTTTTTTAGGCCCTAAGAAGAGCTCAAAATGTCAAACAACCTTTCTTTTCTCTACAACCTAAATTGATAAGAGAACGGTTTTTCAATATATAAACTTCACACTAGCCGTCACGACAGGCCTTAAGACAATTTAATAGACTCAAGATACGGACTCTAGATTTAGCCAAAAAGTTCCTTCTTTTTTTTTATTTTTCTCATCCCTGGACTAATCACTTAAGCTTCTGGTCAAAAGAAACTGGTAGCCAATGTATATATACTCTTAACACAGAATGAATCAAAAGCCAATTATGGGTTCTATGCTACCTAATAAGGACTAAATTGAATATAATTAACTAAAACCATTTTCAACAACTGACCAGCTCCATTGCATAAAAAATAAAAGGGAGGGGCCATTTGTCATTTGTTTTATTGCAAGGACTGCGTCCCACCAACCATTATCAACAGCCTGTTCTAGTTTCCTTTTTCAGTGAGGATTCTTTCACTACTGAGTGCTACTGTTTCACTATTTTTGCATCAATCAGATTGTGACTTCTCTCTGTTTACTCTACCAATAAACAAAATAATAGGGGACCAAATGATAAGGATAGTCGACGTAGTAGTAATACCGTGACAATTATTGTTTTGTCCTCGTTATAGAGAGGTTGATCCCCGGATGCAGGGTCGATGATTGCTAGCCTTTGGTGTGCTAAAAAGCAATCCCCGAATTGGTATATGCCGCTCCAATCCGGACCGCGGTGCTTTAACCTGTCATTAAAAGCATAGTAAATCCTGCTTATATTTTTTTCCTCCATGATTGTAATTCTTCATTACTACAAATGATCTGATACAGAATAAGGTATGCAGATAGTTTTGAGTTAGAATGGATAATTCAAATTGGTTTACATAATTTTCTCTTTTTTTTTTTGGTAACTAATTGGTTTTAGATATTATAGCTACAGAGTGAAGTGATTGTGCATATGAAACTTACTAAAGCCTAGTTTGATAGTTTGATAATATGGTGGTTAAAAACACAATATCTGTACTACCAAAGATCCCAAAAAATATAAAATTACTTACAATCTTTCCTCCAATACTATAAAATTGCGATTACAACTGTTACTAGAGAAGCATGCACCCACGTAACATTAAAATAGTACTTCTAGCTACCACATTACTAAATTAGGCCAAAAAACTTTTTTTATAAGAAATGAACAAGACTTACAATTAATCTTTCCTCCAATACTATAAATTTGCGATTACAACTGTTACTAGAGAAGCATGCACCCACGTAACATTAAAATAGTACTTCTAGCTACCACATTACTAAATTAGGCCAAAAAACTTTTTTTATAAGAAATGAACAAGACTTACAATCTTTCCTCTAATACTATAAAATTGCGATTACAACTGTTACTAGAGAAGCATGCACCCACGTAACATTAAAATAGTACTTCTAGCTACCACATTACTAAATTAGGCCAAAAAACTTTTTTATTAGAAATGAAGAAGAATAGAAATATGAAGTAACTAGGCTTCGAACTTGAGATCTTGGATACCAACCATCATACCCTAAATACGGTCGGTTAGGCCTAAAAAATTTACAAATAAAAATATATTGAGACCCTCTCAACTTTCGTGATTTTGAAATAGATTTGTCAACTATTTTCCTTTAATTAGCACCACGCAATTAATGATTGTTCTAAATTATTTTTTCTGAATTGAATTAGAAATTTGTTAAAATAATGGTTCTATAAGATTTCAGCCGTTAATAATTAACAAAGTTGCAGTTCCATCAACTAAAAAAGTTTAATTTAGTAGAATCATCGTCAAATTTTACAATCAAAATAATCAAAAAATTTTAAAAAAATATAAATTAAATCTACATGTCAATCGAGATGGACCGAGTACATTTTTACCTGGAAAATTACCCAAAAAAAGTAAGACAAAAACAAAAACAAAAAAAAGAAACAAACAAACAAGAGATTAAGTAGCAGATTAATAATTCAAACATAATTCAGGTTCTCTTCAGTCTTAGAACACGAAATCCGATATCATAAACTCCAAAATTTAACTAAAAACACCAAAAATTAGATGAAATTGAGCAAATTAATCGAGAGATCATTGCCTGCGAGAGAGCTCGAGAACTCGAACCCTCTTCGCCTGCGAATCGTCGGAGCACCCTAACACCGCCAATATCCCACACATGATGATGATGATGATTCGATCGACTACTTCAAAACCCTAATAATGGAGGAAACCCTAAAAATTGGAGGAGACGAAGAAGAAGAGGAGGAAGAGGGAGGAGCGAAATGGGTTCGCGCTGTTGAGGCCGCTCCGCTCGATGCGCGAATATTTATAGGCGGGAAACCCGACTCCGGCGTGCGCGAATTTACCATTCTGCCCCCGAGTTGTGTTCGTATTTACGAAATTGCCCCTACGCGGGTCGCAACGCACTCATCGAGCGGCCTCGTACCATCGCGTCGGAGGTGTGGGGCCCACCGGCTGGACACGTGTCAGCGGGACCCACGTCGCGGAGAGATAAGACTCGGGCGACGTGGGCTCCGATCGGCGCCACGTCACCGCGATTTGAGTCGTGCGGGGCCCACACACCCGCTCCCATGGTACTTATCTCGACCGTCCATTTTTGAACAAACGGCGAAGATGGGTGGGAGATTTGGATGTGGGGCCCGGATCAGTGTCCACGTACATGCGGTTTCTTCGTCTTTCATCGAATTCCGTATTCTCGTGAGCCTTCTTTCATTGAAAAGGAAATTATTTAACATAATAAAATTTTAATAGGAGAAACATATTAAATTTAATTAAATTCACTCAATAAAAATTTAAAAATTTGATAAATCCATTTATTTATATTAAAATAGTTGTTTTGATAATATTATTTTATTGGAAATGATATTATTAACTTCTCTTTTACACACATCACATTCATTAGCATTTTGTTTTTATCCGCTCTGATAATAATATCATTTTCAACTGTAGATGATTTATAGAATAACTATATTAATTGAACTTTATAATTTTACTGTAAAAATTAATAATCAAATTTCAGTTACTTTATTAGCATTGACTCTTTTATTAGCATAAACCACTATTAATATCACAATCATTATGTAGTATCCGATCGGTTGACTCAATTTTTGTTGAAGTGTTAATTGAATAAAATAGAGTTGAGGCTATTAAGATTAATTCTAAACCATTTTCTATATGAGAGCCAATTTTAAACCTCGCCTATTTTCAAAGATACCGAGTTTGATTTCCTACATAAAATATGGACTAACGCAACAATTTCAGTGCTAAAACATTGAAAAAAATTATGAAATAAATAGCAAATAAACCAAAAGCTTTTTTTTTAAGAGAGAGAGAGAGAGAGAGAGCAAACCAAAGGCATTGTTAATTACAGTTTATACAATGAGATAAAAGTAGCAACTATTTAGGATAACTTTTTTTTAAGGAAATATAAGGATAATTTATATTATCTTGAATATATATTAACATATTCAAGAGGAGAGTAAACTCTTAAAAGATTTACACTATACAATATCTAAGAAAAACAGTAGAAACATTTATTGTTCACTATGTAACATGTGATCAACTTATATATATATACCTAACAGGATATACTTAATCAAACTAGTTTTTTTTTTTTTTGAGAGAAAGGTAGCACGCTACCTGCTTCATTCAATAAGAAACTAGTTGGTGTCATTAACTTGCTCTCTTGTAAAACAACATGGGCTTAATCCCTGGCACCGTGCATTACTAATTATTAATCTTTTCTTAAAGGAAAAAAATGGTTCACTGAGATGGTACATAGTAAAATGTACAGTATTCGGAGAAAAAAAGATATTATATTAGACACATCTGAGCGAAATACACTTTTCCATACCCAAGCACACAGGTGCTCCTCAAGATAGAGCGAGAGAGAAAGAGTGACAAACGAAAGTTGTCCAAGTTCAATGAACTTTTTCTTAACATGTAAGTTGTGTGAAAGAGATGTGTAATATGTCTAAGTTCATTGAACTGTGAATTCTCGGACTTGCATGAGATAAAAATCGTCCAAGTTCATTGAACACTAGGATTTCCTCATATAGTAACTTCCCCTAGTAAGATCGATGTGCACTGACACGGAGACAAACATGGGTGGATCAGTTTGAGAAATCGTCTAGGTTCATTAAGCTTCCCTTTAGGCTTGCAGATCGAAGTGTTGAGTTGATTTTGATGTTGATAGATATGTTTATTGAACTAGATCACTATTTGGTTATTGAATTTAACCAGATTTAATGCATTTGATCTATGAGAGATAAAAATGGCTTTGTTAATGTCACTTCTCTAATTTATGTTTCACTTGAAACTGTACGTATCTATGTTAGAACAGAACCAGATGGAGTTTTTTCCATACTCCGAGGACACAGTAGGTCTAGATTTAAACACATTCAATGGCCCTTTAAAACCTAACTAGCTCGACTTATGAGCATGCTGTAAGGTATAGTATTGTTCGATGAATTGTTGTCTTAAGTAATGATATATAGAAGAAGCATTATATTATGATTTCCTCGACTACGTCTAGCTACTTCGCATTAGAATCAATAGCACCGGATTGAAACTTTTACTTTTTAGATTTAGAAGATCATTTTAGCTTCAAGCTATAAATGGTACAAAGTTATATATGGATTAAACTCAAATCAATTAGCTTCATGATTAGTAGATTATTAAGTTGCAATAAATTGTTTTATGATTCCTTCATATTTGACTATTCAAAGCGGCTTGGAAATTCAGCTTCTGCCCCACGTATGTTATTATGTTAATAATATTATATATATTTCTCCTTGCAATCTTATTATGTCCACTTAAACTTAATTAAATTTCTAAATTATTCTGATTCAAACTTGTTTAACGAGGAATAAATATAATCTAAGTATCCTTTTCTTCCAAAAGATATGCTATATCTATCAGATAATTGGTGGTGTAAGCATCGAAATTAAATATTTAATAACACATCTAATCCACTAGAAAAGAAGATATTATTATTACTTAAAATAATGTTTTGGATCATTAGGAAAAAGGGGATGCATCATTGCATAAGGAAGAGACAAAATTAAACAAAAGAAAAAAAAAAGATTAAACTTATAATTATGGAGCTTTCAAACTAGTCGACTTCTATTATGCGTGAATCAAAATTGATATGTGGAAATAATAGCTTGAATGAGTCTCGGTTTCGAGTTATCGCATAATTTGGAGACCTAATAGAATGTAATTTTATATTAATTTTGAAATACATAACCTTTAGTTAATTGTAATTTCATTTCAAGTTAATTGATAAAGTCTAGCATACTTTGGTTTTAAAGTTAAAACATAGTTTTCTAAAACGAAATAAACGAAGCGGATAGCATGCTACCTTTCTCTCAAAAAAAAAAAGTTTAAACGTAGTTGAATGTGTTTGAGTAGCGTGAGTAATAGACTTTAATTATATATATGATACAGATGAAATCGAACCCAGAATCTCATAGAACTGAGAGGTCTTAGGATGGTTCTGCTACCTTTCTCTCAAAAAAAAAAAGTTTAAACGTAGTTGAATGTGTTTGAGTAGCGTGAGTAATAGACTTTAATTATATATATGATACAGATGAAATCGAACCCAGAATCTCATAGAACTGAGAGGTCTTAGGATGGTTCTGATATCCTCTTACCTGAAAATTAGTATGACGGATAAAAGTATGAGGGTGATTGCTGAAACAAAAATGTACGTTAACTTATCACTGGGAACATAAACTGTAATTTTCAAAAAAGTTAAGAAGCTAGAGAATATTATTCTAATTTTCTCCTATCTAATTCATGACATCTAATTAAGCTTGAGACTTGAGCTTTCGATATGCCAAGACATATACTTGAATTAGATAGGAAAAAATTAAATAAAAATAGAAGCCTAGAAAGACTTAAACTGATCAGAATCCCGCTATGATATCATGTAAAAATATCTTATCATCCAAAAGCTTAAATTGCTTAAACTATATAAATATTTTAATATTTTATATTCAACTCATTTTCGTGCCACATGGGTGCATGGTGTAAATCTTGGTTATGGTCATATGAACCAATGCCCCTTTAGATCATCAAAAGATGGAAACATTTGCACCATCACAATAAAAAAATTAGTATTTCACTCAAACTAATTTGCCAAATTAAAGTAATTAACAAATTAAACAAGTAGTTGGTTCCTAAAGTCTCCACAGCTATTAGTTATTCTACTTTGTATATAATGCATATTAATCAAGTGTTAGATAAGACAATGACTTTTTCTCAAGTGCTTTGTTTTTCAGAATTCTTAGATATTTCTAATATTTCAAAAATCAAATTAATTCTTGCGCATTCATAGTTGAATTAATTATATTGGTCTCCAAATTGGTATTTAGTTCTTGCATGAAGGTATGTAAAACCATTTAATCTATCTTATCCAGAGTATAAAAAAAATATTAAATTGGATTCAAAACCCATTAGGCTACTCATTAATTTTATGGTTTACAATCATGAATCATATATGTTTGGAATAATTTAGATTTTAATTTTGTCATCTTGTCATCTAAGTTGTTATCATCTAATTGTTTAATTTACTAAGAGCATCATGCATAAAAGTGCCCGTAATTAATTTAATAACACATGTTGTTGGTGTAGAACCGGATCTATCATATCTTTTGCTTTAATTAATTAGTAGTTAATCAAATGCTTGATTAATATAATAACAATTAATATTTGTTGTATATAGGCATGGCCATATGGCTTTATTCTATGGGGAAGAGCCAAGCTTAGCTTTGAGGACTCTCTCTATTTCCACATCCTATAGAAGTGGACAATTTTTATATTTGAATTTATTATTTTATATCTCTAATTCATACATGATTTTTAACTTCAAAAAAAAATACAAGATATTCCATGATTTATTCAAAGTAATTATTCAAGCAACATGAAAAAGTTGGTATAGAATCGTAAATCAAAATGCACAAAATTTGCCTCTAAAAAAAAAAAAGAATTTTGGCTATTGGCATTTATCTTAAGAAACAAAAATAAAGCAGGTTTGAGCTCGAGAGAAGAGATAAAAATTTAACCCATTAAAAATCAAATATGTAAATTTAATCTATTAATATCGAAGATGAGAATCAAATTCACGACTTTTCTGTTACCTTGTTACTTATAAAATTAATTTGATAGAAAACTAATGATCTATCTAGAAACTTATTTAACAATAAAAGAATATTTATTTCATCAACTTATAACATTTTGGAAATACTAACTATAATAGTTTCTCAGGACAAAAGTTACACAGTGACAAGCTTGTTATTTTAAATAAGAAAAAAAAAACATAATATTCTAAGAATATTACAAATCAATGTCATTTCACAGCTTTCACTTATCCAGAAATGTACGTACGTTCGACGACACATAGCATTATGGCTGCAGAGAAAAGCTTGGACATGCAAGCATGTGGAAAAGGCTAAATGCATAATGTATCATTATAAGAATTTAAAATAATTTATTTATTTATCATAAAATTAATTAGAATCTCATTCTCCAAAGATTACTCTCATAAACTTATTTTAATTGTTTAAGCAAATTATCACAAGAATGAAACTGTTAATTCGAAAAGGCGGTTTAACTAAAGACCTTTCGAGTAGCTGAAGGACATGTTTGGATTGCGTGGTGTAAGTGCCCAAAGCCACCCCTTGCGTCTGATTTGGGTGAATCTGGTTAAGAAAATAATAGTTTTTTCTTTTTAAAATTTAAGGTTCAACGATTACGCATACATGATTAACTTCTGTATTGTTATCCCTTCTTTTTTTTTTTTTCGCGCGCTCTGTGATTCATGACCAAACTAGCCCAAAGAGGAATGAAATATCGATTATAAGCATGAGATTATCTGCAAAAATATTGAAATACTGTTCTTAATTTAGCAAAAAAAAATTCGAGAGTTGTTTTAGCATTTTAAGCTTTTAAATTTTAGTATTTTTCACGTTATAAGATTTCACGAAAATTGACACGTAAAAGACAGCCTCAAAAGCTTTTCTGATCCAAACTTATCAATAGGTGTCTATTTTGATTGAGTCAATTTATTATTGAGTGCTGTCACAGTAGCTATAATTCACAAAATATATATAGTTCTTGGATCATATCCATATGGTACATAACTTTTTGTTGGGACATATGACATTTTTGGTGAATAACTACAAGATTGAATGATTCCTATCTATAATTTTGACAGTGGAGAGATCATTGCATGCATAGCAATTTGTACAATACATGAAACAAATTGATGGTTCTCTCCTCTCCAGGCGACTCACGAGGGCTTTGGCTAAGCATTGCCGACACCCCAAATACTACGGCACGAGCTAAAAATCTAACCACTCGGTCGGCTATCTGGTGGGTTGATCTTTCGGAAAACCTCCCTAGACGCTTGTAGAGCCATGGGTAGAGCTAAACTACTTGCAACCGCGTGGAATGAGCTTATTTGAGTAACTTTCCCCCCTCCTCCCTCCTCCCTTCCCCTCATCTTTCTTCTACGTGTTTCTCTTCTTCACTTCTATTTCCGGAGGCCCTGGCTGCTTCTACTTTGTACGCTTAGTTCATCTACACTTAATGAATGAAGCAGGTAGCGTGCTACCTTTTTCTCAAAAAAAAGACATATCATTTTTTTTCCAAGAGAGAGAAAGTTAGCAATCTGTCGGCTTCATTCTTTTTAAAAATAAACTCAGTTAAAAATGTGAAGCAACTGAGTTTCAAATTTACGATCTCTTGGTACCAACCATCAAATACTTATCCAATTACGTTAGGTATGATAGGTGACATATAACTTATAATTATTCATCTCGACACTCTTGGTAAAAATAAGGAGATTTATTGCTTAGGCAGAATGTTTTTATAAATTAACTGAGCAGAGGTTATATATGTTTTTCCGTTAAAAATATATTAGATGACTTTCGCAAAATTTGAACCCAAAATCTCTTACTAAGTACCTGCGAAACAAGAAAAGAATGTAGAAACATAAATATCACCTCTTACTCCATATGAAAGACACGTTTGTGTTTGATCGTTCTGATAGGAAACTATTCAAAATAATATTCACATTTCTGCTCATATACATGATGAATATAAAAGACGCGTAAAATTCAACTAAAATGACTTCAATATAGCATATATCATGCTACATGAAAGATTGATCTGACTGTAAATAGTTCAAAAATTGTCTAACATAAATCAGATGCAAATAATATTTTTTTATAAATATGAGGCAAACGAAAGACAAGTACTACTACTACGATACTTCCCTTTCAACAAAAAGTAGATGGAGATGCTTGTGGAAGTTATTCTATTTTTGCTATTAGTTGGTATTTTGTATCCTTACAAAAAGAAAGGAAGCTTGTTACAAATTATGTACATGGAACTTTTGTTTTATTAGGTATTTTCACAAACACTTCATGTGCGATTGCTTTCGTCTAAAGAAAAAACTAGTGATTTTGTCGGAGTAGAAAGAGACTGCTTTTGGTTGTTCCGGGTAAGAGTGGCTACTTTTTTCTATTAACCAAGACTATTTCTGAGTAATTTTCTATTAGATTGACTTTCTGTATAACACAGTATCAGAGTCGATCCTAAGTCTCCTCAGAGAGATTCTGGATTCAATCTCCTCATGCATCAGCCATTTTCTATAAAGTAGGAGGGTTATGCGTGGTTACAAGTATTTCTAAACTATTTTCTATAAATTTTTTTTTTTTACTATACGACATATACTAAGGGGCGTTAAGATTAATCTAACTGTAATCCAAACATAAATCAAGTTTGGCATTGTTCACATTTACTATTTTTTACTTTTTGATCTAGTTTTTAGGCCTATAAAGACATCTCACTTATCAAAATGAAAGTATAGAAAACATACATAAACAACGCCAAATAAGCGACTATTAAAATAAAACCATAAAGGAGTGAAAACAAAGATAAAACTAACAAGTGATAAGTTAAGATTGAGAGAGAGAAACATAGTAAAAAGTTAATGAGTCTCACTGCAAATTAAAGCCTCGAAAGTAAGAGGATCCTGACACATTATGATTTCATGTTGTTTGAGAGATCTTTTGAACATGGCATGCACCAAACTATTGTACAATTGAGTACTTGTTTTCTTAAGAAAATGAACTAAAATAAAGGAGAAAAAATAACTATTGAATTTGCAATTGATCTCAAAGAGATTGTTCTAAGAAAAAGATTGTTCGTTGAGTGGGCCAACCCAAACCATATGGACACTTCAATTGGACCCAAATTTGACCCAACAAACCACCCAATCATGGAAACAATCATTGATTCGTAACATGAGATGCATTATAATTTTGGGGATCTTCCAATTTTTTAGGGCTCTTTCACCACCACTACAAGTGATTTGATCATCTCCAATAGTTTAATAACATGAGTTGCATAAGTTGCTCAAGTAGAGCTGTTTTTGAAAATCTTGTACTATGCTTTATGAATTTCGCACATACAATTACAAATTAAAGCTAAAAGTAAACATTCCGAAATTTAAAATCTATCTTTTAGGATTCGCAGCTCAATTCGATTGTATATGAAATGTATTGTATCACTTGTTCCTAAAATGTCTTTTAGTTTCTTTAGTAATTGTTGTTCTAAAAGTTACGTCAAATAGTGACATAACGCCTGCTTCTGTTTCATCTTGTACTTCAATTTTTACTCGGTGAATTATTTGCTTTCTCTATTTAAAACATTTTTGGCAACCTAAAAATAAGCGAGAAACTCAAGGGACAAAATAAAATTAATCATGAAAATAAGTATTAAAGAAAAAAACTAAAACTACTACAAACCTCTCATGGTTGTTGGTGCAAATTATTTTTATATTAATTATTTGCCTAGATGCCCTTGCATGCATATAATACTTCACTTCATTGAATATTCCTTGCTTGCTAAACTGGTTAAGGCCATTATAATTGTTGAATGTGGGTGGTATGTAGAAACCCCGACCTCTATTGTGGCCTTGTGGATTTTAATTATTGTGATTCCAATTATTGCCTCTTCATAGTTAACTAGTGTAGAAACCCGCGCAATGCGGCGGATAAAAATACTTTAGTAAAAATTAACAGACTACAGATCTAAAAATCAAATAAAAATATTAAAAAGAAACATAAGAAATATTTAAACACTTTTCAAATCACCCACTCTCTCTAGCATTATCTTTGTGGAGCTCATAGCATGGGGCTCTTGAACCAGCACCCGGCGTGGAACCAAGCGCGCTCCGATGTCGCCGCCGCCAGAGGGGGCTCTGGAGCCCGTGAGCTCGCCAGCGCAGAGATGGAGGGATCTTTGTCGCGGATCGGGGTGGCGGTGGCGGAGACGTCGAGGGCGAAGAAATCGGCGGCGGGGGCCATGATGCCGCTCGCCTTGGCCCAGTTGCGAGCGCGCGCGAGCCGAGCGAGGAGGCGGCCGAGGCGGCAGCAGTTCATGCCCGAGCGGGGGCTCCGGCGCAGACCGGCCCATTGTAGCTTATCGTTCAAATGTGACCTCGGGTGCTTATACCGGCTGCGGCTCGACTTCGCGGGATGATACTTCTCGAAGGAGACAACGTTCTTCGCATGCTCTTCTTCTTCATCCTCATCATCTTCGTTAACGCAATGAGAAAGAGAAAGATGAGTGTGGGGTGGGAGATTAGATGATGAAAAATAAAAGGTCATAAAGAGAGGGAGAATTAATTAAGAAGGGGAGTGAATTGGAGCTACAAAGTCCCCACTTATCGGTGGAATATGGTGCATTTAATTAAATGTTGCATGGATTAATTAATTTAAAAATGGTGGTAATCTATCATATCTTTTCCTCATAATTTTAAAAAATTGGGGATATGAAGGGTTGGACGTTGAGAATAGGAGAAAGAAAAAAAATAAACGTTAATATAGATTACCATTAATTATGATTAATTACCATTAGTTGATAGTTGATGAAACGTTAATATAGATTAATTATGATTAATTAGCATTAGTTGATAGTGAATGAAGAGGTTTGGCTTAAAAAGAGGTTATGAGAATGAAGAATATGTTGACACGTGGCAAAAATTATCGAGACTTCATATAGGTTTATAGATGTATTAATCATTTAGTTTGGTGGGGTTTGCTTCATGATTCACATTGTTTCATGAAATGAATTAATAATTTGGCTAAATTACAAAAAAATATCCTGTCAAAACCCGCTTTTTTACTTTCTCTCCTTGTTATTTAAAAATCTACACTTTGCCTCCTTGTAAAATAAAAAATATTCACAGGGTGGTACGATGTTAACTGGTGATGACAAAATGACCAATTTACCCCTCACCATCTTCGTCTCCTTCCCAATGTTGAGGAGAGGAGACTGAGGGTATTTTGGGTATAAAAAAAAATATAATAATATTTTATAAACGGAATCCTAACGGAACACTAACGGCTGGGAGTGAAGTGAACATTTTTTTATTTTACAAAGGGCAAGGTGTAGGTTTTTAAATGACAGGAAGAGAAAGTAAAAAAAATCGGGTATTGACAGGGAGGTTTTCTGTAATTTAGCTTAATAATTTAGTGTAGATGGTTACTTTACAATTAGCAATCTATTACCTTGGTTTAATAGAATCCAGCTATGTTTTAAGATCAATTTAATTATTTGTTGTTTTTTCTATGAATGGGCTAGGCTTAGTACTATAGTTTCAGACACCGTAAGATGTTCGTAGGCCACATACTTTTTTTTTTTCGGTATATAATAAGATTGTAAACTTGGAATCTAACATCAAATGCGAAGAATTTTAATCAACTATTTTTGACAGTGGCAACCACTGAATATAAAAATTATCATACCACAAAATCTAAATTATTTTTTTTATAATTGATATAATATGGTATCAAAGCTGTTTAGGCTATTTATAAACAAAACTGAAAAAGAAACCTAATACGAATTGCATAGTGGCTATAGATCAAATCTATTGAATTTCAAAAGCCGTCTTAGGGCTTGTTTGAATATCGAAACAGTTTATCTAACACTATCATTATTTTGAGGACAAAAAAAAACAGAACTATCTACAGTGTGATTTATCGTATTTTGAGAAAATGATAAAGAATATGTTGTACATAATGTTTATGATCCAAAGTAAACTCCTGGAAAACAATTATTATTATTATTATTATTATTACTATGAGTCCGGCTACTATACTATTGATAGTACCAAGCTCTTGGTACTATCGAGTTTTATGCCGTTAGATCTATTCTTTGATCATTTCTACCTGTTAGATTATATTATTCAACCAACCGCTCACTCAACCCTAGGAGACTATTATTATTCTAACCAGGGACCACTATCATTCTAACCGCACATTATTTTATTAAACGGTCGAAAACTCGATAGCACCAAACACTTGGTACTATCGATAGTTTTTTTTTTTTTTTTTTTTTTTTTTTTTTTGAGAAAAAGGTAGCACGCTACCCGCTTCATTCATTTGGAAAATGAACTTGGCTACAAATAGTGAGGCAACGCGGCCTCGAAAAGAAAAATAATAAGATAAAGCTCAAAGAAAGAAGGAAAGAGAAAAAATAACAAAAGTGATCAGCTTATTAACCAGCTCAACAAAAGTCTCTCCACTCTTTTTCTTGCTCCTTGATATGCCTAACTACGAAGAGAGGGTCAGCAAAGATGTTTCTAAAAATCGTATTATTTCTTCCCTTCCAGATTGACCACCAACATGCTGCTACAGTAATCAGATCCTGCAGAGTCTCCCCTGATCTAATATTTCTGGTCAATCTACTCCAGATTGTCAATACGTCCTCCACTCTCCGTAAGCACTGAATGTCCTCTAAGGTTCGAAAAAGTATGAACCTAGCGTACACACATCCTATAAGGAGGTGGTCCACTGTCTCCGTAACTTCACCACAAAAGACACAGAGGGGATTACCCAACCATCCCCTTTTCAGTAGATTATCAGCTGTGGGGATTTTCTTCTTAAGGGCTAGCCATAAGAAAATTTTTACTTTGATAGGTATTTTTAGTTTCCAAATGTGAATCAGTATGGTATCTTGGATACCTCCCCTTCGAGTCACCATATAGACCGATTTAACGGAGAATCTATTTTCTGCATTCCATCTCCACCGAAATTCATCAGGTTTGTTTATCGTTCGGAAGGAAGCAAGCATATCCTTAAATTCATTTACTATCGATAGTGTTGTAGCATAAATCTTATTACTATTATGTCACACGGTGACACACTATTTGTGAATTGGGCCATATTGGTCGCTTAGCCCATGTGCACATGTCTCGAGCCTATTGCAGTGATAGAATAGTATTTTCTTTTGGGCCATGGCCCACTTATGTTGGGTCCAGTAAAGGTAATAATTGGGCCAGGTTTGGGCACCATCTACATTGTCGAGTTTAGCGTATACGGTGTACCACAGGATGCGCCACGTGTCGCACAATACGTGTCGTGTCGCACGATACGTGTCGGGGATGGACCAAAAATGTGACGCGGATGTGTCCCAATTACTCCCAGCAGTGACATTTGTAATGTTACCTACCACGAGGGATGCAAATGGATGCGGGTTGGTGGAGCAGCTCCCCTCCGATCCGTCCCGCACGAAATGGTAAATAGGGATTAAAAGTAAAAATAAAAAAAAAAATCGTCTTAAATTCGTCTGAATCTACTAAGAAAATAAAGCGGAAAGCAAAAAATGTTTTTTTTCTTTTTTCTGATCTGTTCAAATCTGTTAATTAAGTAGTAAATAAGAGCAAACAATACCATAAAAATTAATCTCCCGAATTCATTCCCGATCCGTCAAGAAAATGGTCCCATTTGCATTCTTACTCACTAAAAATTTGGTGAGAACAATCCCAAACAGAAAACGGTGGTACCAACCGTTTATTATGTGAATAGCACGAATCTCAAAGCTTTATAGAAAATAGATAAGAATTATTTCCATTTAAATTCTCTTTTACCAATCATAGCTCTCTCTGTAATAATTTTTTATTTTGATGTAGAATTTGTGGGGAAATAAAAACACTGGAAAACGAAATTAAAGTTACATAAAAATTGCTATGGGTTTGCGATTTTCCAATGTAACCTTCATAGCAGTTAACTCTGAACAATAATTGCGTTGTAATCGACCACACATCTTTTTTTTCTTTTTTTTTTTGGTTCTTGGCTCAGTTACTTTGACGAAATGTTCCTGGGAGAAATTAATTGCTTGATCGAATGCATGATATAATTTTTGATCACACGACAAATGAACATCACGCACAAGCACAAGTGACAGAGAGTTTGATGATTAATATTCGACGTATTAAGTTCGAAGTATAATTACTCTATATTTTCAGTTAAATTTATTTCTAAGAAAATAAAAAATGAACAAAATTGACAATATACTACTTTTTCCAAAATAAAAAAAAAACAAAATCGAGGGTGAACGATCGTGCCTACCGTAGTTGCCTAAGAGTCTGACGGTTGGTACCCGATGTTTCAAATTTAAAGCCTAATTACTTTATATTTTTAACGAAGTTTATCGAGTAGTTTGCTATCTATCAAGGACGGATTAGGTGACGGCAAAGGAATCATTGTTCAAACGGAAATTTTGAACCGAAAATGTAGTAGGGCATGTTTGATCAGGCAAATTTGAGATTGGAATGAGAATCAAAATGCACGACTCTTTTTATGTAATAGCATTAATTTCACTCGACATTGGTGACACGTAGATTTGACTTGGCCATCATTTCTTATCTAATAATCATCATTTCATTATGAGTTAATAATGGGATTAGACTAAAGCCGCTTAAGCCCATTATGCGCATTTTGCCAGGACTGAGTTAGATCTAGACTTAGGCCTTTGTCACTTGCGCTTGAGACGGTCAGTAGAAGAGAGATTGTTATTAGAAACTTATTGGGTTAATCCAAAGTTGGCCCGAATGAACTTCGGGTCGGTTCGAGCCCGACTGGTCCATTCGAAGGCCCATTAACAACCGCTAAGTGCACAAATTAGGTCCAATGAAATATCCAAATGGTTGAATTCAAATTTGGAATTTTGATTTAAACGTTAGATTTGAATCCTTAGGGAACCAATTTGGATTGAACGAAGATTTTCACTATACCCATGGTCATGCTACGCGTTTGTTAATCTAGCAAACATATACAATTCACCGACCGTCCCTAGCGCAAGTGGCAAAGGACTAGGTGGTTGGTACCCGAGGTTCCGAGTTCAATTCCTAGTTGATTCACATCTTCAGATAAATTTATTTTTAAAAAAAATAAACGAAGCGGGTAGCGTACTACCTTTCTCTCAAAAAAAAGGTAAACATATACAATTCAAGTGCGTAAGAAAACAGATACATCATCTTTTTTACAAACGCGTAAACTCATCCAGAAGCTTCCAATGAAATCTCAGAGTCTGTTTGTAAGTAGGAAAGCTAAGGAGGTCTGTGGTTCGGCGTAAAACGAACTGAAAAATTATTTTCGATATTTTTTATGAAAAATATTTTTTCACTTGTTTGGTTCGGCATAAAAATATTTTTCAGCAAAAATATTTTTACGTATTTGGGAAAAAATTAAAATTTTTATTTTCCGATATTTTTCGGAAGAAAACGAACACTCAAGCTACGTAAAAAAATTTTATTTATTTTTTTACCGAACCAAACAAATGTAGATTTTTTCTTTCTTTCAACCAAACAAATATTGATGAAAAATTATTTTTTTTCTACAAATCAAATACTACAAAATATTAAAAAAAATTACTAAAAATTTTTTTACGATAAATTATTTTTCACGATTTTACATTGAATCAAACAGAACAAAACATTATTTTAAACAAAACTCACCTCCAAAAAATAGGAATCTATGTATGGTATATGGCTTGTTGGGTTTCGCAGGAGAAAGTCTACACTGTCACGCTTGTACCACGTCATCAATAACAAGCCAATCACATCTCTCTTTTTAAAAAAAAGTATAATCAAAATATTTTTTTATAATCAGGATAGGACATATATATCTAAAATAAGATATTTGATTGGTTTGAAACGCTACGTTACCAATACACCCGTTGCATTTTAAAATTTTTCGTTTGGCAGGCCCTTTTTGTCCGCCACTTTGTGCGCAATCAAAGCTCAAGTGCGCCAAAAACGTGATATGTAACCGTTACACTGAGAAACACTTGTTATATTGTAAAAAAAATCCCTTAAAAAAAAAGAGATGATTGGTTATATTAACTGAATAAATTACTTAAAATCTGTTCTTATTTGATTCTATATTAATTTAAAATTATTAAAGCAGCAACAACTTTGATATATACGATATATAATTCGCTTGTTATTAATTTTATATAGAATTTTTCGAAGAGGGAGGACCACTCTAGAAATTAAATGTGGTGAAGAGCACTCATCTTAATTTTACCTACCCTTTGACTCATTTATTACCCACTAGTAAGTACCATGTAGCTAAGCCTATCTCAGGTTCAAACAATAATAATAACTTTGAAGAATTGTTATTTTCTTTCTACAAATGATTTGGCTTTGTAAAAATTGTTCAAAGTTTCGAGCATTGCACGTGATAGACGATTTAAAAGAAGCAGTAATGGTAATAGATAGGTTATCCACCAAAATTCTAGAGTACCATACATAAAAACGCGTATGTCTCGATTCGAACACGAGTCTTTGAGCGCCATAACGACTAGCAGGAGTTCATGATGGATGGTGAATGCCACAATCTCTTAAGAGTGACGGACTCTTATCGACTGCTGTGAGGATTTTCTTGTTTTCTTTCATCCTCGATCTTCACGGGAATGGTTTCGTACAATCATCTTATCAATCACTATGAGGACTTCTTTTATGATATGAGATTAGAATCTAATAGGAGTTATTTTTTAATTTCTTGCTTAGTGTTGTTGGCTATAATTTATCAAAATATTAATGCAATCTGCATGTAAAGTGAGTTATCTTATTGCCTAGAAATAACTTAAAAGCTGATAAAATATGCCGTTATGGAGTTATAGTCATTTAATTAAATATATTATCTATCAATCGTTTTCGAATAAGATGTTCGTGTGTGTCGAGACTGATCCTTAATTACTGCAATTACTATCCTTAATTACCAAACTAGGACCGTTTTTTATTACTTTTTGAGAAAATTTCGTAGGCACAAACTGATTCTCAAATCTCCTACTATTCGACACGTTTAAATTTAGGGCATTTCTGAAATATAACAGTGACACTATATCATCTATGTCTCTAGTCAATCAAATTTGTTCTTAATATTTACTCATCCCATCATATTTTCTTTTTAAAAAAAATATTATACTTTTTACTCAAAACAAAAGATTTGATTGGCTTAAGACACAGTTACGTAGTGCCACTGCTATATAGAAGACCACCTTAGAGAATTTGGATACCAAATATGAAGGATCTAGACTTGTTAATAGTAGGACAAAATATTTATTACTACAAGTTTTAATGTATTTAAACCTTATATTACATATATATCATAGTCTCAATCATAGAAAAAAGGATGTGAATATTGGGTTTTCATAGTCTCAAACCTTATATATCACAGTCATAGTCCTAGTACATGTTATTGTGGAATTAATGGTAGTGGGAATGTAGTTTTCCACATATGAAGCCACCCTGTCAATGCTTCTCCCATTATTTCAATGTCACATCAAGCTACTAAAGGGGGAGTGTGTGGAGAAGGGACCATCTAGTTTACAAGTGGTGTGGACCAAATGTGTTTGTTTTTGGAATTGGCTAATTAAATTACATCTTTAGTAATCAAATTAATTATGATGTGGATGATATTTTAGTTTTTAAAATTTAGATTATTATAATTAAGTCTTGTAATATAATTTACTTAACTAAATGGTGATGAGATGCTAATGTGATAGTAACTAAATTTAGGCTCGAAATTAATTCCAAGCCAAGCTTGAGCTGAGGTAAGCTCGCTCGGGCTCGGCTCGTTTCCACCCCTAGTGGCACGGAAGTCTCCGTGCTACCAAATTATTTTCGATGATGCGGCTTTCGAATCGACAATCGGCTCCGTTAGACTTGATCTACACTATTAAAAGTATTTGAAAACTAAATTTCATAATTTTTCGACATTGTTAACCTATCAAACGAGTAGTCTAAAAATGAACGATTGAAAATAAAAATTTCATAAAAAATGATGATAAAATACTTGAATTTAAAAACAGAGGTACTGATCTTACTCTAAATAGTGAAAAAAATTTCTATAAAATTTTTATCAGATTTGAATTATTTTATACCGTTAAATTCACAAACGCATCACATCGATCAACCATTAAAATTGTCAATTTTGAGACCTTTTGATCACTAGCCAAATAATGTCGAAAAATTATGAAATTTAGTTTCCAAATACTTTCAATTGTGTAGATCAAATCTAACGGAGCCGATCGTTGATTTGGAAGCCGCATCATTGAAAACAACTTGGTAGCACGGAGATATCCGTGCTACCGATAGTATAGTAGCCTAGCTCATATCAGTATTAATAAATTTAATTTGTTAATAATACAAATGAATCTAATATACGTATTAGTGGATGTGGAGGATCTATACAATTATACAAAATTGTTGTAATATACTAGCATGTTGTAAATTAGAGATCTCATAAGCCAACTCCATTTTCCCGCTTCTCCTTGTAACGAAATATGAAGATTTTTTTGTTTTTGTTTTGAGCAGCCGAATTGCCACACAAGATAGAAAAGTTATTTCAAAAGTTAGGATGAACAAAACACTCTCGACCTGTTTGATTCTACTGGATAGCACACACTTATACAAAGTGTTGTTTAAATGGTATTATTAGGAAAAGCATTATTTTATGTCAATGTTATCGCCCTTCAATTGTTTACTTTTCCATCAAAATCAAATAATCATCCACGACAAAAAAAGTTTAAATAAATTTATCTATTAAAAGCAACAACAGAAACATATCGAAGGCGATCGATCACTTCAAATGTTACGAGTTCAAAGACATTGACATTGCAATTTCATGCTTCATATATATATTTCTCCATTTAAAAGAAAAAGGGAAAAAGAAAACCTACTATAATTCAAGTTGCGACTTCTGATTTTGTAGTTGTAACAGCTTTTGCCAAGAAATATATTCGTCGATGTGATAAGGAGCCTATTTATATATAAACCCTCGTGGCTTCGAAGTAAAGTACTTATCCCACATTATTAAAATAACAAAGGTAGGTAACTAAAAAAATTGAGAAAAACAATATATATACTAAATATTAGCTAGCTTGTTGTGTCGTCCGTTAGATTGATGCTCATCAACATTATGAAAGTGACATAATAATATATGCAGTTCAGATTAAATTTTCACATAATTAATTCTCTAAGCATTGTGAGAAAGCCACCTTTTAACAACCTCAAATTCTATGTAAACTTTGAATATATATTCATTGCGAATTTGAATTGAGGAAAGCGTTGCGCTGTGAAATTAATGTGTTTTTGAAATCGTAAGAACGTTGGATTGTCTCAATCTTCGTATTTCGAATGACCTCGAAGCTCATTCAAATCTAAAAGTAACAAAAAACGATGTCGTTCACTAAATAGTATATTATCTGGAATTTATAAGTGAGTACGACTTAATCGGAAAATAATTAGCCACTATCTTTTTCAAGCTGTAGCGTTTCTTTGAATAATTCTTTTCAAGAAAAACAAGTTTAGTTAATTACTAATTAACAATATTTAATCTTCATAAAATAATCTGGTTTGGTTTTTTTTAATATATTAAGGGCCTTTAATTTGACCATGATTGCACTCCTTAAAAACTCCAAAATTCAGATTCCATCCATCATTGGATTCAAAAGTAGCTATAATTAATTAACTTACCAAGCTTTTTTTGGTCCTTCACAATTGTTTGAATTTCTCATCCTATTTTGCTTTTCAGGATGCAGATTCTCACAAAAAAACATTATTATTATTATTATTATTATTATTATTATTATTATTATTGTGAGATTCCAGAATTCGGAATTGTTCTATATATAAGATATAATAGGGCTAAATCTCTTAACTCGGCTATAACATTTTGAGCGGTGGTGAGACCCAAGAGATAAAGAGAGTTAAGCATGTTAGGACTAGATTAATCCTAGGATGGATTACCCTCTGGGAAATGGGGCATTACATTTGGTATCAGAGCCTGATAATCAGTCGAAAGTGTAAGATGGATCTCACATCGTCTGGTGAATCTGGGACCATATGTATGATTGGGTCAGGCTAGCGAGGACGTTAGCGTCTAAACAAGAGAAGTATGTGACATTCCTGTAGTCCCACATCGGATAATGTAGGAGTGTTATTGGCTTATAAATGACAGATACACTAGAAATAATAACTGGACTTAAGTATTTTGATCCGGTGGTTTAAGCCAAACAAACTATTATTACTAGCGGATCGAATCTTTACAATTATTATTAGTATATTCATGCTTTCAGGTTCTGGACCCCAAGCCCTTTTTCAAAACACATCTCAAACTCCACCCAATTAAGAGACAAAGCCTCAATTTTTTTCACTAGTCTTAGATGTTGAAACTAGAGTGGGTTTGCACTTTGCACTGGATGCCATGTAATACTATTAGCCACAAGTGCCAGCAACTGGTGATAGCATGGCTAAAATGTTGTTTTCTTCGTCGCAATCGGTGTTTTCTGCAAAACAACGATGGATTTTAACACACAACCTCAGACGCTAACTAATACTGTGCGAAACAATCGTTGGTTTCTGAAAGCTAGGGTACATTTGCAGAATTGATTACACAATACCTACATATTTTGTTAGGCAAAAATGTACTTGGTGTGATGATCACACCGCACCTAATATGCAGAATTAATAAAAATAACCAAAATGAACTGTTTGGCGAGGTGATTAGCTTAGCTCAAATTCCTTCTAAGAATGTAACATCATGGTGGTTGGAACTTGGAGTTTAGTGAGTTGCAATTGAGAAGTGATTCAGTGTTTCGTGGAATTTGCTTGTTTTGACCGATCAATCGTTTTGTATACAACTATTGATTATCAGCTACCGATATTATTACTGACTGAACAAATACATTCAATACGATCAAATTTGCTTAGTTTATAATTACACTTGTTATATAAGTATGTTAGTTTAGAGCCTTAACTCTTAATTAACTGAGAAGGAATTTCTCAAGGCATTTAAAAATGTCTCCGTAGTTTGAAATACCAACTACTCCACCTAACATGCGTAGAAGAAAAGGGAAGAGAACAAATTGACTTTTTATATCATATATTTTGAATAAAAATCGAATATAGACTCTTACACCTCCTCAATTGCTTTTAGAGTGGGAAAAAAAAATTTCTCATTGTGGAAAAAGTTGTGAGGAGATCTCCAGCTATACGTCACTTAGAAAAGCTACATGCCTAACCCAACTTAATTAACAGGGGCAATGACACTGACTTTGTCCAACTCTTATTTTTGGGAGAAATAAAAAAAATAATTAAGTCTAATTCATCCATTTCCATGTCATGGTATTATTATTAGTCTAATTAATCATCTTAGTGGAGTGAGTAAATATTGGCTGCACCCTGTGTGCCACGCCCGACCGTACACCATACTTTACTCCATCTCACACGCTAGGCCAAATGTATGGAAACTATTCCTTGATTAATGGTTTGACTACTATGGTACCTAAATTTGTTAAGCAATTTCGATTCACATATTTGATTATCAAATAATAGTATAAAATTTTTATTTAATTTTCACAATAAATGCAAACATAAGTGTTAAGCTTATTTCTGAACCATTAAATTTTTCGTTTAAATTTAAAACCTATTTCAATCACTCCAGCTCTTATCTGACGTAATCATCGAGGGTGGACTATACAACATACTTTGCTCACTCATTGACGGTTTTTTTTTGACATCTAATATTTATTTAACGGACACGTTGTTATGTCCGTTGAACAAATATTGAAACTTTTAAAATATAATTTTGTATCTTATAACCCAAATTAGAAAAAAATACATTCTTTTTTATTTTTTTACTTTCTAAGTAATTAAACAATCGAATTTAGAAATACACTTTTCCAAGCTACTACTTTGAGAAGTATTGTTTTTTTACTACAGTGACACAAAAGTAATCAGATAAATTCATACTATATTATAGGGATTGAAGTATATTATGCGCAGACACTAAAGTACGGTGCACCAACTGATATGGCGCATAGGGTCCAAGCCAATTGTTAAATTACCAATCTGCCCCTTGAGATTGGATCCAACCCACAAGCTAGATTCCTCCCAAAAACAAATTCTTGCAAAAAAAACCGACCGCCTCTAGCGCAAGTGGCAAAGGGTTTGGTGATTGGTATCCGAGGTTCCGAATTCGAATCCTAGTTGATTCATATTTTCAGCTAAGTTTATTTCTAAAAAAATAAACGAAGCGGATAACGTGCTACCTTTTTCTAAAAAAAAAAAAAAAAATCAACATCATTTTTTTCTTTTTTTTTCTCTTCATTCAACGCCCATCAATAGAGAAACTCTCTCCTCTCCCCATCACCAACCAAACCATAGAGAGGGACCCACCCCTCCCCCAACTATAATATAATCACTTACTTTTACACCGCTCTCTTTTGTATCTCCCCTGTCTATTACCAATACCTCTCCACTTCGCTTCGGCGAAAAACAAAAAAAAAGAAAAAAAAAAGAAAAAGGAAAAAACACAACACACATAATGCAAACTCCTAAGCGGAAATCTCCGCCGGCGCCGTTCGGCCCGGCGGACGCCACATTCAGCCTGAAAGCCACGGCCGCGGCGGCCGCCCGCCGGGCCGGCGGCTCCCTCCCCGTCCTCCTCGCCGCCGCCTTCGTCTTCCTCTTCGCCGTCGTCATGTACAGCGAGGACATCCGCTCCCTCGCCGCATACTCCCTCTCCTCCTCCGTAGCCGCCGCCGGCCGCCTCTCCGACCCGAATACCTCGCCGGCGGTCGCCGCCGTCGACGACCGATTCAAGGCCAGCCGCCGCCGGTCGAAAGCCAAGAAGAATAAGAAGCCGCCGCCGATCGCGGCGGTCGCCGACGACCTGCCGCCGGAGGCGTGCGACGTGACGCGGGGGATGTGGGTCTACGACAACGTCACGTCGCCGATGTACCGCGAGGACGAGTGCCCGTTCCTCACGAAACAGGTCACTCTTTAAAAAAACATATATATATATACATATCATTCTCTAACAACTTAAACTTTGAGAATTATCGGTCGTATTTTTCTATCGCGCGCAGGTGACCTGCATGAAAAACGGCCGCCACGACGACACGTATCAGAAGTGGCGATGGCAACCCAAGGATTGCTCCTTACCAAAGTACATATATATAATCTTTTTAAGCACTAGATTGTAATTTTTTTTTTTCTATGATTGTTTTTTGATATACTAATTTTTTGCGATTAAAGGTTTAATGCGAGATTATTGTTGGAGAGGCTAAGGGGGAAGAGATTAATGTTCGTGGGGGATTCACTAAATAGGAATCAATGGGAGAGCATGGTGTGTCTACTACAATCCGAGTTATCTCCCGGGGAAAAAGGGGTTACTCGGGATGGCCCCTTAACCATCTTTCGCGCCGAGGTATGATCGGAATTACTCTGCATCTATTTCCGTGCTTATTCTAATTGATTCTTCAAAAAATTTAGAAATGAAACCATAGAGTTGTTGAATTTAATCTCTCGAACCAGGAATACAATGCGACGGTGGAGTTCTACTGGGCGCCGTTCCTGGTCGAGTCGAACTCGGACGATCCTATGATTCATTCGATCCAGCATCGGATCATCAAGCCCGAGTCGATCGCCGGCCACGCCGCGCACTGGAAGGGGGCCGAGTATCTCGTGTTCAACACCTACATTTGGTGGATGAACACACTCACCATGAAAGTGAGGTGCGCAATTTACACACTATTTTCCGGTTTATTTTTTGTTAAAAAAGAAAAAAAAGTGAGTACAAATAGAATCACACTATTTAGTAGCGAAAGACGAGAAAAATCTGATTTTGTTCGTGGACTGGATTTGTGATTTTGTTTATTTCTATAGGAGGCCGACGGCCGCCGACTGGTCGGAGCACGACGAGATCGTGAGGGCGGAGGCGTACGCGAGAGTTCTGCGGACATGGTCGAATTGGGTTACTGAAAACGTGGATCCGACGCGGACGTCAGTGTTCTTCATGAGCATTTCTCCTCTTCATATCAGGTGAGTTAGAGCTATTCGTAGAAACATTAATTTTAAAATAAAAATATTTAAATTTAAAACTTAGAACATATATTTGACTTGAATAGGTATGGTATGAGTGGTGGCTAAGTTTCAACTATAGTGATAGAAAATGAGAGGGGAATAAATAATTTTCTCACACGTGTGGACCCCACGTGAGCGTCTCTCCAACCGTGACATATCACGGTTACAACACCAACAAAAAGAGGAAAAAAAAAAAGAAAACCATCAACCTTTACCTTTCCAGAGGAGCACTGTGACCGACACGCTTAAAAACTTTAAATATGCACACATATTATTATAAGCTTATTAATTTATTGCCCCAATATATTCTCAATAATATATAAAATATTAGTTTAAGATATATATTTTAGCCATTTAGTATAATTTGGATTAAACCACTGTCTCATTAATTTCTTTTTTATTTTTTCACTAAAATTTTAAACAAATTTTATAAATTTTTCGAATTTAAGGGATGTAAGATATATACTAATTAATTAACATATTAATTGTTTTGTCATATATGTACATAAAATATTCGATATTTGCAAAAAAGGACAAGTGCGTAGCACGTGGGCCTCATGAAGATACGGCGAGAGATCGCTAAAACAAACAAAGGGGAGGTGACGGGAAGTTTCGTCCGTTAAAATCCATGATTTAGTAAAATTGTACGGAGATCCCTCAATTATAGTCAATTTCAAAATGACTCTCCTAATTTTATGTATTTTTAAATTTTTATTAAATTATTTTAGTTAAAAATAGAAAATCTTATAGTCGAATGCACCATTCGTTCCCCTATTTTTACTATCCAGTTGTTAATTTTTTTAAAAAAATTATTAAAAACTATTAGTCAGAACCATATAATATTTATCATGTCAGCAAAAAAAAAATTACATAAAATTAAGGAACCAATAATACAAAATAAACTTATATTTTGAAGCTGCAATAGAAATTTTAGTATAACCAACTAAAACAACTTAAAAAAAAAAAAGAGTTTGAGAAAAATGCCAATTTTTTTAAAAAAATGGGACCTATTTCAAAGCTTCCTCACTGGGAGGATCTAAGAACAGTTTGATGTGGCAACTGTATCCTAATCAACCCCATGTGAAGTAAGGCCCATAAAAAAATAAATAAATAAATAAAATATGTGGTACTATTGTGCAATTAAAGACTGTGTCAGCTTTAATAAGTGTGCACCATCAATGTCACAGCTAAGAAAATATGAAAGACGAAGCACTACGTTACAAATTTTAATATCCAACAAAAACCTGCAAACACTTACTTCTATGATCTAGTCAAAGAAATGCACGAAATTTAAAGAATATTTTGACACCCCCATGTGACATGGTTATATAGAAAACATTTTTTTTATTACTCTGTAAAAAGAGTAAATATTATACTCGTAATATTTATTTTATTTTATTTATATGGTACTGTGCTGTGTTTTAATTGAAAAGCAATTATATAATTCATTATTAAGATAGAATAGAATGATAATGATAGTATATAGTCGAAAAAAATATAAATTTTATTTGAAAAAATTAATCAAATTAGTAATTCGATGTTAATATAATAAATTTATAAAATAGTATATTTAGGGTGTAGGATATAGGCCACATGCATAGCACGTGTTATGTTCAAGTGAATCTCTGGTATTAGATAGAGTCACGTGAAAAGTTTTGGAAAAAGAAAAAAAAATTAATAGATTTTGCAGATAAAGTGATTAAGTAATGAAAAAATAAAAATAAAAATAAAAATATGTGATTTGCTTTTGCTTTGCAATTTGGAAATATCTTTATATGCAAAGTGGTCTTTATTCTTTTATCTAGAAAAGAAAAATGTGTCACATACTAAATTAGGCATTATATATAAATAAATATATAAAACTTTCTTATTCTTCTGAAAGCATAAAACTCTACTATATATTCTAAGAAAAATAGTTTTTTTTATTTTTTTTAGATAATGGAGATATAGTGATTTATTTTAAAAATTTTATCTGAAAAATAAAAATTATGACAAGTACGTAACTTTTTCATTAATTTTTTAAAAACAATTTTTTACGCATTTTTGAAAAACCAAACACCTCCTAATTAAGAGAATAAACGAAATGCATTTTAATTATTTATTTTATATTATAATAGGAATAGCTTGAATTTATTAAAATATGTGCTAATATTTCATTGGTTGATGATGCATCTTATTTCGTGCAATAATTTGAATTATTTATGGACTTTTCATGCAATTTGGGATGCTGAAATTTAGTTTATACTTGTGTAACATGATTGGAAAATCTCTTGCCCTGTTCGAATATTAAAATAAATTATTATCAAATAACTTATTTGATATAATATTTTTTTATGTAACTAGAGATGAAAAGTTTATTTTTTATTTTTTAAAAGATCAAATCATTCATAATTTAGTAAAATAACATGTCTCACCTAATTTATTTTATTTCAAAAAATTGACTAGAAAGTGAAATATGTTATTTCATTTTAGACGTTTAATCATATTTTTTCGCCGACTAATTCTTTTCGGTGTTTTTTCTTAAACGACAAAAAAAAAAAAAAAAAACAGACCTAAAGATTGGGGAAACCCAAATGGGATCAAATGTGCGAACGAGACCCTTCCGGTGCTAGACTATCAAACACCACTGTACATTGGGCTCGACCGGACGATGTTCGACCTGGCGGAAAACGCGACGCGGTCGCTGGCGCCGCGAATCCCCGCCGCCTTCATCGACATCACCACCATGTCGATGTACCGCAAGGACGCCCACACGTCGGTCTACACCATCCGGCAGGGCAATGTGCTGACCGCAGAGCAGCAGGCCGACCCCTCGACTTACGCCGACTGCATTCACTGGTGCCTCCCGGGCCTGCCGGACACCTGGAATCTCATTCTCTACTCGAAGATCATGTCTAAGCCCTTGCGGTAACGACTCCTCCAATATCCCTCGCTTTTTTCTTAAAAAATATGTTACCTGTACACCTATATATATTTAGGTGTAAATCTTATACTCAGAAAAGAAAAAGAAAAAAAAAGTTGCATATCTTACACCTAGTCTATAGGCATACAGGTAACACTGCGCTTTTTGAGTTAGTCATTGGGAATTTTTGCAGAAAGAGCCACTTCTTTTATGATTTTAAATTTCAAACCATACATTTACAAAAGAAAAAGGGCTGAAATGGCAAAATCAGGGAGAAAGTGGACAATTTCTGCAAAAAGATCATTGATTTTATTTAGAAGTTTTTTTTTTTTTTTTTTCTCTCTCTAGATTACATTTTGGGTGAGTGTGGGTGGGTCGGAAAGAAGGCACCAAAAGGATCTATTTTTGATTTGATCAGTTGTACCATGATTGGATATTGAATTGTACAGTAATAATTCAGTTTAAAAAATATTTTTGTCAAAAGAGAGAAATTATTGCATGCACCTGATGTATACTCATATCTCGTATACCGCACATAATATTTGATAATTAGTATATTAAAATTAGATTTTATTTGATTAATATGATTATGTACATTGTAAAAAATTGAATTTTTTAAAAAAACTATTATCTAAACATTTTAATATTTTCCAAAAATCAACCGTGTAAGAAAAAATATTGTTTGATTTACAGAAAAAAAAAGGTATATATTTGAATGTTACGATCTTTTCTTTTTTAATTTTCCTGAAGATAACAATGTTTGATTTGTAAATTTTTAAATATAGTAAAATATATTTAATAAATTAAATTTTAATTTATAACAAATGATACGATAGAGTTTTTAGAGATTCAACTCAGCGTCTGAGACTATGAACCGGGCGTAGGGAATATTTTTTCCCGACCTATATATCTCTGTAAAATTGTGGTTCACGTGGGTGCATGTGAGCCTCTCACTTATACACGGAGGTGGTGGGTGTACAATCACCCAAATAATAATGCACCTCTGTCATGGACCCACTTTTGCTTGTACATGACAAATAATTGCATCAGAAGCACACCCTGACATGTGCACAGTAAATTTAAAAATGTCACTGTTTCACTTTAGAAGCGCATTTTTATAGTTCTGTATGCAGAATTTTTTATACATTCGGCGATAATTCGGTGAGAATTCGAGATCATTTTGACTATAACGGTGACCTGATGGTCATCGTGAAAGTTAGATCCTACTGAGGACTTTCATATAGAAAATTTCTAAGCACGCGTTCCAGAAAATTTAGAGTGGACCTAAGCAAATATGATTTGACCTAATCCAATCTGATTTATGGCCTAACTCGGCTCGGTTCGTCTGGTCGGATTAGGCTCGTGTAGTGATGGTCCGAGTAAATCCGAATTTCCGGTCAGACTTTTTCTACTTTTGTGTGATTCGGACCGGACTCGAACGTTGAAATTACGAGGAGGGCAAAATTTGAACCCAAAAAAATCGGGCCTTTTTGGCCCACTTAATGTTAAGGTACATTTGAGTAGTTATGCATTTCTTTGGTACAAAATCTTGAACATCATAGGATTGAGAGGTTGTTGTGAGCTAAGCTCGGTGGAGTGCGAGAGCTGGCGTTTGGATCGAGTGCCGAACTTAGAGATCAGTAGAAGCACGGATCTGATCCTGTAACTGTCGCGAGTCTGCCGGCGGTGCCAAACTCACAATTTGCCAGCAGTTGGCATGAAGTTGAGATCGCGTCTTGACTTCTGTTTGCTCGACTTTAAGCAAAGCAACTTAATATAATCTAGACATGGATGGAATTAGAGATGCACCAGTTTCTTCACATTTTTTTCGCGAAACAAGCCCGACGCAATCGAGCTGACCTTTAACGTGGGATAGAACAGGTTGTGAGCCCAGTTAGGCCCGATCTCGGTGTAACCTGCTCTGATTTTAGAACTTGTTCATTCAACTGATGGTTTTAACCACAGCCGTCGATCTAACTAAATTTTTAAAATGATTTTTTTTTTCCACTCAAACTCGGGAAGCTTACCTGCATTTTTTAACTGAAATTTTTGTAATAAAAGAGGACCAGTAAACAGCCCAATCCCATACACATCCATGTCCATGAATAGGTTGGGCCCGGGCCTTCGAATTAAAGCAATATGGGGGACCCTTTTCACTGCGATGTATCGGCCGTGGGGTCTCATTTGTGTTGAAACCTATCTAACGCTATTGGATCAAAATCAGTAGAGACTAACGCACAGGGTGATTCATATCTTAACGGTGTCGGATCGTTGGCGCTAACCATTAATCCCAAAAGCTCGAGCTGTTAGAAATACGCAACCAATTCACTTAAAGTGTACAGATACAGCACCCACGGATTTCGATTGTGACTCGGTCCTACAAGCCTCACGCCATTTCGAACATGACTCGGCCGACCCAGCCTCACGCCATTTCGAACACGACTTGGCCCAACATGGCCTCTCGTCATAGGGCATGATGCTGATCCATTTAAGCCAACAAACGGGACTAGCGTGATGTGCATCACCTGTTTTACTTGAAACAAAGGAAACAAAAAAAAAAAAATTCATTGCACTTTTTTATCACACACAACTCATTTTGTCAGCAATTCTGAGTGGAGCACTAGATGGTCCGATCCGACCATGGATACCCGAGATCCTACCCGAACCGACCCGAGGATGTCGGGCCAGGCCTGGACAGGCTCTACCTAAAAATGGGCTTCGTGTTGTGAATTGGGCCAGGTCGGAGAGTTTTTTTTTTAAAAAAAAGGCTATAGCCTTATTTTGTGGAAAATAGGCCCGTCGAATCCGTAGATGCCCAGGAATAAGACATATTTATTGTAACCAATGCCGGTTTGTTTCAGTGAAGGTGAAGTTTATGTTGAAATAGACTTTCAGATATAATAGATTTCATATAAAAATTACTTTTTTTTCGCTCTCTTTATTCTATAAATAGCTTTTGAATTGAAATTTATTTAGTTTTGCTATTTGTTTGACAGAAAGTGAATGACGTAGAAATTAAAATTTTATTATTTTTCTCGTTTTTTTTTTTTTATATATACTTGACTTCCTTTGGCAGTAGGCCGAAGCCAATTAAGATATTTGGGGAGTTTGAATTTTCAACGGAAGGTAAAATTACCGTGAATCAAATAATGCAAATGAATATTTACGGTCAAAACCACTTCACTGTTTTTACCTTTGTCAAAATAATTACTTTTATATATGCAAATTTCTTACAATTTCAATATTTATATTTATATTTATAGACATGTATCCATAGTGGTCAAAACCACTTCACTGTTTTCAGCTCGTTTAATAAATGAGCCGAACACGAGCTAGGGTCAGCTCGCTCGTGTTCGGCTCGATAACAACTCGAATATATATATTTAATATTTACATTATTTATATAATTTATATATATATAAATAAATATATTATATATAAATATATTTTTTTTATTATTTGATTTTTAGTTCAATCTAAATTAAAGCCCAACTTAATTATAAAAAGTCAATTTATATATAAAATTTCAACCATTAGATCAAAGTCTAATGAATAAAATCTCATAAATTTATTTTCTATATATATATATATCCTTTCTAATCATTTTAACTTATTGTTTCTGAGCTAGCTCGTGTTCGGCTCGTTAAACGAGCCGAACACGAGCCGAAATTTTTGGCTCGATACTTAAACGAGCCAGCTTGTATTCGGCTCGTTTTTATGAAATGAGCCGAACACGAGCCGACCCAGGTCGCTCGTGTTCGGCTCGTTGACACCCCTAGTGGTAGATCCATTCCAGTGGTGCTTGGTATGGTAAACACCAGCCACTGAAAGATACCTGTTGCCCTCCGAAAATCTCATGTAACGCACTTGTGAACCTGACATGCGGGCCCCACCACACAGGGAAAAATCGTGATATATAACCGTTACATTGAAGATTCCTCGCTGTTCACGTATACGTTCCGGTGTAGGGACTCGCGCACCCGTCGCTCTCAATAAGAACAACAATTTTCGGCGCTTTGGCGACATATACAATTCTTTTTGGCTAAATTATAGAAAACACCTCAATATATATTTTCTTTCCAATTTAGCACTCCTGATGTTAAAAATCTTCAAATGGCCTCTCTAAGACTTCGTTTAGGATTTGTGGAAACATTGTAACATCGCAATAGACCCACATCGGATAATATGAACTAACGTTCATCTCACAAACCATCCCGATGGTGTCTAATGGAGATGGAATCCCGGAAGTAGATTTACTGTCAAGTCGGTATATTCGCTCATCAGATTTGGGGGAGTCTTGGATGTCGTGACGCCTGACATTTGGAGAATGAATATTCCGGTTAAAGTCAAAATCTTTCTTTGGGTCGCCTTAAAGAAGAGATTGCCTACCGGGGACAATCTGCTTAAAAGGGGATGGTCTGGTAATAATGTTTGTGTTATGTGTGGAGTTGAGGTGGAGACAGTAGACCACCTTCTAGTGCAATGTGTTGTTAGTAAGTACCTCATCGTTTCACTCCTTGAAGAGATCCATGCCCTTCCCTCGCTCGATGATGTTGATATCGTCTGGGAGGTGCTGCGGGGGAAGGGGACACCGACGGACAGGTTTAAGGCTCAGAGGCTTGTGGCGGCCCTATGGTGGACAATTTGGGGTGATAGAAATAACGTTATTTTTCGAAATCTACCCTTTGACGTGATCTCTGCTGTCCATCGTGTTAAGGTACTGGCGCAGGAGTGGACCGCCTTTTGTTGAGCTAGGGGACGCCAGTGTTGTACCACCCATTCTCTCGACGTGTGTTTCTGATTTTTGTATGTTTTCCGTTGTCTTTTTTTTTTTTTTTTCATCTTGTTTGTTTTTATTTTCGAGCCCCTGGCTGCCTCACTCTATATAGCTAAATTCATTCTCTTAATGAACGAAGCGGGTAGCGTGCTACCTCTTTCTCAAAAAAAAAAGTATGATAGGTTTATAAGTGACGGACATATTAGTTATAATAATTAGGCTTAAACATTTTAGACCGATAATTTGAACCCAATGAGTAATTATTGCTAGCATGTCGGATCGTTAAATTTCGAAAGTATATATGATGGATTTATAAGTGACTGACTATGGTGAGAAAATAAAAATCAGGTTTCATATATCGTAATGTATTGGCATATTTTCTGCAATTGTGCCAAAAAGCGTAGAAGTATATTCTTATGGGCTTGTTTGGTCTTATAGCATTTTAAGATGTTTAAACAGAGAAGAAATGTAACATGGCAGGAAATAATTTTTTTTTTGGAATCTTATTATTTCTTATAGTGTGGGATTTAAAAATCCGCCTTCTTCCTTAATAAATTTTTTTTCTGAAAATTTAATTTAAGAAGATTAAGATATCCTTGTGCAAATTTTATCTCTATCTCAAAATTTTAAATTTAATACAAAAGATAAATAGAATTATGAATCCCCTAAGTTTAGAATTATGTTTTTTTTCAATATTTAAGAAAGGATATTTGTGGTAATTTTATTAATATGGTTGGATAAAATCTGTGTTGAACCAAACGTAGAAATAATATATTTCTATATATTCTAATTTCTAAGATATGTACACAACAAAATAATTCCCACAAAATATTAATTCTATTATAAGAATAGATTTTCCGAAAAGTTAATTTTGAATGAAAATTTTGAATTTCGTGAACAAAACAAGCTCTATATAGCCTGCTAGCATTAAACGATTTTTAATACCAAATAGGCCCTAAATTTTCATACTGTTATTTTTGAAACCTTTTTCTAATTTTATCATTTGTAAAAATATCAAACAATTTTAAATTATAATTTTAAACATGAACTTTAAGCCTAATCTGACAAGTAAGAGATATTGATCTGAAAGTTCTTTGTCGCCCTTAACTTGTATATAATTAATCTTTTTCTATTTGTTCGTCAATCATAAAATAAACAAATAATGGTAATAGAAATTAATGTCTAACATTCTTTTATATTTATATTGCAAATAACTAGTGTTTTTATATTAAAATTTTGTATTGTTGTAGACTCCTAGAATAAACTACAAAGGGGGTCAATCGATAATAATATAAAGTTGAGGTGTACATGTTTAGTTCAGGTTTTTAAAGTTATAGATAGGAAAATCGTAATATAAAATACATTTAGGGGGTTTTAAGCAATTAACCCGTCCTCCTAATCTCTATCGTCCGAGTCCTCTACTGCTCTACATGCTAACACTCTGTCTCACCAATCTTAAAGTCCAATGTGTCGCACTGATCGGCCGTCACTGATCCAACGGTCGAGATTAACCCACTATGGCACGATACATTTCCACTTCTCTCCTCTTTTATATATCGTTTTTCTCCTCAGATCCGATTCACCTTCTCCCTCTCCCCTAACTTTCTCCCGTTCCGACCCCTTTCGAAGCTCTCGAGGGTTTCAGATCTACGGCCCTCGTCCCTCCCCCCTCCCCCCTCCCCCGAAACCCTAATCGCGGCGCTCTAGAGGGAGCTTCGATCCGGGTCGCCATGGCGGCGGCGAACGCTCCGATCACCATGCGCGAGGCGCTTACGGTGAGTGCTCTACGACCTCTTCCCTCGGCTTCAATTGCGATCAGAAAGTTGGTATTAGAGACGTTGCTAGGGATTCGATCTCTGCGATCCTTTGATTTGGATCCTGGAATGCTCTCGATCTCAATTCCCTTTGAGTTCGCGGAGTGGATCTCGGATCTGCTCCGATCTGGCCGAGGAGATCACGATCTGTTGCGAACAACCAGTTTTGTTTCATCTAGTTCTTATGATAGTTGTGATTTCGTGTGTCTGATTTTGATGTATTTGGTTTCAGCTTCCGAGCCTCGGTATAAATCCCCAATTCATTACTTTCACGCACGTCACTATGGAATCGGAGAAGTATATTTGCGTCAGGGAGACCTCACCGCAGAATAGTGTAGTTATCATCGATATGTCTATGCCGATGCAGCCGCTGAGGAGACCGATCACAGCGGATTCGGCTTTGATGAATCCGAATAGCAGAATTCTTGCTCTTAAAGGTTTCAACAAATCTCCTTTTGCTTTAATTGCTAACTCGGTTCATTTCATGCTATGGTGCATCTATAATCTCTGTTCTATTTTGTTTATTTTATCTGTGATTTATCTGTTTTCCATGATTATGATTTTAATATGTACTTTAAGCCTTTTACTGCATTGATGTACTTAATGCCATCTTGTTTTTATTTAATACATACTAAAAATGGTCTCTAATCCTATACTGTTACTTTATTTCTGTTAAAACTTTTTGTCTAATCTCTTTGTTGTGTGCTGGGAATCTACTTCATTTTTATTTAATGCATCTCATTATGTTTAGCTTCCACTAGCCTTCCCTAGTTTTATTTATTTTGGTTTAAACTACTTGACCGTTGCTAGGAAACTCTTGAAAATTTCCAAAGCTCACCACATAAAATCCATGATGTTTTATATAGGTTATGAAGCATGTGTAACGATACATTATAGTACCAGAATGATTTTTTCTGATATTTATTGACCCTTAGTTTTGTGCTTGTATACTTTGGTGTTCTGTTTTCTCTAACAGTTGTTGGCCTTATGAAATCCATTGTTTCTCGTGAGTACATAATTCTGAGTCTCTGGCTTCAGCGAAGTTAGATTCATGTTGGAAAACGTAATGTTAATAGCTAAAGCTTAAAGCAAATGGCCTTTGGTACCTGTATAAGTCAAGTAATTACGAAATGTAAAGGGTGTTATTAGCTTAGTGAGTAACCCAGTGGACAAGCCAGGCGACGTAATGAATTATGTGGGTTACACATTTCTTTATGTTGATTGAATCTTTAACCTCTGTTAGCAGAGCAATTTCAGCTCTTTTGTTGTTCAAAATAGAATTTACCATATATGCATATAAGTATTTAACAGGGAAGTGTAACTTTCCTAGGCAACTTTTTAGTGCCAAAAGATGATTCTTCTTTTTCTTGAGGTTGCCAAAGCTTTATCCAGTCTTTCTATGTCCCATTGGTTGATTTGTAATTGTAATGTTTCTTGTGAATTTTGCAGCTCAAGTACCTGGAACCGTTCAAGATCATCTACAAATATTTAATATTGAAATGAAGACTAAAATGAAATCTCATCAAATGCCTGAGCAGGTGAACATGCTGAAACTTGAAACATGTGGCTCATACTCTTTATCAATCTAACTGGCTTATTTTGTGTAGTTGCTGGACTGAATTCTAATGTATTTTGGACCTTGTGCAGGTTGTATTTTGGAAGTGGATCTCCCCAAAGATGTTGGGGCTGGTTACACAAACCTCTGTGTATCACTGGTCAATTGAAGGTAACTTACCTGCTATAGGACAGATTTATGACTCTTGAAGGACCAATATCATCAATCAAAGAAAGCTAACCATTGTGCCATTATAATTGATATGCAGGTGATTCAGAACCTGTAAAAATGTTCGATCGGACTGCTAACCTGGCAAATAATCAGATCATTAACTACCGGTGTGATCCCACGGAAAAATGGCTAGTTTTGATTGGAATTGCTCCTGGTGCTCCAGAGGTATGATGATTTAGAAACTGCTCGAGTTGAATGCGACCCACAAATTTGCTTTTCTCTGAAGTTTTAACTTAGTTTTACTTTGAGGATTGCCTTTATGTTCGTTAACTTAGTTTTACTGTGAGGATTGCCTTCATGTTCGTTATGCTTCCCAATTATTTTCTTCTGCTTTCTCCAGTTTTCTTTTAGATATTACTATGGTTTCAGTAGCTATTTCAGGACTGTTGCTTATTCAATTTGTTTGTGGTTGCAGAGACCTCAACTAGTGAAGGGTAGCATGCAGCTTTTTTCTGTTGACCAACAACGTAGTCAGGCACTTGAAGCTCATGCTGCATCCTTTGCAACATTTAAGGTGATAGCAATCTACTTAGCTTTTTTCTTGTGTCGCTGTTGTTTCTATGTGTTATTTATATGTACTTTATACATTCAGTATTTGATCTGTGCGCATCACTTATTCAGGTTGCTGGCAATGAAAACCCGTCCATTCTTATTTGTTTTGCGTCGAAAACTATGAATGCCGGTCAGATTACTTCAAAGTTGCATGTCATCGAACTTGGTGCCCAGCCAGGTAGTGTTCAAGTATTCTTGTGTACAATTCAGTCATGGATTTCCATTTGTTTGCTGCTTTAATGCTGTTAAATTGTTCAATATTTGATGAAATTTTCTTCTCTCTTTTCTTTCCATTTTTCACTGCTAAATAAGAATGTGATATTAAACCTTGCTTTATTTTTTAAAATTATTTGATTTTCAAAGTAATATTTCGAATTCCACAGTAACTATTACCTTTAGTGACTGTATATTCATTTCTTAATCTGAGTGATATCTGTCTTTATCAGGGAAGCCTGGGTTTACGAAGAAGCAGGCAGATCTGTTCTTCCCTCCGGATTTTGCCGATGACTTTCCTGTGGCAATGCAGGTAGAATTTTGTGGCAATTTATGTGATCAAGAAATCATATTTTCTTGTTGGTGTCAATATTGCTGATCAAACTACTTTTACATGGCAGATCTCACAGAAGTACAGTTTGATCTACGTGATCACAAAACTTGGTCTTTTGTTTGTCTATGATTTGGAAGCAGCCACAGCGGTTTACAGAAACCGAATTAGTCCTGATCCTATATTTCTGACAGCTGAGTCTGCAGCTAATGGTGGCTTTTATGCTATTAATAGGAGAGGACAGGTTCTGCTTGCTACCGTTAATGATGCAACTATTGTCCCGTTTATCAGTGGTCAGGTATGTTGGGTGGCAGTTTTCCTTTAGCATTTTATGATCAAAAGTATAGATAGTTAATAGCTTGTAGTTTGGTAACTTTTTCAGTTGAACAATCTGGAGCTTGCCGTGAATCTCGCCAAACGAGCAAATCTTCCTGGTGCAGAGAACTTGGTACACTACGTTTCATTCACTTTCCATGAATTCTCAGCAATTTTAATCATGTTTTACTGGTGTATTCTGCTCTTTTCTTGGCAACCGACTTACTGCTCGACTATATATTCTAATTTTAGGCAGCTGTACCGATATTCCTGGATTTGAACATCTGCTTGTTGGTGGGGTCTCAATGGTGCTAGGGTCAATTTGCTAGTGCAAATGCCATGAGGGAAATGGCCTTCTTAGATAGAATGATGGTTTAAAATAAAGTATCTGTTAGCTCTTATTTGACAAGCACCAGATGAGAGAGGGTTGACACATCCAAAATCAATATGTGGAAAAGGCTAAATGGTTCGATTTATAGGTCATGCTGACAGGTTTTCCTTATTCTATTATGACATTCTTGGTGCTGAAATAAAAGTTTTAACTTAAGAGAAATAATAGCTCAACTAGGAAACTAAGTTTGTCACAAACTGGTCAAATGGAGGTACAGAATGGGTCCCAGTTGGTTGCAACTGTCAGATTGTGAATTGATGTACGACTTTTTTTGGGTCAATTGCATGGAGGCCTGGCCTACCGGACTCTGAACTTTTCATCTGCCTAGCTGGTCAAGGTGCAGCCAGTACAGCTCAGATTGGCCTTAGCTTCTACTCGTAAAAAGTTGACCTGGACATAATTTAGACACAAACTAATTTATATTAAGCATATTATACTAAATTGGACTCCATCAACAATCATATTTGGGACTTTCTGGAGAGCCTGTGCTTTGGGTTCTCCCTAGACTGACATCACAATTTCTGTAATATTTACCTTCCAATGAGGCTATTGGTTTCTTCTTTTACAGACCAATGTTATACATTTATTTTGGTTTTTTTGGGTTCTCTTTATCTGGTTACATTAGACTTCTATTAAGGTGAATTTGGGAACTGTGGGCGTACAATCTTACTTAATATGCTTCTCTATTTCGGTGCATATTATCTTGATGTGACTCCACTCCAGTAATTACTTGCTTTTCTTATTTATCCGAAATTCTGACTAATATACTTCATATGCTTCGTGCGAGCAGGTGGTCCAGAGATTTCAAGAATTATTCTCACAGACTAAATACAAGGAAGCTGCTGAACTTGCTGCAGAATCTCCACAAGGCATCCTTAGAACTCCTGAGACTGTTGCAAAATTTCAGGTAACTAGCTTTCTCTTTGTGATCTTCAAGTTTAGTTGCTTGTATGAAATAGTATTTCTGCTGATCTCCTTGTATTTACTAAATTTTTATCCGTCTTTTCCTTAGCAACAAGAGGTTCAGTAAAGCTCAACTAGACATAAGAAGTCATGATACAGTTGTTTATTTTTATGAGTGGTTGTCAAGCTGATGTCTTAATTTATGCCTACTCTCTACACATGACGCTGAAAATTGACCATTCATAAAACAGGACACCGCATTATATTTACATCATGTTTATGCTGGATGCAGAGCGTTCCAGTGCAAGCTGGGCAAACACCACCACTGTTGCAATACTTTGGTACACTGTTGACAAGAGGGAAGCTCAATGCATTTGAGTCTTTAGAGCTATCTCGTCTGGTTGTGAATCAGAACAAAAAGAATCTGTTGGAGAATTGGTTGGCAGAGGACAAGCTTGAGTGCAGTGAAGAACTTGGGGATCTTGTCAAGGTAGGTCTGCTATGCAAATTGAAGTATTTCCTGCGGTGCATTATGCATACAGTTTCTCATGTTCATTTGCTGTTACTTGTGCAACTTTTGTCCTCTTTTTTAAGTCGGATTTACTTGGTATGCTGAAAGCTTGGTCCTGTTTTCTGTATAGACTGTCGACAATGATCTTGCGCTGAAGATATATATAAAAGCAAGGGCTACTCCAAAAGTTGTCGCTGCTTTTGCTGAACGAAGGGAGTTTGACAAGATTCTTATTTACTCCAAGCAGGTACTTCTTACATTCTTATGTCAAGTACAACTAATTTTGTTAATATCCTAATTTGAGAGATCATTCTTAAATTCATGGATGAAATATAGGCACGAATTTTAACAAAATTTGTCCTAGATTACTGTATGTTCTTTTGTTGTAATTTTGTCATTTCTTTAATGCAGGTTGGATATACACCAGATTATCTTTTCCTTCTGCAGACAATTCTGAGATCAGATCCTCAGGTAAAATTTCTAGCTATTCATGATATGAGAAGGTGAACATACATCAGTGTAAAAATTCGGTGTTTGCACATTTGTGAACCTTTATTTTTTTTGGGGCTGATTAATAAAGTGGTTAGGTTGACTCTGACATATCTCATTGAGTCTGTAACATTCTTCCTTAGCTTCTTTATTAACAATAGTTTATATGACAGGGGGCAGTTAATTTTGCTCTTATGATGTCACAAATGGAGGGTGGTTGTCCGGTGGATTACAACACAATCACTGACCTCTTCCTTCAGGTTCTCTTTCAATGATTGATAACTGCACATGATTGTGGTGTTTCCATATTTTTCTCTGATAGTCCTTCAACAATTACTGAACTTGTATTACTGAACTTGTACTACTTGTGGTTGTGTCATTATTTGTTGCAGAGAAATATGATCAGAGAGGCAACAGCTTTTCTATTAGATGTATTGAAGCCAAATCTACCCGAGCATGCTTTTCTTCAAACCAAAGTATAAGTTCATGCATCCTTTTCATCATAAGCATGTTCTATGTTCTTTCCTTACTCCAGTGGATAATCATCCTTTCTTTGTCTTTATTGTAGGTTTTGGAGATCAATCTGGTGACTTATCCCAATGTCGCAGATGCTATTTTAGCTAATGGGATGTTCAGCCATTACGATCGCCCTCGTATAGCTCAGCTGTGTGAAAAAGCTGGATTGTATATGCGAGCCCTTCAGGTTAATATGCTTCATATTACGTTCTGACAAAAAATTCATTTTTTGCTGGCTGTTAAATTAACAATCCACTTCTATTCTACAGCACTACACTGAGTTGCCTGATATCAAACGTGTTATTGTGAATACTCACGCGATTGAGCCACAGGTTTGTTATCTTGGGTGTAGATTAATCATCCTTATATATGTTCATGTGGTAAATGATACACCATTATTTTCAGGCATTAGTGGAGTTCTTTGGTACTCTTTCGAAGGAATGGGCATTAGAGTGCATGAAAGACCTTTTACTTGTCAACCTGAGAGGAAATCTCCAAATCATCGTTCAGGTAACCCTTTGTTTTCTGTGGCTTTGGTGATTATTTTGATTTTACCTTTTATGGGAGGTTTGTAAAGATGATTTTTTTGTAGGCTGCCAAAGAATATGCTGAGCAACTAGGTGTGGATGCATGCATAAAACTATTTGAGCAATTTAAGTCTTATGAAGGTCTTTACTTCTTTTTGGGTTCATATTTGAGTTCCAGGTACTTCCTGAGATGAAAGAAACTTTAACAGAGCAGTTCCTTTGGGGGCACTTTTTTAGTACTTTCTTTTTCTAATGTTCTTTTTACCTGATACAGTGAAGATCCAGATATACATTTCAAGTATATTGAGGCGGCTGCCAGGACTGGACAAATTAAAGAAGTTGAACGCGTAACAAGAGAATCTAATTTCTATGACCCGGAGAAAACAAAGAACTTCCTGATGGAAGCAAAGCTTCCCGATGCACGTCCTCTGATAAATGTCTGTGACCGTTTTGGTTTCGTTCCAGATTTGACGCACTACCTGTATACGAGTAACATGCTTCGCTATATTGAAGGATATGTTCAGAAAGTAAGTATTATGCTTTTTCATTGATGGTGTTAACGTACATTTCATCATAAGGCGCTTTCAGTGTATTGCTCTAAAATTGATTTACAAATTTTAGTACTTCAAAGTTAACTCTATCTTCTTGTATAGGTAAACCCTGGAAATGCTCCTTTAGTCGTAGGACAACTATTAGATGATGAGTGCCCTGAAGATTTTATCAAAGGTCTTATTCTTTCTGTACGATCTCTCCTTCCGGTTGAGCCACTTGTTGATGAGTGTGAGAAGAGGTTTGTGACATCCTCCTATAACCATTCCTCTCAAATTACCTCTATCTTGTCTAATATATTTTGTGTGATGCCATGTGGAAAACAGGAATCGTCTGAGGCTACTCACACAATTCTTGGAGCATCTTGTGAGCGAGGGGAGCCAAGATGTGCACGTTCACAATGCTCTTGGGAAGATCATCATAGACAGCAACAATAACCCTGAGCATTTCCTAACTACTAATCCTTATTATGATTCACGTGTGGTCGGTAAATATTGTGAAAAGAGGGATCCGACCCTTGCTGTTGTTGCTTATAGACGAGGCCAGTGTGATGACGAGCTTATCAATGTTACAAACAAAAATTCACTGTTCAAGCTTCAGGCAAGGTATGAGAATTTCTTCTCCAGAATTACTTTTATAGAATGCTTTTATCGCTTCCTCTTTTCCATCACTAAGTGATGCATGGAAAGTAATTACTATCATTCATTGATAACAGATATGTTGTGGAAAGAATGGATGGTGATCTTTGGGAGAAGGTTCTTGTTCCAGAAAATGAATACAGAAGACAACTCATTGATCAAGTTGTTTCTACTGCATTACCTGAAAGCAAGAGCCCTGAGCAAGTCTCTGCGGCTGTTAAAGCTTTCATGACAGCTGATCTTCCACATGAGCTGATTGAGCTTCTTGAGAAGATCGTGCTGCAGAACTCCGCATTCAGCGGGAACTTCAATCTGCAGAACCTGCTTATCTTAACAGCCATCAAGGCCGACCCATCTAGGGTTATGGACTACATCAATAGGTTGGACAACTTTGATGGCCCCGCTGTTGGGGAAGTGGCGGTCGAAGCACAGTTATATGAGGAAGCCTTTGCCATATTCAAGAAGTTTAACTTAAATGTTCAGGCTGTAAATGTCCTCCTGGATAACATCCGGAGCATAGAGAGAGCTGTAGAATTTGCATTCCGTGTTGAAGAGGATGCTGTTTGGAGCCAAGTCGCTAAGGCTCAGTTGCGCGAGGGGTTAGTTAGCGAAGCCATTGAGTCATTCATTCGTGCAGATGACGCAACACATTTCCTTGAAGTTATCCAGGCTGCTGAGGAGGCCAATGTTTACCATGATTTGGTGAAATACTTACTGATGGTGAGGCAGAAGGTTAAAGAGCCGAAGGTGGATGGCGAGCTCATTTATGCTTATGCAAAGATTGACAGGCTTGGTGAAATTGAAGAATTTATTCTTATGCCAAATGTTGCCAATCTCCAAAACGTTGGTGACCGGCTGTTTGATGCTGCCCTTTATGAAGCTGCTAAGATCATATTTGCATTCATTTCTAACTGGGCTAAGCTGGCCAGCACACTGGTTAAGTTGAAGCAGTTCCAGGGTGCCGTTGATGCTGCTCGCAAAGCGAATAGCTCAAAGACATGGAAGGAGGTCTGCTTTGCTTGTGTTGATGCAGAGGAGTTCCGCTTGGCCCAAATATGTGGTTTGAATATTATTGTACAGGTACATTTTTTTCTTTCCCTGTCTAAGTATTGCTGCTAAGTCTAATAATAGAGTTCTTTGCTAATCACCAAGATAAATTTCAGCTATATTCTTCATAAAACTAGCATGAAGTATCACCTTTACTTATCAAAATGTTGTGAAATCATGTTTTGTTATGATGATTTCAATTATATACATTTATTTTGATCTTTTTGAAAAATTAGTGTAGTTCTTAACATACAACCGGAACCTAAACCTCTACGTGCTCTGATCAAAGCCGGAACTGAATCTGAATTATTGGAGCTTTATCATAATCTGTTAATTTATGCGGTGTAGGTGGATGACTTGGAAGAAGTCAGTGACTACTACCAGAACAGAGGATGCTTCAATGAGCTGATTTCTCTCATGGAAAGCGGCCTCGGGTTGGAACGGGCACACATGGGCATCTTTACAGAGTTGGGAGTTTTATATGCTCGATATCGACCAGAGAAGCTTATGGAGCACATCAAACTGTTCTCCACTCGTCTTAACATTCCTAAACTCATCCGTGCTTGTGATGAGCAGCAGCACTGGAAGGAGCTCACTTATCTCTACATACAATATGATGAATTTGACAATGCAGCAACAACTATTATGAACCATTCTCCGGATGCCTGGGATCACATGCAGTTTAAAGATGTCGCTGTCAAAGTTGCAAATGTTGAGCTCTACTACAAGGCGGTGCATTTCTATCTGCAGGAGCATCCGGATCTGATTAATGATCTTCTTAATGTGCTTGCACTTCGTGTGGACCATACCCGTGTTGTAGACATAATGCGCAAGGTTTGCATCTTTCCTGAAGGTTCTTGTTTTTGGGTCCTGTTATTGGTGGTGATCATTTTGGCACTTTTGGCCTGCTTGGCCCAGCTGGATCTTCTCCGTAGGTGCTGTTTGAAGAAGCACTAGCAGCTTTTTATTGAACAGTTCCTCGGCAACTTCTTGCTGCAGCACAAGCCGCTTTTTGTTAAACAGTTCCTTGGCAGCTTCTTGCTGCAGCACAAGCAGCAGCCTCAAATTGGAGCTTTTGTTTTGGGGCGCAAAAGCTTAGTTGAGCTTTCCTGCCACAGCAAAAGCTCTAGAAATTGTAGACCGGATGTCTGGTTTCTGGAAGCTCTTTTGTTTAGAGTAGAGGAGCTGTTCCAGAAACCAGGCTAAACAGACAAGTTGGAGGAAATACATAGAACAAGGTTGTAGGTTTTTGGCTTCATGATTATAACCATTCTACTTCTTTTTCCCTTTTTTTTTTTTGTTCCTTTTTCGGTTTTCCTTTTTCATTTGCTTTTTTCAGGCTGGCAATTTGCATCTGGTGAAGCCATACATGGTTGCAGTTCAAAGTAACAATGTGGCAGCTGTTAATGAAGCATTGAATGAAATTTATGTTGAGGAGGAGGACTATGATAGGCTACGCGAGTCAGTTGATATGCATGATAACTTTGATCAGATAGGTCTTGCACAGAAGGTAATAGCATTTCTTCCTCCAATTTTGGATATATATTTTCTTAATTCTCCCTAGTATTGACCTAAGCATAATTTTATCTTTAGCTTGAGAAGCATGAACTCCTTGAAATGAGGCGGATTGCTGCATATATTTACAAGAAAGCAGGGAGATGGAAGCAGTCCATTGCCCTGTCCAAGAAAGATAACATGTACAAGGATGCCATGGAGACATGTTCACAATCTGGTGACCGCGAGCTCTCTGAAGAGTTGCTTGTATATTTCATTGAGCAGGTACAATACTTGCAAATTTCACTTCCAACTCTTTCATATCATGTACTATATTGTGAGACAAGTTGGGTCGATTATTATTATAAATATTGTGTTCTCTATGTAGTCGACGACATTACATGCTGTTGAATCATCATTTTCTGTAGTGTAGCATTCACTCATCCTTAAAAATGTGCTTCTTTAGAAAATTTTATAATTTGATGCGGAAGAGATCCCTGATGAAGCTCTAATTTCACGTATGCAGGGAAAGAAGGAATGCTTTGCTTCTTGTCTCTTTATTTGTTATGACTTGATCAGGCCTGACGTTGCACTTGAGCTTGCGTGGATGAACAATATGATTGACTTCGCTTTCCCATACCTCTTACAGGTGACCTTCACTACTTCCGTTTTGTCCTTTTGCTCATATTCTACTATCAATAGAGCTCCACAAATTTGCATCTTTTGTTATTGAACCATCTTTGTTGTCTGTTCAGTTCATTCGTGAGTACACTGGCAAAGTAGATGAGCTTGTGAAGGACAGGATTGAAACACAAAAAGAGGTGAAAGCTAAAGAGCAAGGAGAGAAGGAAATGGTGGCGCAACAGGTTACTTTTGAATGCTTCCTAATTTGCTTCACCTCTTACATTTTATTAGTTTTTCTGTTTCATATTCGTAACAATGGGCTATACACTTCTTGCAGAATATGTATGCACAGCTGCTGCCTCTCGCTCTGCCGGCCCCACCAATGCCCGGCATGGGAGGTGGTCCTGCCATGCCCGGATCATTTGCAGCCCCCCCTCCAATGGGGGGCATGGGTATGCCGCCCATGCCGCCATTCGGCATGCCGCCAATGGCAAACTATTGAGAGACATTTCTTCTTGGTGGTTTTTACCTAGAGCATGACGATTCTCTCTCTCTCTCTCTCTCTCTCTCTCTCTCTCTCTCTCTCTCTCTCATAGATATATTATGATTAATTCACTAGCAGTGCTTATGTAGAGAAGAAAGCTGATATTCTTTTTGGAAGCAGGACACACTTTTGACTTCCGTATTGAGCCTGAGGTTTTAGTCTTTTTATGGTGCGATCTAGGTTTTTGTATGATTTGCGGTGTAGTGCCATTTTGTATAGGGGGAACAGATATTTGGTAGACTCTTCGTCTTGGACTTTGTTGTGGAAGCCGTGGTCTGTTGCTTCATTTAGGGGGTGTTATTATTTGTTTGAATTCCTTCCAGGTTGTGTATTGGATTAGCTTGATATTTTTATATACTTTTTCCTGCTTGGTTTTATGTTTTCACACTGATATATTTGAAGCATTATAATCTGCGAGATTTTGAAACTGGTTCGTATATATGTTGCCCTAGGTAGGGGAAAATAAGTTTGCGTGCACTAGGTGCACGAAGTTAGCTGGTGTAGTTAACCCTGGTAAGTGTTCTTTCTCCCCTACTCTCTTCCAAATTTAGGCTCGTGAGATGCACGAGGTATAGGTGATAATTTCTCCAAAATCAACACCCTCGTTTCATGTTGAAAAAGTGTCACTCGGACCCTCTGTAATAAGTGTTTCCGCTGTGGTCGGTCTCTTTTATGATTGTTAGTGTGAAGAAACTACCGCTCTCCTGCGAAGTATATGTATGTTCTCATACATTAGGCTCAAATATTACCTACTTCCCACTTCAGCTTGACTCCATTCCGCCTCAGTACCATGCAGCTCCTGAATCTTTCCCCTCTGTTTTGCGTCTCTTGTTTGGCCTGGTTAGCCCATCGTGCAACACGGTTAGTGCAAAACTAACCATGCAGAGCTTGTGAAAGGTTGCAGGACCGGCAAGTTGCATGATCGCATGTCGGCGCCCATGCGCATGCGCCCTTGTGTGCGGCGGCCTCAAAATCACGCAGGCCAAAGAAGCAATCGTGTAAATATATCAGTGTCCATAGCAATCATCGGGCCTCAGCATAGCAAATGGCAGATTGATGGATCCCGGTCAGAGTCCGATTTCGTGATTTCCACCATGAATTCTCAACAAGTTCAGAGCATGAATTCTCTACCGTTTGAGTCAGTTTCAACTTTCAAACCGAAGAAATGAGCCTGAACTGTTAAAAGGAACACTTCAAAACATAGACAAGTATAGATAATTTTTTCGTGCTCGTTCCAACTTTGAAGTTGTCTCGTTTGGCGGGGAAGATGAATAAAGACAAAATACATATCCAATGTTCGCATTACCAAAATACATATTGCAAATATTAACAACTTCAAGCACTTAAGAATTAAGCACTACACACCAATGATAGTTATATATTAAAAAAAGAAAAAGAAAAAAAAAAAGAACAATCTCTACTAATCCAATCATACTAATCACAATCTTCAACCTATATAGATACTATAAAAATCCCCAGAATCCAACCCACATATATATATATGAAGAACTCATCAAACCATCATCATAATCCTAAACTCCTCAAAACTCAGCACCCCATCCCCATCAATATCAAACCTACAAATCATATCCCTGCACTCCTCTATCCCCTTAGACGCCCCCAACCTACTCAACATCCTTCTCAAGCTCTTTGGCGTAATACACCCCTCCCCCTCATTCTCATACATCCCAAAGGCCTCTCTCAACTCCCTCTCAATCCTCTCCCCCTCCTCCTCCTCCTCCTCCTCGCCTTCCGCGAACTTCGCCAGCCTCGTAAACTCATCCACGTCCAGTATACCGTCGCCATCGGCGTCCGCAGAGGCCACCAACGCCGCGGCGTCCTCCGCGGGGATTTCCTCGCCGAGCGTCGCGCTCACGTAGCATCGCAGCTCGGCGGCGGAGATTCTTCCGTCGCCGTCCTTGTCGAAGGACCTGAACACGTGTTCGAATTCGACGAAGTCGGAGATCGATGCTGGCGATGGCATCTTATGCGTAAAACCAAAAATAATAATAATAATAATTATATAATGGATAGGAGTAGTATGGAGGGAGATTCAAAAATGTTTTTGATTTTGTTGTGATTGGTGTGCATGTAAATATAGTTGGGTATGAGGAATGAGGTAAGAAGTTTCCGGGGGCATTTAGGGAAGGTCGATTGAAGCGCGTACGCTGGACATTTTGGTCCCGGTCGTACTATAACAAGTCGAAGCTAAGGGGTTATTCTGGGAATATATGACTTGGTTAATACGGGAATATTATTAGGAACCATCGGAGAAATCACATAATAATAATAACAACAACAACAACAACAACGGTCCTCATTAGTTGGAGAAAATTTACTGTATCACATTTGCACCACATCATCAGTAACAAGTCAATCATATATCTCACCGTGTGTCTTTAGCAAGTTCATTTTAGTGATGATTTTGGAGGGCATTCAGGCTAGGGACCTGGGGGAGGACGTGACTTCAGTCTGGGACAGATGGACGCATAGAAACGAAACGCACTCATCGAGAAACAGTCTACTCGTAGTAGTAAGTTGCTGGTGGATCATTTGAAAGGTTAGAAATGATATGATTTTTAGAGAGATCGAACCGGATCCAGGCAAGGTAGTTCTTAAGCTCCATCAGTTGTTGAAGGATTGGGAATACCTTCTTCCTGCAAAGCGGCGACTTTAGAGAGAGAGTGTGTGTGGGTAGTTCTTAAGCTCCACCTTTTTTTTTTTTTTTTCATGATCCTCGCATTTTCTGAGGCTCTGATTGTCTCACCCATGTAGCCTAGTTTATCAATCCAATGAATGAAGCGGGTAGCGTGCTATTTTTTTTCTCAAAAAAAATAAGTCAATCATATATCTCTTTATTTCAGAGAAAAATATTAACAAAAATATTTTTTTATTAATCATGATAAGACGTATAAATTTAAGGAGGACAATCCCATTGGTTGGGAACGCGACGCCAGTGCATTCTAGATTTTTTTTTCTTCCATTAGTTGTAATTCGTATAATAAAGTGTTTCCTGTTGTCGCGTCAAAAATCGTGCCGTGGAGATTAATGCGTGTTCTCTTGAATATCTTTTCGGGAAATGCTTTGGAGTACTGCAAATTACAAGGGCCCGTTTTGGTACGTTATAATTTTATTAAAGAGTAATGATATATTGTAAGATATATTTGGTAAATTTCAACATTACAATAATAAGTACATTCACATATTTAGAATTTTGATCTTTTTTCTTTTTTCTTTTTTTCACTTTTATAACAAATTTATGTATTTTTGTTATTTTTTTTATATTCTAAAAAAGCATCAGAACACCCTGTTATAAATATAAACACTTTTTTTGCTATTAAACAATAAAAGTAATTAAAATACTACGAAATTATATGGTATCCAACATAGGCCCTAAAGAGAAATTTCCTTTTATAATTGTTATTTTTTTCAAAGAATAATAATATTCAACTATTTTTTTTTTTTTTCTGTAGAAAAGTGTAAATTTATTTTTTAACATTGTCAGAGTTGTGAAGGCATTAAATTGTTGTTAGGCAGATTCTTTACTATGTTGCATCACCTGGTAGGATTGACTTGGATTAAATTTTTAAATACTACATAGTAAACTGTACAAGTAATGAAATAATTATACTTTTAGAAAATCTTTTGCAAAATAAATGTAGGAAAAAAAAATCTAGAGAAAAACGCAGAAATAGAAAAAAAAATTTGTATAATTAAAACATATAAATTATATTTTTAAATTTTTAATCAAGTGGCTGTAGTTTAGTGGTTAGAATTCCACGTTGTGGCCGTGGAGACCTGGGCTCGAATCCCAGCAGCCACATTCATTTGTAATAATTTGGACACTCGGAAGTTTTTTATGGCAATATTTTTTAAAATTTTCGTTTGTTTGGTTTCAAAAACATTAATTTTTTTATTTTTTAGATTTTTAAAAATATTAGTATTTTTATTTTCTGGATAGAAAATTTAGAAAATAAAAACGCTAGTTTTTTTATGAAATTTCAAAAGATTAATTTTTCTTAGAACCAAAAAAAATTAAAAAAGAGATTTCCATAATTTTATTTCTTTTTTGACAATAATTTTCTATACGTTTTCGAGTAACCAAATACGCTATTCTTATATATAAAGATCATCTGAATTAGGACCTGTGGCTATGGGAATGCTCAAATAGGAAGGAAAAAAAATAAAAATAAACAAATACTGCGGAGTTTCACGAAGATATAGAATAAGAAGCTTCATTAATCCTTTGAAACTTCACAAACTGATAATCGAAGCAACCAAAAATCTTTCTTTTTTTCTTGTTTTTCTTTTCTGAAAATGGTATGTAATTGAAGTATCTATTAAATTCACATTCAAATTTGAGTTTTGATATCTCACAAAACACCTGCATCACTAATTATGATGAACTGAACAGAGCACATGAAAACTTCCTCAGTGCAAAATTCCATAGTGGTAATACTTCTCCAGCAAGTGCTTTTACTTACTTACGACTCTCAAAACAAAATTATAAAGCACAGAAGCACCAATCTAGGATTCTACAGTGTGCTCAGATATAGAGAGAGAGAGAGAGAGAAAGAAACTAGACATGAATTACAAGGCAGATGCAAGCAGAAAGACTGTCACAGAAACACAAATTTTCAAGAAGTTAGATTACTGCGGATTCGGCGGCCTGCTGTTGGCAGCAGAAACCCTTGAGCCCCATTCCAAAAGCTCTTTGCTGGTATCATCCTTGTGCACAATCACTTCTATGAAGCACAAGCAGTCCTTCTTCGGGCCCGTCGCCGTCGCAATCGCCTGCTTCAGCTCCTCCTCGGTTCGAGCCTGCAAAAACCAAACTTGCTTTCTTCAGCATTGCCTATTTTTCGATCCAAAGGGATGATTAATGTGCAATGTTGCAGTGATTCAGATAAAGAACTTGTTGGTTTAAAATGGTTGGTTTAAAATGGTCAACATCTTGTCCCTGTGTCTGGAGGTCAAATTGGGCTGAATCACGTTCGAAATAGCGGAAGGTCGGGTTGGGTCAAGTCATGTTCGAAATGGCGTGAGGCTGGTTGGACCGAGTCACAATCGAGACCCGTAGGCATTGTATCTGTACGCTTTAAGTGAATTGGTTGCGTTTTTCTAACAACACGAGCTTTTGAGTTTAATGGTTAACGCCAACGTTCCGACAGAAATTAGTAGATGATGGGGCATGGTTAAAACTTAAAACTCACCTTTGCGGTCCAGCATTTTCCCTCGCCGTTGTGGAGAGCGTCCACAAACGCGGTGTAGTTCCAGTTCTTGATGATATTGTAGGGGCCGTCGTGGATCTCGACCTCGATGGTGTATCCCCCGTTGTTTATGAGGAAGATGATGCTCTTCTGCCCCCACCGCAGCATCGTCGACACATCCTGCGCTGTCACCTGCCACACAACAATAAGAACATTTATAACAATCATACAAGATATTCAGAAGATGAGCTCATGCTGTCATGCAGCTATACCTGAAAGCTCCCGTCACCGATGCAGGCGATCACACGCTTGTCCTTCGCTGCCTGGGCATATCCCAGAGTCGCACCGACCGACCACCCGATCGAACCATACTGCATCTGGAACTCATATCTGCCACCGAATTAACCGACAACAAGAACAACATTTGCAATCAGCTAACATTTCTAATATGTTGGAGCAACTATAGAAACAAAAACATGCATGATTCGGGTTTGAGCTTCACCCGCAGCCCTCCGGTAGTTTGAGCTTCTGGCAGTTGAACCATGCGTCGCCGGTCTCGGCGATCACTGCGGTCTCGCTCGACAGCAAGTTCTGAATGTGCTTGAATAACACGTTAACTCTCAGCGGCTCATCGGGCTTGCACTCGAGGGGGACCCCGTTGGGCACGAAGATCCTGCGGTAGTTGTCGTGCGCGGTAGTGTTGCGTTTAAGCCGCTTGGCGAGCGCGCGGAGGAAGTCCTTCATCAGAATGCACCCGAACGCAGGCCCGTTGCCGATGACGACCCGGTCGGGCTGCACGACGATTGACTTCTCCTTCTTGAGGAGGAGGGAGTAGCCGACGGAGCTGTAGTCATTGAAGATGGGGCCTACAATGAGGTAGGCATCGGCAGACTCGACGATCTCGGCGCAGAAGGCGGTGCTGACGGCGCCCCAGTAGGTGCCGATGAACCGCGGGTGGTGCTCCGGCACGAGACCTTTCGCCGACGGCATTACGGCTATTGGGTAGCCGCACGCGTCAGCGAGCTCCACGAAGGCCTTTCCCGCCTTCGCCACGCGGATCTTCGGCCCGCCGACCATGACTGGCTTTACTACCTTGTTTAGGAATTCGGCCGCCGCCTCCACCGCCGCCTCGAGCCCCATCTGGTTGCTCAGTCTGACGAATGCAATTTACAGAAAAAGCGTGTTGTCATAGGGAAATAAGGAATCGAGTAATCGAATATTCGTTGCAAATTCAAATTCAACTGAAGTAATCCAAATTTAGTTAAAAAGACAAGCAGAACATAAACAGAGGCTGTAGGAAATTCTCTGCACTAAATTTGCTTACTATACCTTGGAGTGAGGAAGAACGGCACAGGCTTGCGGCTAAAGGTGGGATGGGGAATACCGGGCAGATTGCAGCTGATGCTGATATAAACAGGCTTGCTCTCCTTCAGCGCCGTCGAGATTGCGGTGTCGATCAACTCGTGCGCATCTTCCAGATTATTTATTACAGCCTAATATCATCAAAAAATGTTTCATAAGTTTTTGTCAAATTTTGCTAGGTCCCATCAAATGACAGAGTATTCCATTCCACTACAAAATTTCCTATATAAAAAAAAAGGATTCATTATTAAATTTTCAGCAAAGCATACTAAAACTTTTAAAATTCAGATAGGGACTAGCATGCATCGTAAAAGCTCCTAATATAAATGCTTACCATAAAATAAAATGGGAGGAGAATCATAAACAACAAAGCTGTCGAATATATAATATAAAAACACCATAGTTTAAGATTATAGAGAACAAAACTGTTGAATATATAATATAAAAAACACCATAGTTTAAGATTTTAGAGAACAAAGTTCATTTCACATAATTTTCTCTCATTTAATTAATATTTTGCACTTATCCAAAAGTTAAAATAAAAAAAGTGTTGAATATAAAAATATTAAAAAGTAAATCTTGCACCTTTTCTATCCGAGGGTCTATTCTTTCATTCTAAATTTATCACACCTATTTTTTAATACTAAGGGGAAAAAAAAAATACTACATATACACTTAAAAGTGAAAAATAAATCTTACAAACTTCCCTTTCAGATGTCGAAGCAAATCTTACTCATGTGATTCTTAAATACGTTGGATGTAAAATTTATATCCATTTTTAAATATACAGATAACATTTCTCTACATAAAATCTAAAAAGATAGTAGAAACTCTTAAATTTGTTTGATCCGGAAGGAAACAGGTCCAAAAAATATATAAAAAATATTAAACATGAGAATTGAATCCACTACTATGTTATATTCAAATGATCGATATAATAAAAAAAAGAGCTCACAAATATATATATATATATAAACGGAATTGAGGGTGTCCCGGACTCCCGGTAGCATTTCTCGATATTAAAATATTACTTTCTGGCACAGTTCTACGTTATTTTTCATAAAAAATCATTTTTATTTTCTGTAGTTGTAAATTCGGATAACGGGAAAGAGACTTCTTCATATAAAATCTTAAGGGAGACAAAAAAATAAAATATTTCCGGATCAACCAAAAAATATATATAGTCATGATCATGATCCAGCATACGTACGATGGAAAAAGATTAGATCACAAAAAGAAGATGATCAGGTATATATAGTGTGAAGTTTCAGAAAATTTTATATAAGATCTAATAGGGCTAAAACTCTTAACCCGGTTATAGTATTTTGGATGGTGACTAGGTTTAAAAAATTAAGAGATTTAAGCGTGTTAGGACTAGAATAGTCCTAGAATGGATGACCCCGCTAACCTGGTAGCAGGTGACGGTCTGGAAGCAGCGGAGCTCCTGGGAGAAGTCAGGGAGGCCGATGGTGTGGTGGAGGATGCGGCCGGTGCCGTAGTCGTTGGAGTTGGGTCCGCCGACGATGCAGACGAGGGGGAGGTTCTCGCTGTAGGCCCCGGCCACGGCGTTGATCACGCTGAGCCCGCCCACCATGAACGTCACCGCGCACGCCCCCACCCCGCGCGCCCGCGCGTACCCGTCCGCCGCGTACCCGGCGTTCAGCTCCCCGCAGCACCCCACCAGCCCCAGCCCCGCCTCCGCCTCCAGCTCGTCCAGCAGCGTCAGGTTGAAGTCCCCCGGCACCGTGAACACCTCCCGCACCCCCACCTAAAATATTTCTAGATTAGTATTAGATCTTGATTACAATTAGATTTAGTCCTACATAATATTTTTTTATTTTAAACGTGCATTGAGCGGTGTGCTGACGAATATTCGAGCTCTAAAAAATTCTTGGCATTATTTTTATTAACTTTTTTTTTTATTTAAAAATTTTGACTGTCTCAAAATATAGCCGAGTTCATATTTCAATTGAATGAAGCGGTAGCATGCTATTTTCTCTCTCAAAAAAAAAAACAACCTGCACCAGCCGCCGCGCCAGGTGCCGCCCCACCGTGGCCTCCTTCCCTTCCGCCTTCTCCACCTTCTCCCCGCCGCTCATCGCCCGCGCCGCTCCGCCCGGCAGCGCGCACAGATCGCCGCACGCCGCCTTCGCCCCGCCGTCCACGTTGCTCAGCTGCGTGTCCATTTTTTTCTCTTTTTTTCCCTCCTTTCTACGGAGGAATAATATTAGAAACGCGGAGTGGAGAGAGAGAGAGAGAGAGAGAGAGAGAGGGGTGTTTTTGACGTGTGTTGTTGTTGTGGGGTGTGTGTGTTTGTAACTTTATATATAGTGTAGGCTTGGGGGACTGTACAGTTGCGGTGGTGAGCTGTGGTTTTCAAAGGAAAAGGAAACATCAAACATGGGGCGATTTTGGTTTTTTTTTTTTTTTTTTTTTTTATTGGCAAACTTTAATTTATCTTTAGTACAGTATAATAAGTTATCATAATTTTATCATTCTGTAATTCAAAATTGTTATATTTTAATTTTAATTTTACTGTAAAAATTTATTTTTAGACTAGTAGAAAGATATATAATATTTATCTTTAGTATGTGTTTGGAGCGTGGGTTTGGTCTTTGGTTGATCCCCGCGTTCATGGGGAGAAGTGCGCTGTTGTTGTTGTGAGACGTGCGACGCGTGGAGTTTTGCAGGTAAATTGCATCACCAGCTCCTAACTTCTTGTGCTACTTTTTCAATTTTGAGCCTTAAAAATTCTAATTGTTTAAGATGTTTTTCCTTACTATTATATACAAGTTTAGTATGTAATTTCTAGAGTATTTTTAAAGAAACCAAATAATAGATCTTAAGTGTTCAAGTTTAACTAAACTTTCCCAATTAAGAATTAGAACAAAAATTCGAAACATGTTGTAATATGAAATAATTTCATTCGCTATTCATCACATAAACAATATGAATTTTAAATTTGTGCAAATGTCAGATCGGACGGTCTCATATTTTTTTTTTTTGATATAAAAGTAGCACGCTATCTGTTTCATTCATTGGAAAAATGAACTAGGCTATAATGGTAAGATAACAGTAGGCCTCAAACAAGACGGACAAAAAAAAAAAAAAAAAAAAAAACTAGTATATTAACTTAAAAACATTGAAAACCGTGCCTCTAAGTTTATCGTTTTCTAATTAAGAATTAACCATTTAATAATCATCTACTATTAGTGACACCACTCTTACGCAACCAAGTTAGGCAGGGCATGGCACGTGGCTCTAACACGTGTGCAGGCTAAAATCACCGGTTTAGCAATTTAATTAATAATATTTTAGAACACAATTAATTAAAGTGATAATACGTCGGTGTCACAGTAATCAACCTGGTTAATATATTATTTGCTGATATAAATAATTAGAACCCTTCTAATGTGAATATGTAACGTGGCGTGAACAGTGCCTTGTTGTTGGACTTTTTAAAAAAATAAAAAAAGTACTTTTATAATTTTTGTTGGATTATTATCCGAGGAAAAGGTTACGTACCTACATAGAGAGAGCATGAGCGAGAACAGTAGAGTGGTGTGGTGTGTTGGAGCAAAACCACGTCGCCCTTTGTAATTAAATTCATCGTTTGGTGTTTGTGGTATTTGCCTCTTGGTTTTGAATGTGGGTAAATTATATTTTTGATCTTCAAACTATAGGACGCGTGACATTTTAATACTTCAATTTTAATTTTAATAATTTTTTTAAATTGTCACAAATCAAGTTACACAATCCAACTTAAATATTGGCTAAATGTTGACAAATTATTTATAATTGATGTTGAACTATTGTAATTGATGATGCGATAATTATTAAGATATTATATCAGAAAGTTTCAACTAGAAATTATAACAAATTAAAATTTGAGAAGAAAGGCGTCACACGTCTTATAGTTTGAGGATCAAAAATGTAGTTAACCTTTTTGAATACCCTCTCTTCTATATACAGTAACTTGGAACTAGATACATATATGAAAGGGGCTTTAATTTGTGAGTTCATTAATATTCACTAGTTTGCTGTAATGTATGTATTGTTTATGTAATTTGCCTAAAATATAAAAAAATCAAGAGCAAAATTTAGAGTTGATTCATAGTTTGCTTCAATCAATTAAATCATAAGCTATACAAACACAAACCTAGTTCAGATGAATGGCACACTAACAACAAAAAGAGTTGAAGACTCAATTTCAGCTAATTATATATCGTTGCTTAAATCAGAATATAAATAAAGTAAGTTTTTAATTAGCAGTCGTGGTTGAGCCTTCGATCTTTAATTTATTACTGTGGCTCTTATTAACTTGCCCACATAAATCTTTCCTCATGGGCTAGCTTTTGATATGCTGACATACTAATGTGTCATATACAGATTGACTTGTATGGTAAAGATTAGCATATCAATACATACAGAAAATACATAAAAAAAATACGTAAAAAATAATGAAATATGAGTTATACCAGGATCATGTGAAAAGCAAAAAGTATGGTCATAATAACTAGTGGAGGCTCATAATTAGTAGGCGCAAGTTGTTGTTGAAATTCCCCCCACAGTTTTTTGTTTTATTATTCCCTGGTTGCTCCCAACAATTCATTAGTCATTTGTAGAATATACAGTTAAGCAATTCAAATTGAAAGCTATAATTTCTCTAGGAGCATGTATATATGGAAATTAAGCATAAATAAGCATTTATAGTGACTATATGGGCCACAGGATGGGTGGATTTATTAATTGTTATTTAATAGCTCTTGTGCTTTATTTAATATATAGAGTCTTAATCAAAGTAGAGGCAAAACTCAATATGAAATAGCATGATTTGTTATCGGTGTCTACGATTGAAGTGTGCCATACATATACTACATAAGGTCAAATATTAGATGGATTGAATCTGGTCAATTAAATCAGTAGAAGCCACGCGTCTGGATCGAGAAACAAAATTAAGTTTTGTACTAAGCAAACAAAAATATAGAGCTTATACGATTCAAACCAATTTGCAATTGAGCATTTAGGTTGAATAGCATGAATTCTAATTTGACGTCACGCTAGCTTTTGCAAAGTGAATAAGTGTGTTATAGTCCACGATGGCCTTGAACGCTAATCCTTGTGCCCTAATAAAGGATCTGGAGGCTGGTATTGGTTCTCGATCTCCTTTCAAAATATCGCTCTCTTCTCTTATTCCGAAATGCCAAACAAACATAAGAGGATGCGTGAGAGTTTGTGGAAACTCACGTACGCGCGTACATGCATGTTTTGAGGGATCGAGAAGCCCGTGGGTCGCGTTTTACATTTCATGATAGCAAGTTGACCAATTTAACTCGTAAAATGAATCTGGTCAGTTGTAGTCATTCTCGTTATGCAAAAGTCAAGTTGATGAAGACTCCCAGGATTTGCATTCACTCACAGCCATGCATGCATTCAGCTAATTCCGTACTATTAGCTGGCGCATAAATTTAACAACCTACGGGGCAAAGAAACGGAGAACAAAAGAAAACTATGGGAGCCGTATGTTTTCACATTTTTTCTGCTGCTACTCACCTTTTCATTTGCCGCGGAATTTTATTTGTTTTAATTTATCTATGTATTTATTTATTTATGAGGTGAGCAGCCTCTGACCGATGACGTCCTCATTGACTCCAATTGAAAGACGTCTACTTACTGCACGAATACAATCTATAATGTTAGGATTTGGTTAGATTTGTAATTATTTCCTAGTTAGATAAGAATTAATATTTAAATTTATTTGAGTTATATTAAGATTTAAATATTAATTAGAGTAGAAATCTAACTAGATTATGATAAATATTTAAATCTATTGGAGATAATTAAATATAGATTTAAATATTTATTGGAGTAGAAATCCTAATTATAATAGAATTTGGGTATGTTTTAGAGGATGCATTATATAAGCATCCTTGGGAGTTTTTTTTGTTGTTGTAGAGTACAGAGAGAGAGAGGTTTCTCTTGGGTGATGTCGTACCAGAGAGAGAAAAAGAGTCTTGGACATGATTTGGTACACCTAGTGCACGGGTGCATGTGAGAGTTGTCTTCTTTGGATTTATAGAAGACGAGAGAAGGGTAGGAGAGATTCAGAAAGAGGGCTCGGATTGTAGCTACTCTGTGTAGAAGAGGAGTCAGGTGTAATCTTCTCTTATTTAATGAATATTATTTTACCCGCATATTTTCTGTTTGGTTTTTCTCTCTTTTATGATTATATTAGCTTTTGCTGAGGAGACGGGTTTACGGTAAAAATCCGATTCGACGCTTCCGTTGCGGAATCCCAACAATCGATACCGGATCAACGGCGGTCGGTATCGGAGCGGGTTGCGGATTCTCGAGATCCGGTACCGGGGCGAGTGCCGGATTCCCAACATATAAATTAAAGAAAAAAAGTAGTACTAATCAAGGACAATACAGTACGGTGTTCACGATAAGAAATCGAAATGGAAAATGCTTTGGGTTTTCTAAAATATTGCTAGTAAAGGGCAGTGCGCGCGTGAACTAATTAAATATATTCGATAATATCATAAGTGTTAACACATCAACAGTAAACTAATTACAGTGATAGTAAAGAGAAATTGCTCCTAAACATGAAATCACGCTATCTAATCTCTATTTTTAATTTAATCTACCCAGTAAATCTCAAAAAATATTATAATCAAGCTATTGGTTTCACAAATGTAAGGCACAGAATGCGGGTTTTAGGAATGCACTTCAAATAAAAGATGCACATGTTAGAGAAAATTAAACCTTCATAAATAGTTTGTTAATGCATTTTTTACTGAGCTAAATTCGATTCATGAGTTTCAAGTCTCAGGTGGGGGAGAATGTGTAGAGGATTAATTGCAGGACACGCAGTCCAAATTCTATAAAGAAAAGAAAATTAAGTTTAAAAATTATTTTATATTCTAGAGTGGAGGGATATATTCAAAAGTGGAGATATAAAATTTCTTAGGCCTTTTTGACAGTGAATTTTATTTTTAGGTAAAAGAAAAAAAAAAGAAACTTTTTGACGTTGAAAGAGTTGAGTGCGGGGATTTGACTGGACCGATCAAAAAAGTGTTAATCACGATTGATTGACCATATTTACGCAATACAATGTACAGAATATTAAGTGTTTGTATGTGAATTATGTCGTATCAGATAATTAATAAAAAATAAATAATTGATATATACTAGTGAACGGTTTTAATTAAATATGTTATATCCTACGGCTCATCTAGGTCTAGACAAAGTCCCTAACAAGTGGTATTAGAATCACATAAGGGCACCGATCGTCCCTAGCACAAGTGACAAAGGGCTTGATGGTTGGTACCCAAGGTCCCAAGTTCGAATCCTAGTTGATTCACATTTTCAGCTAAGTTTATTTCTAAAAAAAATAAACGAAGCGGGTAGCATACTACCTTTCTCTCAAAAAAAAAAGAAAAAAAGAATCACATAGGGGCCCACTTTACTTTAGGATAATGGCCTACTTTAAGCCCAAGTTTAATTGTCGCATGAACGCACGCGTTAGCAAGGCATTGATGGGCCTTAGATGGGCTTCGCCAATCGATTTAAATACGTCATTTCAACTTTGGAGGCCTAAAAATTTAAATATAATTTAAAAATTTTGTTACTATGCATCAAAACATCTCAGGTATCAAAGAATGTTGAGGCAGCTACTATTAGCTATCTAAGAAACTTCTAAAAATCATACTGTTTAGTATGTAATTAGGAGCCTATAGGACCTATTGCTCTTCCCCGCAAAACAATCTATTTTTCTCTCAAACATTTTTTGAGATAAAGTTTTTAAAAATAAACTTAGCTAGAGATGTGAAGCAACTTAACTTTGAATTTGAAGCTTCGGATACCAACTATCAAATACTTAGTCAACTGCGCTAGATACCTCGGTGTTTTTCTTCGAAAATCTAAGCTATCAAATAAAAGTACTAAAGCTATTAAATAAGATTATTTTATACAAACATTATTCCTTAATTGAAAATGGTTGTTTATAAACATTTATATATATACTAACCAAAGAGACAGGCTCTGAGTTTTGTAACTAACTAAACAACTACAATTCTCTTCACCCACTTCAGTTGCACTAGATAGATACACATGAGAGAGAGATCTTTTTTTGAGAAAAGGTAGCACGCTACCCGCTTCGTTTATTTTATAAATAAACTTAGCTAGAAATGTGAATCAACTAGGATTCGAACTCGGGACCTCGAGTACGTACGTTTGCACTACATCTTAAAGAGCTAGCTAGCTATACATAAGATCCAAGATCATCTCCTCCTCTCCTTCTATAAAGCAACTCGGCAAAGGCGGAAGCGACGGCGACGACGGCGGCGGCTGCAGTTGCACCGAATCGCAGACCGGCTGCTGCGTCGTCGTCGCAAAGTTATGATCGTTATCGAAATCGCCACTGATCGTCTGCGCAGCGGCAAAATCTGCTGGAAGGGAGAGCTCGACATGGCGGAGGAGCCAGACCTGCGCCTTGAGGAACTTGACGTAGTGGATGGCCTCATCCAGCATGGACACGGTGTCCATCTTGGTGCCGCCGGGGACGAGGCTGCGGAGGGTCCGGAACCGGTCGCTGATGCGGTGCCGCCGCGCCCGCGCCGCCACGCTCTGCGGGTCCGTCGACAGCTTCGCGCGCGTCCGAGAAGAGCCAACACTACTACTGATCAATTGGTTGAGGTTATTAATGTTTTGGTGGTCTCCAAATGTATCCATTTTGCATGGTATGTGTAGAAGCAGGGTTTGGGTTTGGTTGTGTATTTATAGATGGAGGAGGAGGGAAAAGAAGGTGTCAGTTGATCTCCGGAGCGGGATACGCGTGGGGCCAAAAAGTCCTAAAGGGATCGAATAGATCTAGTACAGTACAGTGTTAGCTAGCTAGGGTTTTGGTTAGGAATGTTGAAGAGGAGGGGAGGGGATTAGGGTTAGTAGAAAGGAAGGAGACGTACGTACATTCCTTCTAAAAAGTTTCTGCTGATATGATATGGCGTGGGAAATGCTTTGCATGCACTAAAATATATGTTGCTCATGCATCATGCACCCTCCCTCTCTGAGCTCGCGACTTATTATTAATGTTGAAGATAAAACCAAACTATTTATTAGAAAACTAGTTACTTAGAATAATTTTTTATTTGTTTAGTTTGATAAACATGTGTTACTTGCGTTGTTAATCAATTCGTTGGGTTGTTAGCATTGCTACATATTTATATTGATAACCATCTAGGCCAAAAATATACGAGAGAGGATCCACCCATTAATTAAGTTTATTCGTATTATTCTTATATCATCCCATCTTCTCTTTTTTATTTTTTATTTTTTCTGTGGATCACACACGTCATAACAAGTGTGGTGATTTTATAAGTGTGCCTACCACCATAACAATTATAAACTATGGTAAATAATTATTTATCTTCAAAAGTTTAAGGTTAAAAAAGAATATCATAATTTGCAAGTATTTAGAATATTGTCTCTATATGTTATTGATATGTTGGCATATATGACACTTTTTGAAGTTCGTACATATACTACTTAAAATCTTCTCGCATAACTAACTTTAAATTTATGAATTAATTATTAGTTTTAATTATTATTTACTAGACTTGATTAGATTAAAGAAATTTCGTGTGTAACTTTTTTTTCTTTTGTCTCTGGATACTTCCTTAAAAAAAGATAAACCATAATTTCTTTTAGAAATGATAAACATAGAGTAGAGGAGGAAGGGAAATGAGAATTGCAGATTCAGACTGTGAGCAGAACCTCAGCTAGGCAAGTGCAAGCAGCAGCAGGTAAATCCAATAAGAGTACTGTTACATCCATCACTCTATCTTTATTTCTAACCCATCAAAGAGAGTAGGTAAAAGCTATATATACTCTCTTGTTTTAATTTGTAACCAGTTACTCTTTTCCTCTCTTTAAAATTCCACAGCCTTTTTTAATCGTGTAATTTTTCAGCCTTCACTCCGATACGTACTAGATAAAGACCAATATTTCATTAACAATTTAAGCTTTCGACAGACAACCGAATTAACATTAAGTAGATTTTAGAGTCTATTTAATGCGCTGAGGTGCAGAATTGTAAGAATACGTATGTATCGCGAAAAATGAAGTCACAACTCTTTGATACACTGCATAGATAATCTCGATCTGATTTTCACTCAAACGGTCATCGTGTGAGAATATTGCTGAGCTCCCCGAACTCCATGCGCGACTTCGATCAAACAAAACAAAATGAAATAGCAAACAATCCACAAATAAATGAGTGCAGCTGAACATTAAACAGTATCAATCTTAATATTCTATTCATCTGCATGATAAATATCAGACGAACTTGATGGATGTGGAAATTGATTCAGCAATACTTAAAAAATCATCCAATGTCTTTTATATTTTTTGTTCGTAAAAAAAGAAAAAGAAAAAGAAAAGAAAATCAATGTCTTTGTTGAGATGACGAGATTTCTACTTTCCCTGGCATTCTTTTGTCGGATCGGGAAAGCAGGTACAGAAGCGTGACGACTCACTCGCGATCCCGATTCCCGAGGCAGCAGAGAAGATCTGTCCCAAGAAGATGTGTGCACTGGAAATTATTATTATTAATAAGGGCTCTTAAAACTTTTGCAGCATATATCTCTCGGAATTGACAAACCCCTTCACCGTACGTGTTCGGTAGTCACACAACTTAAATTTTTTTTTTTAAGTTTATTGTAGGTGGTTTTATTTTGGTTTAAGAAAATTTTTAAATCAAAAGTTTTTAGTTGATTTTGAATTAAAAAAAATTAAAACTAACCCAAACCGAAAAATCTAAAGTGCGAATACAAATATTTGCAATGTACATATCAATTATCAATTGAAGTATTCGAACTAGAAACTGAAATTCAATGTGATGTTTTTATCATGGAATTACATTGGTTTGGTTCAGCTTATCGTGACGCTCCAACTTTTCAGAGGGTCACCCATCCTAGGACTACTGCCGTCCTAACACGCTTAACTCTCTTAACCTCTTGGGCCTATCTGGACTATCCTAACACGCTTAACTCTCTTAACTTTTTAGGCCTAACCATCGCCCCAAATGTTTAAACCGGATTAAGAGTTTAGCCCTATTATATCTTATATATATATTGGACTATCTGGAGTCTCACGCTTATCTTTTTTGCAATAATCGTTACGACATATTTGAAAACAAATATATTTTGGCTATTAATGTTAGATGGACTGAAACACCAAACAGGCTATTAATCATGCTTTCTAGTTGGGGCAAACAGGGCCCAAGTAAGACGGGCTCTAAATGGGCCGGGTCGGGTGGAACTACGACCCGATACAACAAACCCTTACCATCACCCAACGACTCCTCCGCTTTTCGCCCCCTCTGTTTGATTCGTTGTTTAGCTTTTTCCCCTCTTCAATTCCCCTCGCAGGTGAGCTCGATCATCCAATCTCCGCTTCTTTTTCTTTTTTTAAAAAATTTATATTATAGATGTAACAATTCCTTTTTTTGGAATTGGACGGATCTATCCACTTCGTTTGTTCGAGGAGAAAAAATTTCTTTTTTTAATTTTTTTTTGGTTGATCTACTGTAAAATAACCTCTTTGTACTTGATTTTTTTAAAAAATTTTAAATTTTTTGTTTGGCGCCCCACGGTTGAATTCTAATTAATTACTGGAGCTTCTGCGTTCTGCTGCAGCAGAATTTTACATTTTTATTTTCTGAACACTCTAATAAAAGCAGTTGCTGTAACTAAAAGCAGAAAAAAAGGGTCGAAATATTGTGATTATTGTGACAATACATATAATTTACTCTATTATTATGGCAATGAGATACTCGTGTAGTTTCATCAATCATAGAGCTTTGTTAGCTGTAAAATGATATTGTAGTTGGTGCTTAAAGGATCCAAATGAAGGGTATGGAACATACGAAACAAGGAATTAATTAATGAATTTTGCATCTTATATCAATTTATATTATATATTTTTTTCAATAGTTTTTGATGTGAAATGCAGTTTGATCTCTATAATTGCTTGCTAATAAATTCCATGCAGATTGCCGCGCAATTTTTACATAGATCAATTTGGCTACTTGGTGCAAAGTTCGTACTCGCGTAGCTGTTGGGGTGATTGGAGATGGATGATTCATCTGACTTTACCTTTTGCAAGGCATGTAAATGCTTGTCCTGCTAATTTTTGCAATGCGTTCGCTTTTTTTTTTTTCTTTCCTGTGATCACTTCTTTCTTGATTAATGAAATTTAGATGGATGGAGCGAACACATAAATTCCTGCCATTTAGTAGCAGCTATCAGCATGGTTGCGAAGGTCGCATGTCGTTTATCTTATTAGGCACAAGGCATTTTAACCTAGTACTAGTGAAGATTGCTTAGCTGTAAAGCATGATGTAGTATTACAGTACTCCCTTTCTACGGTGTTTCTTGATTGTTGCGTGAAAGAGGCAAAATAAATACAAAGCAAAGTTAGCTGAAATGATAAAGTTCTTAAGATCACAATATCTACTTTAAGTTTCATTTAGAAGCTCCATGGTTCATCCAATTTTTATTTGCTTCAGACTTTCTGATTCAGTACTATTCGGAAATAGGCTAAATCATTGTATTACTTCTGTTGGGTTCCTCACGGATGCTTCTGTCGAAATTAGTATAGGTTAGTTCCCAAGTGGATGATGACCATTTGGAGTCCCCGAAAGCCATCCCCTCCATACAAAATATCACACTTGAAGACAATCATTTGGATGGAATGAGTATGCCTAGGACAGAGAACTCCCTCGATGGCAGCAATTCCCCTGTAGACATTGCAGTAGAGGATGAAGGGTCCGGCTCACTTTGTGATAATGAGAGTAATAGGCCTCAGCAAAAGTCCAATCTAAGTGAATCAGCAACATCGCTCGATGTCGGAGTATCTGGACTATCAGTTAATGGGCCAACACAACAGAAGCCTTTAGCGAAGAAGCCGGCGGCGAGAGCAAAGGTTCCTTTTGAAAAGGGTTATAGCCAGATGGACTGGTTAAAGCTTACTCGCACAGATCCTGATCTTGCAGGTGATTCTTAATAGCCTTCTGTTGATGTCAACTACCATGAAAGACAGTTCATTTGTTAAATAATTGATATCATTTATTTCTTAAATACATATCTTCATAATCTGTGAAGAAACCTGACCTACAAGTCTAAACAACTTTAAACTTGTAGTCTATGCTCTTCTTCGTCAGAGTTGAAACCCAAAAAAAGGGGCTGTATTATGCAGATGACTGAAAGATAGAGAGGATGGTCGAAAGAGTTTAATTAGAGATATAAGCAATAAAAGTTGCTTCAGAAAGGATGAGTTGGTGGAAGATCAGAATATGGATGGTCTTTCTTCGGAAGCTGCCGTGTTCTTAACTAGAGAGTTCTTGCCATTATTGCTCCAAAAAATGATGTTTGAAGCTGCAAGCTATTAGATTAAGATGAATAGCTTGTGATATTACTCTTTGTTCTTTATTGAGCTGTAAGGATGCACTTGTTTGATTATACTGTATTCGCTTCTTTTGCCTACTGTTTACTGTTCATGTGTTTGTTAACAAAAAATAATCGACTCCGTGCCTACTAAATTTGGTCGGATTCTTTCCTTTAACAGGACTAAAGGGACAGTCAAATCGACGATTGATTTCCATGGACGAAGTCAAACAGCAAAAGACGACTGAAGGTTCTATTTGGACAGTTCTGAAGGGTCGAGTCTATAATATTTCACCCTACATGAAATTCCATCCTGGAGGTATGCATGACCGGAAATCTTGAGCCTTCACCTATATCCCTATGCAAGTTTTTTTTCCCATTGTTTGAAAACTTGGCCTTCTGAATTTTTTCTTATAAATTTTTTTTTTTATCAGAATAAATATTGCACTTATCAATCCGTTTGTGGGAGGCATAGCGAGATGATGAATTAGGCTGATACTTCATTTTTATTTATGTGATATAAGGAGTCGAGAGATGGTACATTTATATTTACCTATTTTCATCCCAAATGTTTCTCATGAAAGAAATGAAAAAAAAGAAGAAGGAAGGACAGCATCCTACGGTTCCCTTCCTAGCAAGAGACACGAGAATGCGACATGTGACATATATATGACTAAAATTATTAATTATCACGGATATGCTTCTATGCATATGAACAATAAACCAACAAACTTGTTTTAAGAATACATCTCCATTTTAATGTAATGTAGCTCATTTAAATTTGATCTATTATAAGCCGATAGCATTATAATAGAAATTTCTTTTCCAAGTTTAACAGGTTGTTTCTATTGTTTGATTGAATTAGAAGAGCATATACTATCTTTTCTTCTCCATATTTTCCGAATGTCGTCTCATATCCAATATCTAGTGATACGAATGTTGTGTGCTTTAAGTTCATTAAAATGTCTAACTTCCGCAGGTGTTGATATGCTTATGAAGGCTGCTGGAAAAGATTGCACCTCTCTATTCAGTATCCTTTCACTACATTATTACTTATCTGATCATATCTTCACATAACATGCCCTAGGGAACTTTTTTTTTTTCCACCTCAAGTATAAAGAAATTTACAACACAAATTACAGATCGACAAAAAATGAATAAAAAAGGAGGAAATATCTGAATTTAAACATTTCAGAGAAGTAGTGTTTTTCCTTAATCACTTTTAAGATAAATATCATGCTTGGGTGAACGCGGAATTCCTGCTCGAGAAATGCCTTGTTGGATACTTGGATGTTAACTAACGAACAGCTTAATCCGTCTGTGCTTGTTTGATATCTACACTTGTATACAAGGCAATTTTATCGACTGAAGAGGATAGAGGAGTATAATGCATTAATATTTGAATATTTTTTTGGGACCTGATATATTGTTCAGGTGGAGAAATGATTTGTTGCTGGTTAGAGAACACTTTTTTAGTTCTGCAAACGAAAATACAATACTCTGTACTAAATATTACTCAGAATCAAAAGGCTCAGATTCAATAAAAGGGTGTAACACTTTGATAGTCACATGAGCAAAGGATGCTTAGGTGTGTGATTGTATTCCTCATCTTCTATATATATTGCATTTTACTCATTCCTCCCCTGTGATGATAGAAATCTATAGAAACATTTTGTCATTCTTCGCGCTATTGTCACTTAAGTTTTCGGGTTCTATGGATTCTGGATCTCCACATCATTTTGGCTCACCCTATTCACTACACCATTAGAACCCTGCACCATACTACATGCCACTTCTCCATGAATAGCACCATCCCCCACCATTAGTTCCTCCTCACTCATCCTTAGAGGTACAAAAACTCTTATAACCACCAAAACAGCCGACGTGACGACCACGTTCCAACCGATCACGAAGCACGCGCCCGCTAGCTGCTTCAGGATCTGGACGCCGCCTGATGCGCCTCCGTAGAACGCCCCGCGCGAGTTGCTGACGGGAAGGAACATGTCGCAGAGGTCGGGGTGGGCGAAGAGGCCGGTGAGGATACCGCCTAAAATTCCGGATAATCCGTGGGTGTGTAGTATGCCGAGCGTGTCGTCGACTTTTTGAAGTAGTGGTGATTTCTTGCTGAGAGACATCATGGTGTACCACGGAACGCTGCCGGAGACTACGCCCATTACTATAGCCGCCCATCCTTGAACCAGGCCTGTGAGAATTCGAAGTTGGTCATTTGCATATCTGCAGTTCTCGAACTCTTTGCGAAGTTTCACTTTATTTCTGAAAATTTATGAAGTATTGCCTTGATATGTAGCGTTGTTTGATGAAGTACTATGTTGAGGGCTCCATGTACATTTTTTTGTAATCTAAAGTTGTACATGTTTTACTGATACACACCTGCTGCTGGAGTAATGCAAACAAGCCCAGTGATCATTCCCTGAACTGCTCCTACTATGGATGGCTTGCCTGAGATGGTAGTGTCCAAACAAGTCCACACCAGGAGGCTCGTGGCGGCGCAAATGTGCGTGTTGAGGACGGCGATCGACGAGTCGACATTCGCGGCGAACGGGTCGCCGCCGTTGAAGCCCGTCCAACCCAGCCACAGTATTCCCGCTCCGGCCAGCGTGAGCAGAAGATTGCTCGGCGGGAACTCTTCCCTGTCCTTCTTCGGTCTCGGCCCGACCTGCTTTGCCCAAGAGTGTAAAAAAATTGCATGGACAAAGAGAAGGTAGCACACTACCCGCTTCATTTATTGAAAAAATGAATTAGGCTACAAGTGTGAGGCATCATAGGCCTCGTAGAAGGAAGGAAAAAAAAGAAGAAGTCAACTGTTAGCTGGGGTCCGCTTTGCTGAGAGAATATGTTTTCAAAGATTTGTCAACTTTTAAATTTGTAGATCGCTAGCAGGGGGTCCGGCTGGATTTTTTTAAAAATCGTATCATTTCTGACCTTCCAAATGATCCACCAGCCGGCTACTAGTTCAAATAGCCTGTTGCTTGCATTCTGCGATCCTTTAGTAGTGTCTTAGTCCTATTTCTGCTTCAGTTATCAGTTACAGCTATTTTTAAAAGTGCATCTGAAAAACAAAAATACAAACTTCAATTTGAAGCTTTTGCTAGATTACTTTTGCAAGGAAAAGCTACGGAAAGGTCAGCTTATTCTAACTGTACTGCTAAAATCACGTCTCATCAAATAGACTGCAATGAATCAAAATAGGCCCAGCTTGAAATAACATTTCTTTATATAAAGAAGCAGTAATCAAGCGTTTGACGAATAAAAGATTGTGAGGCCAATAATAATGGAGACAAAAAAGAGAGAAAATGTAGTTCGTACCCAATAAGCTGCCGTGTATCCTGCTACTGCTGATGCTAGATGAACAACATACCCCCCAGAATAATCCATGATACCCCAGTGGAATAAGAACCCCCCACCCCATATACTATACGCCCCCACAGTATACGAGCACGTGACCCACAACGGCACAAAGACCATCCAGGCCTTAAGGCCCATCCGGCCCAACACGGCCCCCGCCACGAGGCCCGCTGTGACCCCCGCGAAGGCCCACTGGAACAGCACCATGGTCGCCGCCGGATAGAACGGCTCCACCGCGGGCGCCTCCACCGTGCCGTCCGACCGGTAATGGACCGTGGAAGGGAGCAGGGCCCGGTGGGCCAGGAATTCTCGGGCCAGTGCCGGGCCGGGCCGGCCCACGAAGGGGAGGAGGCGGGGCCCGAAGGCCATGCTGTGGGCCCAGAGGACCCAGCAGGGGGCGGCGGCGGCGAGGGCGTAGAGGGCCATGAAGGCGGAGTTGAGGGCCCAGTTGGGCCTGGCGAGGCCCGCGTAGAGGAGGGCCAGGCCCGGGAAGCCCTGGAGGCCCACCAGGGTGGCCGAGACCATCTGCCACGTGTTGTCCCCCTTGTTGAGCCACGCGGGCACCGCCGCCGACGCGTTGCTCGCTTGGTATGCTTCCGGAAGCACGGAGGCCATAGTAGTAGTGTAATGCTCTCGTATGCTCGTCTTCTCAGTTTCTTTAAATTCTTCGCAACTAATGAAGCATAGAAATTGAATTGATGTAGGTGTAGAAATAGCGCAGGGAAGAGTCAAGTCAACGAAGAGAAAATTGGGTGCAGGAAAGGACCAAGAGATCATTAATGGGACTGGGACTGTGTGTAGGAGGGTTTTTTTACTTTATTTTTATTTTCTATTACTGTGTGGTGCGAGGCTTCCCAGATTATCTTTAAATTTGTGGCTTCAGTGATAAATAAAATTGATACTCTTTATATATGCAGATCCTTTGGGCTCTCATTGGGAACTGTCATTTTTTGAACTCGCTAGAATCTAACAGGTCGTCAGTCAAGTATCATATGTGTTGGCTTAAATGGACCAACATCTTGCCTTATGGCGGGAGGCCATGTGGGCTGAGTCATGTTTGAAATGGCGTGCGGCTGGATTGAATCGAATCATGTTCGAAGTGGCGTGAGGCTAGTTGGGCCGAGTCACAATCAAGACCCGTAAGCGCTGTATCTGTACGCTTTAAGTGAATTGGTTGTGTATTTCTAACAGCTCGAGCTTTCGGGATTAATGGTTAGCGCCAACGATCCGACAATATGGACAGGTGAAAAATCACGAAAGCCAACTAAATTCTGTGCCCTTAACTTGTTAGTGATTTCTTTTTCTTTTTTCTTTTTTTTTGTTGTTGAGAGAGAATGATAGTAAATTACTACTTTATTTCTTTTAAAAATAAATTTAATTAAAAATATAAAATAACTAAGCTTAAAAATTGAAAGATGGTCGATTGGTCGTACAACAACATTTTTACGAGAGCATATCTTACTGTAAATATGGTTAAATTCAACAAATTTTCTCTGTCACATACACATGTACAAAAAAGAATCATGTGTATGCAAGTAAAGCTACAGGTACCACATAACGTACCCCGAAGCTTAAAAGTGTCAACGTATTTCAAAGCAAAATGTAGAAATTCAAAACCAGAACTCTTCAAAAAAAAAAAAAAACTTCGAGACTTCGTTTGGTTCTGATATAAATAAGAACTGTCTATTCCAGGAATAGGTATAAGTTCAGAGATAAGCAGGAATGAGAACGTTTCGATAGATGAAATGAAATAAGAAAAATAGTGAGTAGTTATAAAGAGAAAATAATAATATTACTTTTTTTATTATATTTGAATTTAAAATTTAGATTTTATATTTAAAATTTTAAATTTAAATAGATAACTCTTAAATTTCAAAAATACAAAATTAAAATTAAAATTTTTAAATCTCAAATTGAAAAATTAAAAATTCTAAATTTTAAATTTCAAATTTCAAATTTAAGATCAAATTTAAATTTAAAAATATAAAATATCAAATTTAAAAAATTTAAAATAAAAATTTAAAAATTAGAATTATAAATTTTAATTTTAAGATTACAAATTATAAATTTTTAAATTTAAAAAATTTAAATTTAAATTTAAAAATTAAAGTGGGGATTGTTAACCCCACAGTTAAAGGGTGGGGTTAACAATCCCAGCCAAAAAATCTCGTTTGGGGATTGGGAGGGGGATCCCCCTAATCCCCCAACCAAACGCCCGCTGAAGCTCATTTTGAATTGAGACTCAACTAAAGAGAAGATGCTACAAAAGCCACTGCAATGAAATAGCTGAACAAACACACAGCTAGAATATAGCATGTTACTCCTTGAACACAAATTAAATCACCAAATTTACTCGCTCAAGATTTAAATTTCCCAGCATACAAATGACTACAACATGATATATATATATATATATATATATATAGCACTGAACACCCAAAATAAAATCTTTCAAGATAATAATACACTCAAAATAATTTAAATTAGAAAGGCCATCTAAAGCCACAAAGAGCAACTAACAGTTTTGACATGCTATCCAAGTCGCAGGAAAAACAAAAGAGCAAAGGCTCACTTACATTCCGGTACAGGGTGCATGAGTTCACCACCCTTAGATCCTCAGAGATAGATTACATGACGATAAACCTCGAAACAAAAGCAGTTCATATATTTTGATCCTCTCGATGTACGGCCAGGTGAGATAAAAAATCAACTGCAGTTGGATCTCACTCTAAGGGGAGAGGCACAGCTATATAACTTTAAGCGGGTAATTAGATGGACTCTTTTAAGAGGACTCGATGTCTGAAATATCCAAGCCTTCTCTGTAGACCTCGAAGTCGTCGGGAGACCAACGACAGACGAGGCGGAGGCGAAAGGTTGCCATCTTGACTTCAAGTAGTCGCTGCAAAAGAACAAGAAATAACTCAACAACCTACCATCTGAAATCTACTGTTCATGAAAGAATCTACCTTAGGTTTGGATGGCCAGAATCCAATAGTAATGTTTGAATTCCATTTGTACCAACTACCGATTAAGCTAAAGTTCTTTGATCATAGGAGACGATAATATATATCTTGTGTGAATATTTTTTCATCATAACAAACATTCTATGTATCCTGTTTATACTTCTAGAATTATTATATAGTCCAACATTCTCTAGCATTAAAACCAGGGACGAGATCGTAAATGACTCAAAAATGATCACACAATTGTTGAACTCTACAAGAACTAATATACATACCAGTATGCGAGATGCTTCAGGTGAAAGAGGCTTCCCTTCCTCGCACACAACAAAATCCGAAACTAACTCGACAACCCCTGATGAACGAAGGATTGAAAATTTGTAAGGCTATTTTATTCACATGTTTAAGGTATTGGAGGTCATTGCAGAGACGGTAAAAAGTACAAACCTTTATTTAATCTAACTGGAAGCCCCTGTTTGCGGAGAAAAGGTTCCATTTCATGCGTGAACTGTTCCAGTGGCCCTTCTTTTAGTTCTATCTGTTACAATCAGGAACGAAAATGGTGTCTTATTGATGTACTAACTTACTAAATAAGAAAAATTATAAATTATTTGAGTAACAAGATATAAATATGCAACTGTGGGATCCAAGGAGGTGCAAAGTGGGTTGGTGAATGTCTAGAAATATAGTTTGAATGTGGCACTTTTTAGACAAGGGCGTTCAAGTTTGAGGAGACTTTTGAAGCATATCATACTTGGTACAGTCAATATTGTTTACATCATCAAATGACCAGTTTGGTCTAGAGAATTGCCTATTTCACGTATTTTGTACGTAATAACATCTAAATTGAACACCTCTCTCTTTTCAATTCTTATACTTTAGTAACTAGACTAGATAAAACAATTAAAGATACCAAAACTAAAACATATTCTAACTAGGAATATTTACTCCATGTGAAATTTGTCATACAATATGTATACAAATCGCACTTTCCATTAACAATCTTTTGCTAAGGTCAGCTAATGTACTTTGAGTTAATAAGAATATATGAAATTTCACGTCTGCCAATCCCAATGTACTATGTACATAATGGGCACATAATTTGCATGCAGGCATATTTACAACAAAAATATTAAAGAACCTTTTCTGTTGCAATACTCCCCGTCCTTGCAAAATCATGCTCTTCAAATTCTCTGAATAATCTGCATACAAATAATAATAATAAAATGAATATCAACTGATCATCAAATAGAGTACACAAATATCTCATACAGTGGCATATGATTCTAGAGCAAAAACTTGTTGCAAAACTTTCATTACTTGCATAAGTGTTGTTGCCAAAATAGGCAGAAGCAGAAGAAAATAGACAAATAGGTGGCATGTCTCACAAAAGCTACCTTTCAACCTGTTCTCTCGGGAGATTAGTGCAAAGAAGTCCAGAATCACCATGAAGCAACTGGAGATTGATAGAGAAATTTCATTAGAATTAATGAGAATGATAAAGGTTATTGCAAAAAAAAAAGAAAAAAGAAAAAAGAAAGTTATAGACCAAAGTTACCTTAGAGAGTTTATGAATGCCTGGTTTGACTTCTTCTGCCGCAGACCGCCCTAGAGAAATCTGCATCACTTTATTCGAGCCCAGGAAAATTCTGACAAAAACACGAAGGATAATTACCAAAATATCAAAATATATGTTCATGTATTCACATACGAGAACATGCTAATGTATTCAGTTTCATGTTGCTCATGAATAGAAAGATGTTTGAGATCATCAAAACAATCTGCAATGAGTACCTGCTGCTTGACTTTAGCTGCTCTCTGAGGTCCTTGAGCTTCTGATTTCTCATATTCTCGAAAGTGAAAACATAAGCACTACTGTAATCTTCTACTGCCTGCTTTATAGCATTCACTATAGCTTCTTTGTGCTCCCTTCCCTTCTTCTTTGTCTTAGACAAGGTCACTGCATAATATAAATCAAATTTTAAGAAGACAATTCAAATTTGCCGTCGTGAAAGTGGCAAATAAAGAGTACTATTCAATTCGCGCTACTTTTGAAACGCAAAAACTAGTACATAGAAGCATTAGTTAAAGGCACAGAAATATCTCAATAGTTTCTAATGCTTGATAACTCGCCGAATTAAGTGTCTATTTGGCCCCGCGTCTAGAACAGCTTCTCCACTCTGAGAAGTAGCATCTGAGCATTTCAGAAGCCAAAAAAAAGGAGCTTTTTTTGCTGTTCGGGAAGCTAAAATAAGTTTCTCGGACGCCAAAAGCAAGACTTTCAACTTGAAGCTTAATTTTTCGTCCGAGGGGAAGCTTTTAGGGGGGATTTTAATGAAAAGTTCTTTTAATACCTCTTTCCACACATCTCTAGCACTCGCGCAGAAGCTTCTGCCGCGCAAAAGAGGCCCTAAATCATCGCACCACTATCCTCATAAAAATAACACATGGATTTATCTCCTAATTGAATAAGGCAGTAAAAGTACCATTATATGCTTCCTTTTCATCAACTCGAGAGCTAAATATACATGTTACATAAACCAAATCCCTAACTTTCTCTCCATTAATTGATGAAAACTAATAAACTAGCAAAAAAATCGATCAAATTACACTATAAAAAGTCCAACACTACTTCATATGCATTTCCAATGAAGATATTAAGCACTCATAGATCGATTCAACACATTCGTAGAGAACAAAACGATTCCCGACCCACCAAACAACAAAAAACAAAGTATATAAACTAAGAAATAGAGATCAAACCATACCAGGTCGATTGCGCTTGGATTTGGGCATCTTATTGCGTGGTGGTGTTCGCTGTGTTTCTAAGCGGCCTCTTCTCCCTCGCCCCTCTGCGTCGCGTGACCTAGGGTTTTGATTTATAGGGTTTTGGACGAGGCGATGGTTATTATACTTGCTGTGTCAATAGAAGAAAGGTAACTACATGGGCCTCGTGGGTTGGCCCATTAAGGCCCAATAATGTATTAGGCCTAAATTGTTAATGCCTATTTTGGGCCTAGTTGCCCGGCCCATCAGATATATGTACCAAGCGGATCCGTCCGAGTAGGTCTATTTTTATTCTATTTTTGCCCTCGCTTACTGCTCCATTCGATACCACTCCATTCGGGGATGGTCGGAGTGGATTTTTAACATATTTTTATCGTATCGAAGTGGATCAAGAGAATGAAAAAGTACCCGGCCTCCCGCTCTATTTCTTAGCTGATCGGTACAGATCTGAGACGATTTTTTTTGGGGCCCTCGCTTACCGGTCCAATCGGAGCGGGGCGGGAGCTCCATCAATCCTGATCCATTTATCAGAGATTCTCAATTTGGTTTAAAGAGGAAATGCAACTTACCCAGTATTGTGACTTGCTCAATATACTCTTCAATCTAATATTATGGTCCTTCAATTTGAACATCTAATTATACTATAATAATTAGTCACGTTATTTCAATTGTAAAATTATTCTTTTACACTTTCTTGTAAAATTATTCGCTACCAAATTACTAGTAGTCGAGTAGTAAGATATTTAGAAGCCGATCATGAGATGACTTGTTCTGAGACATGGAGCTTAAGCCCTCGACTTCAGGTTTCCTTTAGATCCACCGAAACCCTTCTGGGGTATAGGATCGACGGGCAGTATAAAAAAAGGACCTCAATTATTGTACAAATATGGTTAAAAAATTAGCTTAAAATAAAATGTTAAAATTTTCTGACTAAGAATAAAAATATGGGAACAAAGTAGTAAAATGGGAATAATACAAAAATTACTCATACATTTTACCCTTCATTTGTCCTCTAAAAACTAAAATGTTATTATTTTAGGCGGTGTTTTGTTCTCCGAAAAATAGCTTAAAAAATATTTTTTTTGGCTGATAATTATTCTCCATCTGTTTGGTTCCTAGAAAGAACAATTTTTCTAAACTTTTTTTTTTTCAGATTTCATGAAAAATTACTATTTTTGTTTTCCAAATTTTTAATTTGAAAAATAAAAATTGTGAAAAAAAAGTATAGGTAAAAATGTATAAAATTTACCTGAATTATAGACTATTTTGATTCCACTATCTAACATTTTAAAATTTTGATTTTCGTACCCAATCTTTCAATTTGTTTGATTTAAATAATTTAATAATTTTTTGATATAAAATTTAAGCTAATTATTTACTTCAATCAATTTTGTAGTTATATAAATTGCATACAATATACTAATTAAACCGGTAAAAAAATAAAAGATGTATTTAAATTTTACAGTTAAAAAGTTACTAATCGACTCAAATCGAATAAATTAAATAATTCGATAGTAAAATTAAAATTTATAAAGGTCAGATAGTGGGCTCTGAAAAAAATGACAGTTAAGATAAATTTTTTACATTTTTACCAAACAGTTTTGTACGCTTTTTGCAGCAACCAAAACCCCCCTAACATTCAATATTCCCAATACAGAGGACAATGTGCTGGCCCACATTAAGTCCTATGGGAAATAAACACATCACATATTCACATGTGATGGGAATGGATGGGTTCCTTTTAACATCTTAAAAACCAATCATGTTAAAGTGGCCTGTGCCCACTCACCTTACCCCACCTAAAACAAAACAACAACAAAAAAGAAAAAAAACTATATGCATCCTATGTATCCAACTTACCCCACCTAAAAAGAAAAAAAAAAAAAAAAAACCTACATGCATCCAATGTACCTGTGCATCTCATACGCAGGATTTCTATAGTTCTGTATGATAGATATTTTAAAAATGAAACTTAAATGAATCGAGTATGGTCCTTTTTTTGTCATGTTGTTTTTGAGACTACATAGTGGCTCAATAATTGGGATCATGAAACATTAATCGCAGCACTGACATCTCCAGAATTTGAAATAGTTATAAATATATATAATATAATAAGACTAAAATTCTTAATCCGATTATAATATTTTAGACAGTAAGTAGGCACAAATGTTAAGAATGTTAATCAAAAGTGTTAGAACTAAAGTAGTCGTAGGATGGATGACCTCTTGAAAAGTAGAAACTCGCATACTAGTGATAATTATTTTTCTCTAGATTTTTTTTTTCTTGGTACTACGTGTACATCCAACTTGACGTCCATAGCTCCACAGAAAGAATACAAATGCGAGAGTGAAAACAAAATCACATACTATTACTTAAGAATGAAAGAAGCGAAAAGTAATGGTGTCCTTTGCTGGTCACAATACTGTGACAGTAACTTTCGCGAGTAAATTCTAAAGTTATTGCAAGGAAAATGCTTTAAATTTCTCTCAAATAATAGACAGTTGATGTGCTTGTTGTCTTATCGTTAAGTGTAGCGTCTTAAATCACATGCTTTCGTTCAAACAAAATCCTTCACATCACGAACATGTACAAATTATCTTATAAGCAATATGCATTACTAGTGCTTGCGAAGTGCCAAGTACTTTCAATTATTTGGTTTGGCGATTGATTTTCCAAAATTGCAGATTCCTACATGGGTCCCATGTATAAAAATACTTTGGATCTCGATGTCGAGTTCCACGAACTCATGAGTACCAAACACACCCTTAGCCATCTCTATTAGTACACACATATCAAGTACTATCATATTTCATCTATACAATTGATTTGACTATTTATGGTAATGAATAATTATCTCCCTAACTGTGCTCAAAATTTTGGGAATTTGTTTGATAGTTAATTTCTTATATATTATTCCAAGTGGATAATCTGATGAGTCCTTGTAATTGACTTCCTAAATAGGTACCAATTATTGGGGCCTTTTTGTCTTGATAAAGTGGATAGTGTTATAAAGGGTTTGTGTGATCAAATAGGAGCTTATCTCTAGAAATGATGTTTAACCAAATAATTAAGGTTTGAATTAAAAATCTGTAGCAACTTGTGCAGGAAAATCTTCTCAGCAACTTCTCTTCACACTTAGATATAAAAAAATACATATAATTCCACATAGAATTTCATTAGCAAAGTTGTCAGGGAAACTACTAATTGCGAAACTTCATATCAAATTTTTATGATCAACAGTTTCTCTGTACACCAACCATATCTAGCGCAATTTCTAGTTGATCAGTTCATTTCAAAAAGTAAAGGAAGCAGATAGTTTACTATATTTCTCTCTCTAAAAAAAATCTGCTCTCTACAACAGATTCAAAAGCTCCTTGTTAAATATAAAAATGTTTAAACATTGTTCTTTATCAGCTTAAGTTTTTAGAGTATAACGGTTGTTTCACATGGTATCAGAGCAGGAGGTCCTTTTATCAGCTTAAATTTTTAGAGTACAACGGTTGTTTCACACTCCGGATAAGAGCTTTGGATTCTAGATCTTATAAGGCAGCAAAATCTCTTTTTTTTATTTTTTATTTTTGTTAAGTATTCTATTAAAAATAACTGCAGAAAAAAGAAAAACAAGGAAATGAAAACGTAGTGTCACTTTCCTGAGTTAGTGTCGCCTTATCCCGAGTCCGCATCTTTCCTGTTCTCGATAAGAAGTTGAGATCGATCCAAACAACTTCCCACATACACGTTACGCAACTCATCCTCAACATCGATCCCCTTCCCAGTACCCTCTCCTTCACAAAATAACAATAACTGCACCTTACATATTGTTAACATGCATAAATTCTGGGTTGTACTTGTTAATATACTTTATTGTTTCTAATTATCGTATCGATTTTTTAAGTAATATGATATCAGAGTCAATTTTATATTCTTTGTTATGTGAGATCGTATTTAATGAGTAAAATTTTCATCTTCTGTCTCAGCTATAAATTTCACGTGTTTTTTTTATATTTTATCATGCACGTGAGTAGAGTTTAATATATATTTCTGGATCTGTTTTCTATTAGATCGATCGTTTGGGTACGTAGTAGTATTCTCCTAAATCAATCTTTTGAAATATGGAACCAAAACCAATTTTAAGGCCCCCTTCATTTCAAGAAATATATGTTATGATATGTAGTTCGATTTTTATGTCTATCATTTTATAATATGTACTTCGCTGTCGTTTTTTAACCTCTTCAGTCAATTCATACAGCATAATTCACCTTACATCCACTATGCATGGACGTGAGTAGAGTTTAATATATATTTCTGAATCTGTTTTCTATTAGATCGATCGTTTGGGTACGTAGTAGTATTCTCCTAAATCAATCTTTTGAAATATGGAACCAAAACCAATTTTAAGGCCCCCTTCCTTTCAAGAAATATATGTTATGATATATATATATTTCGATTCTTGTATCTGTCATTTTATAATATGTACTACGCTGTCGTTTTTTAACCTCTTCAGTCAATTCATACAGCATAATTTACCTTACATCCACTATGCATGTGAACAGAAGTGTTCAGATAGTAATCAATCGGCTGGGAAAAATATATAGCCATCCTGAAAGAACATGAGCTCTCTCTCTCCCCTCTTCCTCTTCTCCCTCCCACTTTCTCTCTCTCTTTATAGTTCTCTCTTGTCCTCATGTCTCTAAGCTTCGTTTTTGTCGGTGCACCGCCGGTTCCCGAAAGACCGGACCGCGAAGTGAAGCTAACGGACGACAGAAACTACATGGTACATGGAGAGATCATACTGTTGGTTTTGGTGATTCTCTTCGCTTTGTTTCTCGCATTTCTCTTCACCTTCCTCTACTTGCGGCGCCTCAAAAGGCGCGATCGAAGAGACGAATCCGTAGACCAAAGCATGCAGATGAGGAAGTTCGAATTCGACGGCGGAGACCGCGTCGGGTCGGTGATGTACGACGACGGGCGGTGAGCCGGCCGGGCTCGAGGAGGAGGAAGAAGTGGGGATTTGTTTTAAATAATGGTGCAAGATGAGGTTTGGGCTTGTATTAGTGGTTCCATTACAGGAGTAATATGAGTTTAACGTAATGTGCTTCGGAGGTGCTCAATTGATGAGCTACAGATTCCGTTTGGGTTGGTTAATTTTATAGCTCAGTGTTGGTTGACACTGTATTATTAGAATAGTATTTTGAAATGTTTCTAGAAGTTTATTCTATTATCTGCAGAATTAAAAGCGCGAAATTAGAACTTCTGCTTTAAGAGTCGTGGAAGTAATTATTTTCACTTTTTTATTACAGTACTGATATACTGTATAGTTTATACCAAAGATTACTATTGCCGAAAGTAAAAACAAAATAATAATAATTTCAGTAGAACAGAAACGAAACGAAACAGACAAATGGTGGGAGATTGAAAAGGAATGCAAGCTGGGTGGAGTTTAATTTGGACAATACAAGTACAGACAATATAGTTGATTTAATCTGTACTCGGTGCAATCTTAATGGTTTAATTAATATTTGGTTCTCTTATTTTATTTCCAGTAAAGTAGCTTGTTCTCTACCAACACCATATGTACGTCTACACATATAGGGAAGGTGTAAAATTTGCATCTCAGTACCCATTCAAAAGTCCATATTATCCCACTTATCGTCCATTAAATAGATGGGTGTAAATAATACACCCGAAATGCGGTGTACGGGTAGCTTTTTTTCATCAGCAAATAGAAGACAACCCAACATGAATGATTTGATGTACTTGATTGCAACAAAAGTTATACGAGGACCCATATCACGTGAGATGGTCGAATTCGCCGACAACATACGGTGGAAGTAGACAATATTGAGGCTATCTCACAATCATTGCGAAATCCTTTGAGATTTTACAACATTACTTCGATTCGTTTATCAATAAGGAGCAAATCACTGCTAACAACTGTTCCAATCCCCTTGGAAAAGGTTTATAGCACTAACATTGCTTTACGCTAAAAAATACACCATTACATTCTTAATGATATATAAAAAATGAGCATTAGAAAACAAGAGCGCCGACCAACAGAGATGTTAGAGGAACCGTCAAATTGTCGTCGAGCTCCGAACTGATAGGGAGCGACTCGACAAAAGCCGCCGCAAGAGACACGAGAAAGAACCCCAGAGCCATGAACCAGCTCTCCTCGACAAACCCGAATGAATGGTAGTAATGCATGTACCTGGATAACATTAACAGAAAGCCACTCAATTGTATGTAACACTTGGATCACTGGATGAAGTACATGAAAAAGTCGGTACTTACCCGATAGAAGCTATGAAGCCTGCGAGAAACATCGCAAGGCTGCCCGCGTAGGACTTGGTGGGATTGTAGGGAAGTTTTTCCTTTCCGAATCGTCGTCCTACTATGTCAGCAACGCCTGATAGCAGAAAACAAAAGGATGAGTTCCGCCTACATAAGGTAATTAACATACTGAAAGGTTCCTGTTTCTCAACATAGCAAAATCGGAAGTTTTTGAGTTCGAATACCCATCTCGATAGAGTTTTATGTGACATTCGTAACTTTTTACCCCAAAATTACATAATTTAATGGTAATTATACATCCATTTTTGGAGTTAGAGCTTAAACAAATAGAAACAGATTAAGCACCAGCGATAATACCATTTATATTAAATAAGACAAATTACTCGCTTTAGAAACATAAAACAACATTTCTACATTTTTCGAAGCACCACCCAGAAAATGGCCTTTTTCCATAGTCACACACTAGATCTATTTCAGTCGAATCAAATTTATCAGTTAATTAAGACAGCTTACAAATGATTTGGAGCATTGCACCATATAACAAAATAGTACTATCATACCATCTCCAGCACACAAGTTGCAGATTGCAGCTATTGCTATGGGAGACGTCCGCCAAAATATCGCAGTAGCCAATGTTATGGTGCAAGCATAGTATAATGGACCCTTCAGAAGTTCTCTAAGTTCGACATAAAACAAAAAAAGGTTATGAAAATGGTACAATTATTGCCTCCTAAAAGAAGCTAATGATTAACTATCAGGGGAGTAGAAAACAGAGCTTCAGATAGTTAATGAACAATAAGTTGTATGCTCCGTAGATAGACTAAAAGGATGAGATCAAGATGACTAGATAGCCTATTATCATACATTTTACTCTACAATCAATAAAGATCCCTCTAAACTGTAACCTGTAATTTCCATGTCTGCTCATTGATTTGACGACAGATTCATCTCTCATTATACCAAGTCCAATTAGAAGCATCCTTATAATGTTGATCCCTGGTGCTAGTGCTGCAAAAAATGGAGCATAGCTTCCTGAGCTGCATTGAGCAAGAACGAATTATGAGAAAAATTATATATGAATGTTGAAGTTTCTTCACACAAGTCTTTACCTGAACAGAGGCCAGAAAAGCAAGAATACCATCCCGACGCTTATATGCACAAGCTTTCGGTTCAGTACCTAGAATGCACATAGAATGGTATTGATTGTTTAGTGTAAAGGATAGAGAGATCTTCCTTCAAACATATGAACTTGGGCATGAATTTCTTCATACAACTTTGATAAGCAGATATGACATTTTGGTGTCATTCAAGGGAGAACTGATAATTCTCAGAATTAAACACCAATAAAATAGTGAAGCAATAGATGGTTACGTGATCTAAAATGGAAAAAGAATCGATCTACAATATGCATGCTATATGAAGTGAGAGGCTTTACAGTAAAGTAGAAGTTTGTTGGAAGCAGCATAATCATGTTTCATGCACTATCACAGTTTGTCTAAGAAGTTCCTTAGCTTCAACTAGGCATGCAAGTCAAGAGTATCAATATCCTGCTACAGATAGCACATTAATGTAACTAGTTAAATTGTCAAAACCTTGGAAATCTAATTGATAAGCATTCTATGATATTTATAACATGATTTTAATCATCAACTTGCACGACAAAATCAGCAGACGACCTGTACCTATAAAATGATGCACAAGAGAAATGGTAAGGGTCCTAGGAACCATAACTAAACTATCATTTCAATGCCTTTACCACAATTACAAGTAGATTTTAAGTGGTTCAAGAAATTTTCAAGCAACTGAGAAATAACAAGAGGCAGATAAAGTCTCCAACTTCTAGGTGATGAACAAAGTGATGTCTGAACCTTAAGGCAACAAATTCCAATACCCAATGCCTCCACACTAATAACTGCAAAAGTTCTTATGAGGCATCTCGAAAGTTCTTTATAAATCATAAAGCTCATCAAATGTTAAACTTGTACCATTAAATGCACCTTCCCTGTCGACCAAGACCACCATGATCGACGCATACATAAATACTTAGAAAATCATACTCTATCAAGAAAATTTAAAATCTCTAGGTTTAAACTAGCATTTCACAATAATGAACAACGTCCAACAACACGGATTTCATGTGCAAGCAACAGTATCTAATATCCGACACTATAAGTACATATTTAACTGCGCACCTAAATGTGATTCATTAGGCATTCCTTAACTTGTCTAGAAAAATGTCAATCTTATTTTCCGCCAGTTCCAATTTCCAAACCATATCCTAAAAATTTCCACTCCTTTTTCTACTGCAATCATTTCTTTGGCGCGCATTACAGCTCCTATCAAAAGTTTTTTTTTTTTTGGTGGCGTAGAATTATCAAGAGAAAAATCCTTACTAACTAGCACTTCCTTGGAATATTGTTATCTGCACTCAAAATATCACCACACTATTACCCTCCTACTTCATAAAGCTTTCCGATGCTTATTACACTCTCCTTTGCTTAGAATATTCAGATCGAGCTACTTAGGGTTAGATTCAAGCAGCAAACAAGCTTCAATCAACACCCAAACATATAGTTCGACTCCTCTCTAACCTCGAATTCACAAATACCAACATAAAACCCTAAATTGAACTTCAAAGCCCATAGATCAAAACCACGAATCCAATACAAAGAGGGAAAAGGTGAATAGAGAGAATCGCCGAGACCTGCTCGAAGACTCCTCGCTTGGCGAGCTCCTCCCAGAAGCGGAGCAGGGCGAGCGCGACCCCCGCCGTGAGCGCCGCCGCCGCGGCGTCCCGCACCACCGCACTCCCCGGCGGCATCGACGGCATAGGGCGCTCCGTGCGGCGGCGGTGGAGGAGGAGAGGAGAGGAGAGGAAACGAGGAGGGGAGAGCGAAGAAGAAGAGTTCGGAGCCCATCTCGTGGGGAGCGGCAACCATTTAAGAGGGAAGGGGACGAAGCCAAAAAAAATTTATATTAAAATAATAAAAAGTAAAATAAATAATTGAGAAAAAAATTAATGGCGTTGTTGTTCGGGGATAAAAATTTTGTGGGCGTTAGTTTGGAGACATGCCGATGCGCGTTGCGTGGCCCATCCGACGGTGCCCCTCCTCTCTCCCTCTGCTGCTTTCTCTCTCGCTCTCTCTAAAAATTCAGGGCACTTTTTTTTTTCCCCTTCCATGGGCGCCGTCGGATGGGCCACGCGGCGCCCATCGGCATCGGCCCCAAACTACCCATAAATTTTTTGTCCGTTGTTCAGGGGTTGAAGAGGAGTGGTGGAGACAGAAGCAGAAACGAAAAATTTTAGAATGCACCAATTATATTGGTGACGTGGAGTTCCCAACCAACCAAATATTTTTTTTTAAAATTATTCGTCCCATCATGATTATAAAAAATATATATTTTTATTTAATTTTTTTTTCTAAAGAAGAAATGTGATTGACTTGTTATTGATGATGTGATGTAAAGTGTGACATAGTTTTGTACTCTTGTCTTTGAATTATAAAGCGTGTGATATTTTAATCCTTAAATTTTAATTTATTATATTTTTTACTTAAAATTTGAAATTATTATAATCATACCCTAAGTTCAAGTTAATTAATTAGATTCTAATTTGTCGCTATTGTGGTACTGATGTTCTTAATTATTATCAAATTATCAATTACAATACCGCTATATCACTGTCACATTAATGACATATTAATATTTACTAGTTAGTCAACTAAATTGCATCAGTCTAGAAAGTTTAAGTCAAAACTTATAAAAAATTAAAGTTTGATGACCAAACATGAATGAGCACTTCACATGACCCAGAAAGTGTACCTTATCCAACCAGAACTCACACTTTTTGGTATATGTATATAGCTGGTGAGTCCTCAAAGTCTGCAAGACTATCCTCAAGTTCTCTCGATGTGTCTCAATACTAGGAGAATAAATGAAAACATCATCGATGAACACCACCACGAACTGATCCAGATAAGGTCTGAACACCCGATTACCTGAGCTCTAGGCTGTTTTAAAAGGGATATGCTTTGTGTTTTTCTCAATTGTATTTTTATAAGTTATTGATGTATTGGCACCTATGATATAAAAGTTTATTAGCTTAGAACACACTCTAAGTGCGACATAAAGCTATTAATACATCATCGACATATAAAGATAACGTGGTAGGAGATTCTTTAACATTGCTCATCTTAAAACAAGCGTGGTTATATGGGCATGTTAAAACATCCACATTATATGACTCTTTGCGAGGAATGCTAAGTATTTTCTAAATTTAGTTGGATTCTCAAAACACGGTTTTCTAGGTACATATGATAAAATCATCTCATAGATTAAATGTACAGTCTCAAGAAACTATAATTGTGTGGCATCTAACGTTGGACTCGCAACGATCTTCTACATTGCATTCATAAGAGAAAAAAAAATTTATACTTCAATTATTATTGAATAACTTATCTGATATGCAAACAACTGTTTAAACACTTTCCGCCACTCTACATACACCACTGCATTCTATTGACTATTTAGATGTATATAAATCATATCATTCAAAAGTTCGAGCTATACAAGCCATATTAAAAGCTTCAAACTAGATAAGTCTATATGTTCTGTCCGATCGAACTGCATAATAACGTCACGCTTATTTACGCAACCTAACTAAGCTATAATTACGGAAAATTTCCTTCTAAACCTTGCAAAAACCATCAAATTTTCCAGAAACTAAGTTAATAAAGTATGGCCAATCACATAATAGCCGTTACAAGGAGCTCACTGTTTTATTCAATTATCTTTTAGTTACATTACCACCCCACAACTTTGTGGAAACGTTATTCTTTCCCCGAATAACTTAACACATTTTTTTTCTCACCTCCAATGGACAATAACAATACAACTTATACTACATAAATGCTCCAGTTGTCATATAAGATAAGAACACAAACATTCTAAATTAGTGTAAATATGTCCCTATACAAGTTTCTATGTGCATATAGCATCTACCATCCACTTCTAATCATCTTTAAAAGGACACTGACCATGTACTGCATCACCCTTAATCCGCATACAATTTTTTTACACATGCTATATGCATATATATACTTGTAATATTTGTAATTATTCAAACTAGGAATCTAGCATTGAAATTTTCCTTTGAGTTTATTCAAATCTTGGGCTATATAATCCCCTAAAGTGGAGACATTGGAGACACAACAGAGAGAGAGAAAAAGGGTTAAAGAGTTTTAAGCCATGTAATCCCTTCTCTCATTTTTCTCTCTTAGATATATACATATATACTTTCTAATTTATATCTTATACATACTTTCTAACTCTTAGTTTTGTTTCACTTGTGTTATATCATTATTGTTCTATTACGTGGCGATCCGTGACTTCTATTTCAGAAACAAAATGTTGAAGTTGATCGATAGATCGGAGGAGAAAAAGAGGTTAGAGTCGATTCTGGCGAAGTTGGAGATGAAATCGCAGCTCGAGCAAGAGCCAAGCCTTAGCTTGGCTCGTGAAAAGAACAACAAGATGGCGTTGTCGGCGCAATCAAAAGTACAAAAAACTGCAGTTCGTGGTGAGGATGGTGACTCGTCGAAAAAGCTTCCACTCGATCCCAACAAGATGAAACGGTGCGTGGCCCGACTTGGAACATTCATGGAAAAATTTTGTTACTCTCAAGTATCATTTTTATCATTAGATTTTTTTTTTTTTTTTTCTCTCAAATCACTTCATCTTGACAAAAACAAAGATTTACGTATATTAGATAAAATCCAAAATGAGTGATCAAGTTTCTATTGAACAGGCTTGCGAATAACAGGTTGTCGAGCCATCGGTGCAGGATTAGGAGGGAGTTAAAGCGTCTGGAGCTCGAGGAGAAATGTAGCCAATTGATGGTAAAAGTAGTCAATAAAACTCTTGACGACTTCTTTAGGGTCATTAGGTCTTGAGATCTGTTAGGAACTCTATGCTCGTATTCGAGTTAGCTTCGGATTTATGATGCTCATAACAAAATTTCTCAAAAAAAGGTTTTGCCATCATAAGATACAATCAAACATAAGAAGCGATTGAATGTCTCCATCAGCTGTACTAACTAAAAAGTGAGATTCTAGATTATTCGTTATAGTACGCACGTCAACATGCAGTACTATCACGTGTCTATAAGATAGTACATATAATTATAGACTCCATATAAATAATGTTATGGAGATTAATTGCACTTTTCGCTATTGATTATTATGGAAAAAGGGCTAATCATAATCCTTCATGCATTGACTTAATTAATGACTGTTTTTCATAAAAAATCATATAGCAAAATTCTTCCCTTCCTTTTTTTTGTTCTATAATATATCGACTAATAAATATTGATTTTCCCCTTTAATTGAACTCCTTTGGCAACTAGATTTTTCCTCGAGTATTTCGCTAGAATTAATCAATTATTATACTATTTTTTCAACAGATATTCAGAGAAAAATAAATATCCCACTCAAAAATGTTTTCACTCACGCATATGTTGAAGCTATGTTTTAAAAAAAAATTAAATTAAACTCTACATTTTTTGCTGTAACATAGTTGATAAGTCAACGCATTAATTACATTGTTTACTTCTTAAAGAAGTACATTAATTAAGTATGTTAAAATCATGAAAATATTATCTGAGCCCTTTAAATGACATAGAAAATATCCCTTCAATTGTTGCAGTTGCAGATGCAAAAACTTCCTGTTATGATCGACTATTACGCTCGTCAACAGATTCAGCTGAAGGAGGAGAACGAAAAGCTCAAGCAGAACATATCAAATGCGAATATGAAGTTGTTCTACGGTCAAAGTAATTAATTTAATTAGAAAAGCTCTGCATGATGTAGCGTATTTTCCTATGATGCCCGTGGTTAATTACATTTGTCTGTTAGAATTGAAGTTTGAAGTATGTTTTCATATCGACTAACAAATTCGAATCATGTTTAAGGTTGAGTTTAGGTTAAATTTCTACGAAACTACAATTTAATTAAGCTCGTCGGTGTCAATCAAAATACGATCCAAATGAATAGCAATTTTAGGACATTTAAGTGATACAAATGAAACCAAAAGACGCTGACGGGAAAATGTGCTTTACTGTAGCTTTTTTTTTTTCTCGACATTTATATTAATTTAAGTACAAATGATCTCTCGCGTTTGTTGTTCTTTTTGTAGTTACAGGAGATTACTTAAGGAAAGAAGTACAGAATTTGCGAATGCTTTATGAAGCAAAGGTGGTGGAAGTTCAACTTGGACAACAACTGCAGACTCAGAATCTCCAATATGATCCCTCAGATGCTGCCAACAATATTAATATCTTTTTCGCATAATTCTAAGTATAAATTTGGGTGTTATTATGCTTTTATTTCATGGTCCATCATTAATGCTACCAATTATGTTTTACAGCTACCTTGTGGAACTGGAGAGAAAAGGAAGATCATTTTGTTTTAATGTTGTTATTTTTTAAAAAAAATGTCCCTAGTTGTTGTGTCATCAAGTTGTTGTTATTTTATTGTGTTTATTTGGTATAAGATTGGATTGCTACAAACCTGTGTTTGTGCGTATGCACTTTTCAAGTTTTATATAATATTTGTTGTGTTTTGATCTCTTAATTTGAATTGAAATTTTCTTTTTCGCTTGAAAATTTGACTGTTTGATTGCGAAAATAATATGCATAGAGAGTAATATATAGTAATATATGCGAATAAACCAAGTGCAGGAAATAACTTTTTCTCCGTTTAGGCTTTATTACGGGTTGCAAATAAAGCAGTCAACATTGCTTACAATCCAAAGTACAATAAAAAATATATTTTGTTAATTTTGCAAATAATAACTTTGATACAGATCGCACAGATACGATGAAAAGTTTAACTTTTTTAATTTATTAATTTTCGTGAATAAATAGAAAAATATTTTTACTTTTATCTTGACAATGTTGAATAGCTCCAATACCAAGCAGATGTATATATAAAAAGATAAAAATTTGAGTCCCAAAATAAAACTTAAACAAAAATTTCAAATGAAACTAACTAACGATGAAATTTAGGCTTTTTTTTAAAATTTTGTCTTGGGATTCGCAAATGTGAAAATAACGAAGCTCCCGCTTCCTTTTAAATAAATAAATAAATAAATCCATTCAAAACATTCAAAAACGCCACAAAACCGCGCTCCGAAGCGAACAGTGAACACCCCCACTTCGCTCTCAGATCTGCAAAACTCTAAACCCTAAATTCTAAACTGTTTTTTAATTCTCTCGATCGGAATCGAACTCCTCCGAATCGCCCCAATCCAAGGTATCGATCTCTTCTCGCTCTCTCTCTCTCGGATCTGACGCGATCTCTCGATTGTTTTGGTCATTCGAACGAAATCTGTGATCTTTCGTGATCAGATCAAGCTCAATCCTTGAAAAATCTCTGATTTTGGGGTTTCTTTGTCAAGTTTAATGGAAACTAGGGTTTGATGTTGCTTTTGAGCTGCAGTATTTTGAGAAAATGTTTGTTGCTGTCATGCAAAGAGTAAATTATTCGATTTCCCAAAAAGATAAGCCAATGTGAGTGTGTGACTTTATGTGAAAAAAATATTTGAATTTAACTTTAAGTTTTACATGCTCAAAGCTTCGACCATTTGAATCTGAAACTCAGCAGTTATTTTTTTTCTGCGAATTCTAAAGAATCAGTTTGGTTTGATCATGCCATCATCGTCGTCGGTGCTATACGAATTATGTTATCATATCATCATTGGCATCATTTGTGAACACTCTCTCAATCATTCCAAGTTTTACATGGGGTTTTACTTTTAAAAAAAGGGAAAAAAAAATCAATTTGCTTTTTCCGTGTATAACTAGCTTTACACATTGGAGATGTTCATGTACATTGTTGCAAGACTCTGCATTGATGATATATTTTTCTGTTTTTCTGTTGATTCCAAACAGTTTTTTTTACCGTAGAAAATTACCGAAATGGAGATCACCGAGATCCTATTATCCGCGCAATCCCCTAATGTGAATATCCGAAGTGCGGCAGAGGAGAAGCTCAAGCAATTTCAGGAGCAGAGTCTGCCAATTTTCCTTTATGTCTTGTCTGCCGAGCTATCAAACGAGAAAAAGCCACCTGAATCACGCAGGCTCGCCGGAATTATCCTTAAGAACTCGTTAGACGTGAAAAACTTGGCACGGAAGAGAGAGCTAACTCAGCAATGGATCAATCTCGACCCCTCAGTAAAAACCCAAATCAGAGAATCGGTTTTAAGGGCTCTCGGATCAACTGTCTCTGAAGCAAGACGGACATCGTCCCAAGTAATTGCTAAGATCGCCGCAATTGAGATCCCCAATAAACAATGGCCTGAGCTTGTTGAGAAGTTGCTTTGTAATATATTTAATCAAGCCGCGCAAACTTACCTCAAACAGTCGACTTATGAAACACTCGGTTACATTTGTGAGGAGTTATCTCCTCATGACTTGGAGCAAAATGAAGTGAACTCTATTCTCACTGCTTTGGTTCATGGAATGTCTCAGAGTGAGCATAGTCCCGAAGTTCGTTTAGCTGCGGTTAAATCATTGTTTAATGCTCTCGATTTTGCAAAGACCAATTTTGAGAATGAGATGGAGAGGAATTTTATTATGGAGGTTATTTGTGAGAATGCACTATCGCGAGTTTTGGAGATAAGGTTGGCCGCATTTGAGTGCCTTGTTTCTATATCTTCTACATACTATGAGTTACTTGAGCCTTACATGGAAGCACTTTTCGGTCTCACCGCAAAAGCTATTATCGGGGACGAAGAGCCTGTTGCCCTCCAAGCTATTGAATTGTGGAGTTCTATTTGTGAAGAAGAGATCGATATTCAAGAAGCCCACATTGAAGCAACCGAATGCTTGGATTCTCGCCATTATCATATTATAAGAAGAGCTCTTCCTTTGCTTGTTCCAATTTTACTGGAGACCCTGAAGAAGCAAGAGGAAGATCAGGATCAAGATAGTGATACATGGAATCTATCCATGGCCGGGGGAACCTGCGTAGGGCTTGTTACAAGGAATGTTGGGGATGCAATAGTGCCACTTGTCATGCCCTTCGTCGAAAGTAACATAGTGGATAACGACTGGTGCAGGCGTGAAGCGGCTACTTTCGCTTTTGGCTCTATTCTCGAAGGTCCTTCCATTGAAGAGCTTTCTCCAATGATTCACTCAGGTCTCAATTTCTTGCTCAATGCAATGAAGGACCCAAAAAACCATGTGAGAAGCACAACAGCTTGGACTCTTGGTAGAATCTTCGAGTTCTTGCACAGTCCAAGCAACATTGATTCAGTAATAGCACCTGTAGGTCTCCCTCGGATCATGTCTGTTTTGATGGAAGCGATTAAAGATGCACCCAATGTTGCTGAGAAGGTTTGTGGAGCACTTTACTTTCTTTCACAGGGTTATGAAAATGGAGGATCAAATTGTTCTGTTCTTTCGCCTTATTTTTCTGAAATCATTTCAGCTCTCCTGTGCACAGCTGATCGAACCGATTCTTCTAATTTTCGGCTTCGTGCTTCGGCTTATGAGACCTTGAATGAGATAATTAGGTGCTTCACAAAATCAGAAACCTCTAATTTTATTACTAAGCTACTCAATGCGATCATGAACAGACTAAGCCAAACTTTACGACTGCAAATTGTCTCTATTGGTGATAGAGAGAAGCAAAGTGATTTGCAAGCCTTGCTTTGCGGCGTTCTCCAAGTAATTATTCAAAAACTGGGTACTTTTGAGGAGACCAGAGAAATTATTCTACATTCTTCCGATCAATTGATGAGCTTATTTCTCCAAGTATTTTCTTGCCGCAGTTCAACTGTGCATGAGGAAGCAATTCTCGCAATAGGAACCCTAGCTTATGCGACCGGCCCTGCTTTTATGAAATACATGCAAGAGTTCTACAAGTACTTAGAAATGGGTCTCCGCAACTTTGAGGAGTATCAAGTATGCTCCATCTCGATTGGTGTTGTCGGTGATATATGTCGCGCACTGGATGAAAAGGTTCTTCCGTATTGTGATGGTATATTAACTCACCTTCTTAGAGATCTCTCGAATCCGATGCTTAATAGAACAGTAAAACCCCCAATTTTCTCTTGCTTGGGAGATATTGCTCTTGCAATTGGCGAGCACTTTGAGAGGTATCTGCCTTATGTGATGCCTATGCTACAAGGGGCCGCGGATTTGTGCTCTTGTTTGGATGTAAATGATGAAGAGATGGTTGAATATGGAAACGATCTTAGGCGCAGTATATTTGAGGCTTATACTGGACTTCTTCAAGGATTCAAGAATACTAACGCGGGCTTGATGATACCATATGTTGGTCATCTATTGCAGTTTACAGAGGCTATCTTTAGAGACAAACTTAGGTACATACTTTGATGAATAAAAGTGTGCTACAAAGGGGTTTTTGTCTAAGTGAAGCTTCTGTTGTAGTTCTTATCCAATAGAGCTGTTGGAGAAGCATTAACAGCTTCTCGCTACAGTGGAAGCGGACGACCCAAATTGGATCTTCTGCTTTTAAGATTTAGAAGCTCATTTCAGATTCCCTCTATGGCAAAAGCTCATTTCCGCTTTTTTGGTTTTGTCAAATTGTTCTTTTTTTCTTTCTTTTCTCTCAAATTTCGAATTGATTGTTTGCTCAGGGATGAGGCAGTGACTAAAGCCGCAGTTGCTGTTATGGGGGATCTCGCGGACACGCTCGGCCCAAACACGAAGATCTTTTTCAGCGGCCGCACTTTCCACCAGGATTTCTTGGGTGAGTGTTTCAAGTCCGATGACGATCAGCTGAAGCAAACGGCGAGTTGGACTCAGGGGGTGATCGGACGCGTTTTGGTTTCTTGAAGTGGAAATCCACTTTTGCAGTGAAATGCAGATCCCTCTTCTGCTTAGGACTGCTCTTCCTTCTCATTTGAATGTATACTAGACTTTCAGAACATTGTGAACTAACTTAAGGATTTCTAGCATGATTATCATAGCTGTAAATTGGTAATATTTCAAACAGTTCTCTTCTCTCTCTCTCTCTCTCTCACTCTCTCGTGCGCGCGCGCATCCTGGACAAAATTAGAAGAGAAATCAGCGTGTTTTTCTGAGTTCTAGGAGAGACTAGAAGAACTGAACAGTAAAAACAGAATATAGATTGCATTCTCTTGTTTGCAAAACAGAGTGATTGCTTTGCTCTACATCTTTTTCTACGATCTCATCTTTCACAGCAAAAAAAGCAGAACAAAACAAGCTGTTACGAAAGCTCAATCCGAACTGTACATTTTCTTCTTGAATTCCCACAATCGTAATTACAAAAATACGGCGCTAACGCGTTAACAACAAAAGGAACAAAAAAACCAACACAATAGAAGAAAAACAACAAAAGAACAACACTAACTAGACGGCGACGAAACAATTTCAAGCTCTGCCCACCACAATGGCGAATCCTTTGGAGTAGCTCCGTCAGGTAGTATCGACGTAATCTCTCTCATTTGGGCCGCAACCTCCGCGACACTCGGCCTCTCCTTCGCGCCCGCTTTTATACAGGATCGGACCACATCAGAGAGAGCAGAAATATCCTTCTCAGGAACTGATTTAAGAGTCGGGTCGACCATTTTGTCGAGCGGCCTCGTGCCATTTAAATAACTCGAGGCCCATAGAACAAGCAGGCCGTCATCCTCGGAGAACGGGAGCCGTCCTGAGATTATTTCAAGCAGTAGTATACCGTACTTGTATACGATGCTCTCTTGGTCTAAGCACTCGGAATCGGCTTCTGCTTCTTTGTCCTCGTTCCAGAAGCCGATATCTGAAACTTTCGCCGCATAATCTTCGGTTAGATAGATAGATGATGAGTTCAGATTTTTGACAATTACAGGAAGGTCGAGCTGGTGCATGTGTTCTAAACAGTATATTACTCCCATGGCTATTCGTAGCCGCGTAGCCCATTCCAACTGCTCCGCTTCTTTAACTGCAAAAACAAACATATTTCGATAAAACTATAAATAACTTCAATGTCTCTTTGTTTTATCTAAGCATTCGTGGCGCTTAGTTACTCACTGTGCAAATGCTCAAAAAGCGTGCCGTTCGGAGCGTACTCGAACACCATCATCCTGGTGAATGGCGCTTCTTCCCCGCAGTACCCGAGAAGGTTCATAAAGTTCTTATGGTTTACTTTGGACAATACCGAGATCTGAAACAAGTAAATGCGTAATTAGAATTCGAATCAAGCTTTTCTTCTTTGCGGAAAAATGAGTCTGAATTACCTTTCTCCTAAAATGGGCCTGAGATTTATCCGACCACTCCAATGCGGACTTGGACAAAGTAGATGTCACCGCTATCTCGACTCCGCTCGACAGCGTTCCTTTGTACAATGTACAATCCGACAAAGTGCCGACAATATTGCTGAACTGTTCACAAGCTGTTTCAAGTTCTGATCGCCCCAGTGAAGGTACACCTGTCACGGCAGATCCATACTTAGATCGAAATATTACGATATATTTATGCAAACTTATCTATTTACGCATGTATCCAATTATCAGAGCATTGTACTTACAAATATATCCCTCTTAAGAAAAAAAACTTTTTCCTTTGCTAAAAAGATCCAAAATTAAAAGTCGAAGAATGTCGGAAAGCGACGAGAATAGAAGCCAACCTGTGACAAAAGCCTTCTGCAGTTGCCCACTCAAACCTGTGCGCCAGGGCATGACAGTATCAACATTTTTGCCTCGGAGCCAAAGCAAGTATACGGCCGATAAGGCACCGAGAAAGCAAAGCGCTCCTCCTACCGATGTATAAATGATCCAAGCATGTACCGACGACTTCTTCTTATTCGTCACAACTTTGTCAGATTTTGAAGGTTGGGCGGAACGGGTTTCTGGAGGGAAAAGAGAAGGATCGTTCGTCGGTGAAGGTGAAGGGACCGGATTAATGACCGGTGAGGGAGCGCGAGCGGGAGCTGGAGCTGGAGACGGAGATGGTGCATTCGCTGAATTATTTCTTCTTTTTCTGCGGTGACTATGTTCGGCAAGATCCCTCAATAGTCTCCTTGCAGGTGCTTTCCCGGCATTTCTGTAAGAATAAAGAAGGTTTAAGGAAAACTCTAGAATGTCTAATTAAAGCTTTCTCGCAAAAACTGCAGTAGATACAGCTATACATCACATACATAACCTTCTTGCCACCATTTCCTAAGGGATATAGGTAAATAGTAAGAATTGCCCTTTTTTTAAATATATATATGTATATAAGATAATTTCACTTTATAAGCAGCTTCTTGAATAGGCTCAAATAAATTCAAAGCATAGGATTTGGCTAAAAGTACATAATAAGTTCTTCATATGAAGTTGCTGCTTAATCGCGACTAATATAAAATCTTCTAAATTTTGCTTTTAAAATATCTTAAACAAGTACCTTAGTTTTCTCATTTGCGATCGACTAGTATTGGTCTTTAACGGAGCATGAATATTTGAATATGTTTTCAGCATTTCGCGAAAGATACAGATCAAGGCTACGAAACGAAGAATACTCGGTCAATCACTACTAAACAGCTTCGGATTATAACTCCTGAATCTCAAAATTCACATAATAAGTTGTTTAAAACTATTTGAAGAGTCAACTAAGAAGTTTCCAAGCATTGTTCTCATGGTGATAAGATGCAAAAATTGGTAAATAGATTTTTTTTAAAAAAATCAAAAATAGGGGACTAAAATCTGGGGTCATTTGAAAATTTCGCAATTTGAAAGAGAATGGAGAGATGGGTATTTCCAGCCAAATTAATCTATAACAAGGCAAGTAAATCTTAATTACAGATCAACAAATCTGCAGTTTTGCAACCAATTTGCTTATTACATTAACTAAGCTCAGAATAATAACTAAAAGTACTAGCAAAACCAATTAAAAATTACTAAAAGATTCATGAGAAATCAAATTTAAACTTACAGAGCCAAAACTCTTAGATCAACTGAGCAATCAACTCCAAACAATGAGCATGGATTCAAAGACCCTTCTTTCCAACTCAACAGAGAATCAACTTTTACGCTTTCTTCAAATCTCAACAGATCCCTTCCTGTATTATAAATAAACCAGAAAAAAAAATAAGGACAAAAAGAGAAAACAGAGATAAAAAAAAAATTAAAAAAATCATACACCCAAGAACCCATTTTTGGGGATAAAAACCATACCTTTACTACTGAGAGAAGCACAAAGCTCGAATTTTTCACAAGCGAAAGAGACCCACAAGAGGAAAAACACCATTTTTAGCCTCCATTTCTCCATTTTTTTTTTTTTTACCATCCAAAAGCTATCCTTTCCCTCTTTTTCCTCCACAAAGAGAACCCAAATCTCTTTTTTCCAAGATGGTTTGAAGAACCAGAACTAGATCTCAAAGAAGCAGAGAATATGGAAAGCAAAAAAAGTCAGAAAAAGGTGGGATTTTGCGGTTCCAGGACGCGTTATTAGGACCAGTTTTTTCTTTTTTTTTGCTTTTTTTGGGATGTGAAAGATTCAAAGGGAAGTCACAAGAATAATTTGCTAAAATGGAAATTTACTCCTTCCTAAAGTGTTTGATACAACACATCATCTCTACTACCTTGTTTGATGGGGCTTGTGCTACTCCTCTCTTTCTCAGAAGCAGGGGTGTGGTGGGGGGTTTTTGCTTAAGCTGATTGATTGGTTCCTGTGTGTACTGTGGCTCTTGAATGGGGGCTTTGACCCACTCTTAAAATAATTGAGGATATAATAAGATTTAGGGAGCAAATAACTTCCCAATAACTTCTAAAAAAGAAAGAAAAAAAAATACTAGAAAATTCAGGTTATTTCCTGTGCTTGGTGCACCACATCAGTAAGTGCACCACTTGGTTCTAAGTTTAGTTTGACTTGGATTATGCTGTTTTTGAGGTCCTAGAAACAAAACCAAGTTGAGCTTGGATTGATAGAATGTGATGGTGTTTTGTTTAATGTAAGGCTTTTGCTGCTGTTTAATGAGCAGGGGAGCCGCTTCCTAATATGTGAGATATTTCTATATTTGATATAAGTAGCGACTTAAGTTTTTAGAAAAAATCGATCGTTTTACACAATTAAAACATAATGCATATGAAAGAGATTCTATTCATCAGCGATAAGATGCATTCGAGCAATTTAGTTTGGACAGTAGAGGTGCAATCTACTGCTGATGAGTACTAAGATGACCTTATAACTTACGTGTATAAATTTTCTGTGCACGAGATTGCACCTAATAAGCTTTTTATAAAATAGTGAGTAAATTATTTAAGCTTTTATATGTCGTACTTACTTACATATCAATACGATCTTGCCGTCAATGTTAGACAAAATCAACTACAATATAAATGGCCATCTAATGTTAAAGTTTCGATTGATCTTGTTTCGAATAAAAGTGAGATATCTATTATAATTTTTTCTAATCATATGACTAAGAACAATATATTCAAACACATCATTTTACATTAAGAAATTCTTAATCGATTATTTAGACATGACTTATTATATCAATCATAAGCCACCCAAAGGTGGACACCAAACCCATCTACAAATTCAAATATAAAAAGGCTATATAAGTTTATATTAAAATATGAGATACAATAGAATAAATGGCTAATGCACTGGCGGTTTATGGGTGACATGGTGGACCAAGTTCAAGCATTTTTTTACGAAATTAATGGTGCATGAATGATGAATTAAATAGCTGTCCACAATATGACAGCAAATTAACTTATGCCATTTATTCCGTTTGCCAAAAAATTCGTGCAACTTTAACTACAAAATCCCCGTATGGTTCATGTACGCGAATCAAGGTTTTAAATGTGGCCTCTCTCTTTATTTATTTTGGAGATGTAAAGTACATGAACGAAGTAATTAATTAGATGTAACTTTCATATATATTATTAATATTATTATTATCTTTTGCTAGTGGTGTGTGGACCCAATAAAGACATCTTTGTAGTACGTACATATATACATATAAAGATGAAAATAAACCATAGAGATGATGTTTATAGAAAGATAAGTGCCCCCTCAAATAAATATTGTCCATAATAATATCTAGCCTTTTTTATGAAAACAAATTCTATTATTTTTCCTCCATTAAAAAAATATTCTTTTTTCTTTGAATAATTTATCTTATTGGTATCATCACTGTTTATAGAAGTTGGTAGATATTTATTGCTCCGAGTTATGAAATAAAAATTTAATTTTCACTTTTACACGCGCTATTTAATGATATCTTTTAAGAAAATAGAAAATAGTTTTACGATAGAAATCATTTTGAATTATCGGCATCAATTTAGTTTATGTGTATTTTAGTTTGATAAAGCATACCAATTTTCTTTTAGAAACTTGAAATTTTCAAAATTGGAACTTCAACCTCAAAATCAAGAAACTTATTGAGAGATTTAATCATAAATAATAATCATTAGCTTACAAAAGAACTTAAGAAAAACTCTCTTTTTTGGGGAGGACCAGATCATTTAAAAGTAATAGCTTACGCGTAAAGCATGAACAAGAAATGTTCTTGAGGATTCAAAAATCCACAAATTTGTGCTTTCATTATACCAAAGGGGGAAGACAAAGTATAATCTTTTTTTTCCCCTTTTTGTAAGGGAGAAAGAATTCATATTTTTTTAAGCAGTAAACTAGGAGCCAAACTTCGTTGAGAAGTTCCTCAATGAGATCTCGCTACCATAAATTATTTCACTATATTCGAATATTATAATTTCGCTTCAATCTTAATTTTTTTTTCTCTCAATCTGAATACTGTATTAGGCGGCATATTCAGAGGGAGGCTAATGGGACAGAATAAGGTACTATTCATTCAATTTTTTTCATAGGATTCTTAACTACCTAAAACTTATTAGGTTGAACTTAGTTGAGAGATTAAGAAAGTGTTTTTTAGGGATAATTGCCTATATATCCCTCAAAACTTCGGAAATATCTTATTTACCTCCATTTTTTTTTCTTTCCAATATATCTCTCATATGTTCCTTCGTTATTCAAAAATACCCCTACAGTTACCACCCGTTAAGTTAACTTGGGTTAAACGTGAGTTAAATATCTACTAGAGTTAAAAAAAAATTAAAATGTCTCTTTTGCCCTTAACTTAAGGGCAGATAGGGTATATTTGAAAAGACCAAAAATCAAAATACTTCTTGTGCTCCTAACTTAAAGGCAAATAAGAAAAGTCGGTGATGGTAGAAGGGTATATTTGAAAGGATAAAATAGTAATTTCACAGAAATAACATCTATTGCTAACAGTCCATTAACAGAATTTAACTCTTGGGGTATATTTGCAATAGATTGGAACGTAAAAAAGGTACTTTCAATATTAGCCTTCTAAGACTGATAAATCAAAAAGTCGAAAACTTTTCAGGGGATATAAGCAATTGCCCCTTTTTTTTAAATATTTGAGAAGATAAGGGAGTTTTATTTCCATTAACAAGAGGAAGCATAAATTGTTGAACAATTCCATCTCCCCTTCTATTTTAGAACTAGTTTGCTTAGGAAGAAACTTTCAATCTTAAATTTGACCATTATTAGCAATAACTAAACGACACTCACTTTCCATGACACTTTCCTTTTTAGTTAATTAGTTATTGGAACCTCTATACTATATTCATTAATATATATTTAATTAGTAGTTGTAGCATGATGCATACCTTTGCATTTTGATCATCATCGTAGAAATAAAAAAAAAGAAAAAGTCAAGCTTGTGATCTAAGCACAATGCACACTTTATATGTAATCTACATACATTCATAATTTTTTATATGGAATGGGAAACTTAGTGATGGTTGTTATCATGTGGATGGCCAAAATAACTATATAAATAACAAAAACTGCCATGTGGGGGACTAAGCTTTATAACTCATTTATGTTTATTTATTTATTTACTTTTGTTTAAGTTCAAAATAAGATAAGATTTGAATGAGTCCAATTACTGGGGCGGTGGATCTTTCGGTGAGCCCCAAGCTTTGGGATGGGAGAAGCTTTGAGCACTTTAGCATTGGGTGGCCTTCAATCAAAAAAAAAAAAAAAAAAAAAAAAAAAAAAAATGAAGAAGAAGAAGAAGAAGAATATATATGGTTGATCGTTGGCATTGACTATTCTTTTACAAGCAAAGTGAAAGAAGAGAGTAATAAATTTACTCAAAGCATACGAACACAGATTGTGATTTGATCCATCCCGATTTTCGCTATGTGACCAGAACATTGTCCTATCTGCCAACAATCCTACTTGATATATATGCACCGATACTATTTATGAATTGCTGGCGTTAAACACTATTCCGAAAGTTCAAGCTAAAAAAGAGGGGCAATCAGTTCACTTCAAGCATACAGATATAGCACAAGCATATTGATATAGCGCATACTGGTCTTGATTATGATTTGGTCCATCCCGGCTTCTGCTGTATGGACAGTATGCTGATCTACCCGCTAATATAATTATCTAGATAAACTTGTTCACACTTTCTATATATATTTTTTCTTTCTTTTTCACAAAATACGGTTAATTTGGTTGTTGGCCTCTCCTTTTGCTCCAAAAAAAAAAGAAGAAGTTTTGGTTGGAATTTGTGAAACAACTCTTGTACTCTAAAAACTTAAGCTAATAAAGAACGGTGTTTATATGTTTTTATATTTAACACTCCCTCTCGCGTCTGGGCTCGGCTCATGACGTGAACTTGAATTAAATGAGAGAAAATTAATAATGCTAGGAGTCTGACGTGACTCAAACTCGGGACCTTCTGCTCTGATACCACATGAAACAACCGAGAAAATTAATAATGCTAAGAGCCTGGCATGACTCAAACTCATGACCTCCTGCTTTGATACCATGTAAAACAACCGTTGTACTCTAAAAGCTTAAGCTAATAGGGAATGGTGTTTATATGTTTTTATATTTAACATAATTCAACAAGCAATATATTATCACTGCACCAAAAGGAAGGAAAAGAAGGAAAAGAAGAAGAAAAGTTCGGTTATAAACAATAATGTACAAAAACTAAAAATATGCAAGAATCATAATTGTATAATTGTTTTATCGCTCCTTAGTTTCAGAATAACAATAATTAGATAGCCTAGTTGATTCACATTTCAAGCTAAGTTTATTTCTAAAAGAGATAAACGAAGCGGGTAGCGTGCTACCTTTCTCTCTCAAAAAAAAAACAACAACAATTAGATAGATAACAACATTGTATTTTGCAATAATTGTATAATTATTGACACTTTCCTTTTGTTTTATTGAAAAATTCTTAGGATTTTTATCAAAATTGACACGCTAGCTAGCAAATAACTCGGTAGTGCGTGTCCCATTAATGCAAATTATAATTTTTTTGTGGACTTTTTAAATATCTAATTACTAAATATTTTGACTATATGGATGTAAATGAGAGTTCGATTACATATATAATATATATTTCTTGAGTTGGTTAGATCCAATTTAATATTTTTTTTGAACAGTAGTATCCTATGTTTGAAGTTAAAACTAAATAGGACCTGGTTTACAAGTATTATATTCTCATCAAATTTGACTTGATTTTAAATGTAAATAAAAGAAAAAATATAAAAGATGTCTACTAAATTTGAAAAAAAAAATTGTAACATTAAAGGCGATTTGTGTACATATCTAATGTTTCTTTTTAGCTTTTGCTTGGTACTAAAGCTTAAATTATTTTGAATTTACAAATCCTTGCGTAATCTGAAAAAAAAATTCTCCAAAATTTTGCATTATAACTATAAAAGAAATTTAATTTACTATTGTTGCTCTTAATTAAGTAAATAGTGTTTTCTGAAACAAGTAAAATAGGAGGACGCAAAATGTTCTTTTCTCTATGTTTCTCTATATATTTCACCCTTGAAGGGAGAAAAGAAACACCTTAAGTTTTGATACTATATTAAAAGATTTTTTAAAATTCAATTTAACAATATTATTTCTAACATATGTAGATATTTTTTCTACATATAATTTATCTTTTCTACATGAATCAAGAGAGAGAGAATCACCAAAAAGAAAAAAAACAAACAAACAAACAAACAAACAAAAACAGCAAGATCCGACTGAGAAAACTAACATCCAAAACTACGACCATACACCAACTCGCGGGGCCACGAAGAAGTCCCTGCAATGAAAGGAAAAATTATTTCCCGGACCAGGTCCACCACATCAACCGTAGACCAATCCTCACCATTATATATAAAATAACTTTTAAATTTTAAAAAAAAACTGAAATATATGATGAGGCAGAGATGGGAAAAAAAGAAGAAAAAGATGACATGAAGTGCAGATCTTTTAAGAGTATCTTTTGTGTAACAAATTTTTTGTGTATAATATTTGTTTATTAGATTACCTGCGTTGTCTATAATTTATGTGATTATTATATCTATATAGAATTATACCTATTCCTTATGTGGTGGATCAGGTGCAGGCAAAATAATCTATCGTATATCCTATATAAAGTCCAATAACATGCATAGCCCACCTAACGTAGAACGGTCCCTAAAATATTATAATGGGGATTAGAACTAAACGTCCCCACCATGTGATGGTGAATCATATCATTCTTCTTTATCGTATTTCTCAACATCATCATCATCATCATCGTCATGTGATATGATGACACGATGCTTAATTATTCCGAAGTCTCCTACATGATATCAATGGCGAAGAGACTCCACGCCGAGAGAACAACTCAAACAACTCATCTCTCAATATGTAGTTTTAGGGCATTTTCTAACCTAAGAAGCAAAAATAATCAAAATTGCATGTAAAATTACGCTAAAAAGAGAAATAAAATTAAAACCTCAATAGTTTTTTAAAAAATAAAAAATAAAAAATAAGAAAGGTGCGTCTGCCGGGAGTCGAACCCGGGTCTATTGCTTGGAAGGCAATTATCCTAACCGTTGGACTACAAACGCTTGACGTATTTCATTTAAAATATTAAAATATAAATGTGCTAAAATAGTGTACATCTTAGACATCTTTATTGTTGAATGTACAATCCAAGAATGACATATATATTGCCTAAATATAATACTACATTGTATCAAAATCTGAAGTTTTCTTCTTTTTTTTTTCAAAAAGGCCTTCATTATTTGTTTTTGAATTCTGCGAATGAAACGCAGCAGCACGGTTTCCACGCTTGCCTAATATCAGTAGTACGTTGCTTATTTTCCGTGTTTTTCATGCTCCCAAGGCTTGCTACTGGCTTTTGTAAGGATCTAAAACTGTCCAAGTTGAGCAGCAAATATGAATTTGATTTACCTAACATAGTAGGATCCGAAGTAGAGTGCTATAACCTTTTAAACGTGCGACGATACGGAAGTTGTAATTTGGAACGTAGCCAAGAAATTTGAACACGATACTTCCTTGTTACTAGCAACAGAGAATAAAAGTGTACGGAGAAAAATTTCACAGATGAAAATTTCCTTTGAAAATTCAAGTATCATATGAAAAACTCCAATATTCTATTAAAAAAAAAAGAAGTAGAAGAAGACCAGATGAGTATTTAGTTCCCAGTATGTGCTCCCAGTTTCGAATAACAAAGCCTGTAGAAACCCTAGTGAAAAAGCAACTGCATAATAGTATATTTATGCCACAGGTCGCAAGTGTTAATCCAAATGACACGGTTACAAAGAAAGTTGCGAGCGGACGAGTTCGTAAATTTTAACAGCATTATGCCCTTTATGGGGGCACGAGACCAACTCCAGAGCAAACCAGGTTACGGTAACGGGTGACATATTATGACATTTTTCTTTCAATAGGCATAAATCTAGAATTTACCGGAAGTAAATGGAAACTAGCGGAATATCGATGTCGTTGTCCTCATCATCCTCGCACGCCACCACCACGTCCAGGTGGTGGCGGTACGAGGGCACGTCCACCTTTGCGACCTCCTTCGCCACATCGACCACCTTCTTATCCAGCCGGTCCTTGTGCCTGGGGAACATGCTGTTGTAAAGCAAAGACGTGCCGCAGGAGATACTATAAGCATTCAACCCTTTTTGCTTGAGCCATTCGAGAAGCTCCCTGAGGGTGATGTTGCCGTGTATGGTCCAGCGGTCCCACACCGTCCAGCTCATGTCCTGGTGCTTGATCGTCTTGGGCGGGACCGGCTCGGCCATGGAGAAGAGAGGGAGCGCCAGGTTGGCAAATGTGTTGCGGTAGTCCTCGAGCTTGTGCCCGCCAGCGAGGATCTTGTAGAGCTCGAGGCAGACGAGGCCGGTGGCCATGGCGGTGGAGGTGGCAATGGCAGGGATGATCCGCCCAGCAATGAACTTGGCCTTCAGCTTGTCGACTTCCGGGATGCTGTAGTTTCTCGCGCGCATGTTGGCGAGCCCAGCTATGAAGTCCATGTGGTAGTTTGTATCGTCATCCTATTCCAGAGAACAAAATGATAAGCTTCAGTTAACATTATAGAACTGGTCTGCAATTTCTGTGGTCAAAACCTGATTTAGATGAAATTAATTCATAGGGTTTATCACTTTATCATGTGCGAGCCTGCTCAACACTTTTATGAGAAATAAAATTGCAAATTCACAAAAACCAACATGTAAAAGAAAAAGACCACAAAAGCAATCGACTCTAGTATACAAGCATTGCAACCGAAGTACAAAATCTAACATCTACGGTAGAACACATACCTTCTCAAACTGTATAGGGTTCATCCTAAATCCTGGTTGCAACTGCTTGGCGCACTCTTCCAACCTCGCAATGAGAATTTCGATCACGGCAGTATCATCAATGGAGGCAGTAGAGAGGCTAGTGGCTTTCTCATCTGTTACAATTCTAACTCCCTGCTTTGGCTGGAACTCAGGGACAAGTATCTTATCGACAGCACCAGCAAACTTCTTTGGGTACTTGGCCCAGTCTGGAATGGGAATTCCAAACACGTCCGCTCTCAATATAGAACCAGCCAATATAAAGTTGAGGTGGCCCGGGTCAGTAGATGTGAACTGCAACGGTCGTGGAAAACGTTTAGGAGCAGACCAGAATGGAGCTCCTGAGCTGGTGATAGAGTCTTCTGGGAAAGTGAATGTCAGCTGCTTCACACGATTAGAGAAGTAATCCTCAAACCTGAGAAACCAAGACCCTGTGTCAGTAGCAAGTAGTGAAAAGGAGAACAAAGGGAAGAACAAATGGAGTTGCACGTGAGCATCAAGAATAAAAGAAAGAACACGTGCCACGCACTATACCCTGGAAATCCAGCAATAATGACAGGTTAATCCGGATGGCTAGACCCACTAGTATCCCAATATGTGACAATATTGTGATGTAAGACTCCGAACTTCTTCTCTTCAATAAATTAGTCCCTGAACTTTCGTACGCATGGCAATTTCATCCCTAAACCTCAAAAGAAACAAATATCTAAACATTTGCCGTAAAATGACCATTTTACCTCTACTGAAAAAAAAATTCCTTGTTTAAGTCTACTTGAAGGTACGTTAAGAAGGTTATATTACAGGACAAAGTCACATTTTCCAAACTAACAATGGAAGGGATGCAATTGCAACATAAAAGAAAGTTCAGGGACTAACTAGCAATATCAGGAACAGGGACTGGATACATTTTACCCTAATACCAATACATGTTATAGGAACATATTTACTCGATGACAATGATATGGCAATCTAATAGAGTGCTTCCTGCACAAATATGGGAGGAATATGGCAAATGATCAAAAAGTGATTAAACAGCTACGGAGAATAACCCGACAAAGACAGATCAACAGAAATAAAGCAAAAGAATAAGCAAAACTTGACTGATGAAATGTCCAAATTCACAAGTAAATGAACTGGAACTTCAGGCAAAGATGGAAAAAAGATTCAGATGGTTTAGTATAGAGATAGAGAGGGGTTTTGAACTTTACTTTAGCCGTGCCCAGGTGATACAATCCTGGAAAGTCTCGCATCTATCTTTATCAAGGCATTCCAAAACACGTTCAAGTTGATCCCTAGCCTGGGCATCCCCTGCGTTTCTCATTGCAGCAGCATATGCACTCGGGTTGGATAAGAAAGTATTTACTTCAGTTGGTGTCTTCTCGAGGAGACCCTCAAACTCGGATCTCGCCCATGTTAAGCAGTGATCAATATTATGTGGGAAAGAGTGAACAGTGCACATAGGTGCCTGCTTCTCCGGTGGATCTCTTGAGGCTCCATAATTCTCCGTCAAGTGAGGTATCACCATCTGCGTGTTACACTTCGCGCCTAGAGTTCCAGATTCCAAAAGAGGCTTTTGGAAATATAAGCACCGAGAATCTATGTACATTCTAGCAGTCACATTGTCAAGTGCATTTATAACAGCATCCAAGCTCTCCCAGAAGGCATCATCAAATATATTTTCTGTTTCTGGGCTTGCTCGGTTTTGAAGAGCCTCGATGTGGAGGTTAGGGTTGATTGACAAAGCAGCAGCAGCAGCCACAGTGGATTTAGCCTGCCCGATATTCCAGTCACGGAAGAGAAATTGACGGCTGAGATTGCTCCTTTCAATAACATCGTCATCAGTTATAGTTAGCTTTCCCTTTTGATTGCAGCAAACACCCATTAGCGCTAGGTTTTTCAAAAACTCGCATCCGAGAGCACCAGAGCCAACCATGAATATTTTGGCCTCTTCCAGTTTCTTTTGCAGCTTAGATCCAAATACCGAGATTTGGGCATCATATCGACTGTTCAGCGGCTTCACGTCGCTAGGCTCTAATGGCTCAGTAGGAAGTGATTCAACAGAATCAAAGTAAAAGAACTGCCAAAATATAAATGAAATACACATAAGAAATATTGTTAACAAACAACAACGCATATGTACCATGCCGAAAACTCTAAACTATTACCTGGAAAAGCGGATGAAATTTTCCTGAACAGGCTTTAACAACCTCTTGCCCCACAATACCACCAAACATTGCAGCCATAGGATTCAAAACAGCCTTTGAACCACTTGCAAAATGGTGCAGAAGCTTCTTATCAATCTCTTCCAGCTTACCTTCACCCATTGTTTCATTGATACTGGCAACCAAATCTATCAGCTTTTGAGCATCATCCTCGGATCCAGCAGTAGGAAAACGTCCCAAATCATTTCTAAACTTATCCAACGCTTGGAAAGCCAAATGCAGAAGAGGCGGGCGGTCGAACTTGGAGAAGTCGCTTAAAAGGAACTCCCCTGGATCTCTAATAGCATCTCTTAATGGTTTGAAGTGCAAAATTTTAGGTGGCTTTACTTGTGTAACTATTCCTCCTCTCTCATAGGTGCCAAACTGAGTTGTGTCTTCCTCAAGCATAAACGAATATGGTCTTGCATTCTTAATTTTTCTTGGCTTTCCATCGTTCAGCTCTGTCATTCCCTGGACTTCAGAAAAGATGACCAAATCCCCGTCCTGGAACTCGAGCCGCTCATCATCAACACATGAGACAAGAGCAGGATTGTCGTTGCTGATGGACGCAATGATGCCTGTGTGCGGTTCCTCACCATCCACATCTACGACAGTGAATTCAGAACCAAAGTCGCAGAATATACTGCCAAAAAGGCCTCGAATTTCAGTTTTGATGAAGGCAATTGGCGGTTGGTGATTGTGACAGTAATCATCGTACTCGATTGCCTTGTCTAATGCGATATCAGTAAAGACTACAGCCTGAAAATCCAAAATCACATAAAATTGAGACATACTGAGAAAGATCATATGCAATACTAAAACAAGAATTAACAGAACGGCAAAACACAAGAAACAGTTATTAGGATGCTTGAATCACAAGGTACGAGACCTCTCCATACTGTTCAAACACAGGAGACAATAATTCATATAAAGTCATAGCATCTGTAGCAGACTGCATACGTCATCTTTCAGGCAGAAAACAAGAATTCCGGAAAGCAAACAAACAGAAGAAAAATGAGAAAAAGGGGAATAGACAATGCTTAACACTCACATGAATCAACTTATATAAGAAAACAAGCTCAACAACAAAAAGTGCAAACTTAGCCCCGAATGAACTACTACCATCCAGTGTTTACTTCAGGCAGAGTCTTTTTGATTAACTCCCAACTATCATGGCCTATGCACAAACCTTAGAAAAGAGAAACGACCGCAGAACAGTTTGACGGTACATTGTCAACACTAAGAAGAATTCCAGAAAATTAGAGATAAAAATAAAACCAATATAGACACTAGACTGTTAAAGAGATAATTTAGCAACACCAACTTTCACTGGTTGAGAAGAAGTCATAAAGCTTTACAGCATAAGCTATAAGCTTAATGACTCATATTGTTTACATTGTGACAGGACCAACTCATCATTACCATGGTTGAACATTACATGCCCACTAAACCAAGTAAACTTCAAAATATTTACAACTTGACAGTTAGACTTTTCAAATGTTCGGGTGCGTTCTCTGCAGTAATCAACATAATACAACCTTATGACAAATTATCATACCACAACCAAGACAAGGCTATACCACAACCAAGACAAGGCTAACAATACCAGATAATACAAAGTTAACTAGCAATACTTATTTCATGCAACCTACCAATCATGGGCGTAAATAACATGCTATTCAAGATATAATCAATCATTTAAAACTGAAGATAATATGCTAAATATGGACTAATAAATAGATATAGCCTAGAACCGGATAATTGTCCATATTTACAGGGATAACATGCTTCTACTGATATCAAAATACCAAAGTTTAGCATGACCTGCACAAGAACGGGCAATCTGTGAAAGGGTGGTTAATATTTAAATATGTGCAAGGCAGATTGCAGCCAATAAAGCACAATTATAATAAAGAATAGCGGAATAAACAACTGAAGTAGACCAGATTGTGTGAGACATAGTCGATGTTTAAGTCTATGCAAGGCAGATTGCAGCAAATAAAGCAAAAGTAGAATATAAAAATAGCAAGATGACAAGTAAGCTAAACCGGATTATATGTTACTGCGTAAGGGACAAACCTGGAAACTGGAAAGCTGCTCCTTGCTCAAAGGACCAGTAAGAGTAGAAATCAGAACAGCATTGTTGAGCTCTTGTAGCTTTTGAACACAAGCAAGAGCCCGGTTCTTACCAACATCATCGTCCGAAAAGAAGAAATTGCTCGATAAGTCCCACAGCTCAACATTACCCTCATCGTGTAGGGTCACAGATTTCACACCTGCAAGAACAAGGTTCTTTGCTGCAAGGACAAAAAACAGTTCAAATTCAGTCGGCAATTTCTTGTGATTTAACAACATTAAGAAAAACCACAAGAAAACGAACAAAAGAAATGCCCCAGAGAGTGAACACAATGTTCACGTGAATTATGCGATTATAGTCTTAAGCGTACTTTTGACACAAAAACCAGCCTTGTGCATGAAAACTAAACTAGTTCTGTAATCAAATTTATACGTCTGCTCCTTACTGAAAGAGAAATAAAGACAGAATCCCCCAGAAATCTAAGTGTGGAACTCACAACATGTAAAAACTATTATCCCTTCTAAAAATCACAAAGTAAGTTATGGCATCAGCAATCAAATAATTAAGGAAACAGAGAGGAGGATGGAAACTTTACCGATCTCCGCGCCGAGGCCCTGGAGCCCCGAGACGAGGACATTGGAGGCGAAGAGCCGGCGCATCGTCTCCCTGCCGTACACAGCCAGCTGCCGGCTATGGAGGTCCTCGTCGATCTCCGGCGGGCTGCTCCCGTTCGCGCCGTCGCACTCCATCCCGTTCTTCTCCGACGCCATGTTCTCGCCCTCCGATGCCTCTTCCTCCTCCTCCGCCGCCGCCGCCGAAGAGACCGATGCCTTCGCCTTCTTCAGCAACTCTTCTCCCGCGTCGACCTCGTCCTGAACCTCAGCTCCCGCTCCTCTCTTCTTTGGAAGCATATAGAGCAGCGAGCTGCTCAAAACCCCCACCCCAAGGATCAGATACAGCAAAAAAGGGCAAAACGGGGACCGATCGCGATCCAGAGCTACAATCGCGGATAGGATCCCGAAGAGGACGGCGAGCGACAGCCCTAACCCTAGACGCAACCCGATCGCCATCAAACCGATCGAGAAAAAGGAGGAACAGATCGAGAGGGGACGTACCAAGGGGATCGTGGAGATGGAGAGCAAGGTATCCTTCTTCGCGGAGGCGATCGCCTTTGCTTCGATTGGCTTCTCCCTAGGGTTTCCTCTTTCTAGGGTTTTGATGTGAGTGAGAGAGAGAGAGATAAAGCGAGAAGAGAGATGAGGAGAAGGGAAATGAAGGCCCCTCGATTAGGTCGAGAGCATTTTCCACCCCATTCGCTGTATTTATAGTGGGAGAAATGGGGTGGAGTCGAAAAAGGAGATGGGCTTCGTGCACCACGTCACCGATGGACCGCTACCCCATCCACCGTCGATTTCTATAACACCATTTTACCTCGCCTTTTTTTGTTTAAAAAAAACATGTAATGCTCGTATGAATCTTTTTTTTTTTTTTCCTAGACACACAATTATTAACACCCATCCATATTAGACTAATAATATTGAATTAAATAACTTTTTTAACAATAATTTAATAATACATTTTGTTAATATTAATTCAATTGATATTTACATATTACCGATATATATTCAGAGTAATTTGGTACTAAGAATTTTTTTTTTTCTATATAAGAGGATATCTTAATTCATTTATAATTAGATATATTGGAGTTGTTGAATATCAATGGTTCGAATTATGATATACGTAAAAATTTTCTACACGAAATATTATAATTTTTTAAAAAATTCTATAACATCTTTTCATGTCAAATTAAGTCAGATCTTCAATGTTTTGTTTAGATTCATTAGATTAATTAAACATAAATTTTATGTGAAAATTCAGTCGCAAAAGACATTTCTTGTTATTTTGAATAATTATTTTCACTTCTCAAAGAAAAAAAAAAGGCTTGGCCGGTTCACAGGTGACGTGGTGGGCATGGTCCAAGGAAATTTATTATCGAAGAGGCGGGGTAATACTTGTGATCTTATTAATTCGTGGGATAATTGACCCCGCTTCTTCGTTTCCAACCACGCTACCATACCACGTGGACGGTGACGGGTGTCAAATTAGCTCTGGAAAAAAGAAAAAGAAAAAAAGCAATTAGAACAAGATCCGACCGTTGATTTGGGGGAATTATTTTTTGAGGGGAAAGGTAGCACGCTACCCGTTTCATTTATTGGATTGATGAACTAGGCTACATGGGTGAGGCAAGAGAAGGTATTCTCAGTCCTTCAACAACTGATGAAATTTAAGAACTATCTGTCCTGGGTCCGGTTCGATCTTTCTAAAAATCGTATTATTTCTGACCTTCCAAATGATCCACCAGCAATCTACTACTACGAGTAGACTGTTTCTCGATGAGTGCGTTTCGTTCCTAAGTATCCACCTCTTTCAGACCGAAGTCACGTCTTTCCCCAGGTCCCTAGTCTGAATGCCCTTCAAAATTATTACTAGAATGAACTTACTAAAGACACACTGTATGAAGAGGTGGTCCACAGTTTTCTCTTACTAATTTCTCTTTTGATGGAGGAATTATTGGGTGTCGAAATTGGACGGCGGAGATTTCAGGCATGAAAGAGTGGGGCCCGCATGAAAGATGTCGTTCTCGGTGGGGTGGCAGAATCCGGTTCAAAGTAGTGGGCCGTGACTTGGGCGAGGGGAAATGTAGGTGAGCAGATACTCTGATGCACTTGTCAAAAATATACACAATTCATATGAGACTATGGACTATTTTGAATTAGTAATTTTTTTAAAAAAAAATTATCTATTTTTTTAAATTTATTTGATTTAAATTAGTAATAATTTTAAAAATTTTAAATATTGAATAGTAAATTCAAAATGGTTCATAATTTATGTAAGTTCTATACGTTGTATTTGAACTTTTAGCACTTTTATAAACAGATGTGTTTGAATCTTTAAGTTTAACAATCTGAGTTCCATCTCCAGCGAATAGCATCGGGTCGGTCTCAAGAGAATATGATTGTTAAACTTTAGATTCACTGTCAAGTCTGTATATTCATTCATCCGGAGCGGGGGGTCAAGGACGCTGTAACGCCTGCCATTTGGAGATTGAATATCCCAACTAAAGTTTAAAATTTTCTCTGGCTAGCTTTTAAAAAGAGACTGTCTATTATAGATAACCTTCTCAAAAGGGGGTGGTCGGAGAATCACAACTGTGTTATCTGCGGTGCTGAGCTCGAGTCAGTAGATCACCTGCTAGTGGGATGTGTCGTTAGTAAATTTCTCCTTATCTCGCACTTTGGGGAGTCCCAGCTCTTCCCCATTATTGAGGATATTACCTTCGTCTGGGAGCGGCTGCTGGAATGGCGTCCGCAGACCGACGCTTTGAAGGTGCAAATACTGGTAGCGGCCACTTGGTGGATGCTATGGCGCGAAAGAAATAATATTATTTTTAGAAATCTACCGACTGACGTTATCTGAACAGCTCATCGTATCGGAGTGTTGGCAAAGGAGTGGGTGTTAGAAAATTACGTACGGTAAAAACGCAGCGGAACAAAATCAAACAAATTTGATTTTTAAAAAACTTTCGAGATCCAATCTCTAAACCACGCAATTAGGATCCCTCATGTTATTCAAGATTAAAACGAGATAGGAAGATCTAATATTCACCTTTGCGCGGGTTGTTCTTCACCGCAATCCGATGATCGTGGAATTAGGTTCTCTTGAAGCCGCACACGCGTCCGGCCTCTATAGGTATCCACACGAGATTGACGATCCAATCGATATCCTCACCGGGGTGCTAGCTCCCTTGCAAAGAACGTCTTTGTTGCTAGAGGAAGAAGAGAGAAATTGAAAGAAAGAGATAACGGCCAGGGTTTTCTAAAAACTCCCGTATATTATATAGAGGGATATAATCCTCTTTTAATAATATAATAACCATTAAGGATAAGAATAAATCTATGTTTAAATTTATCATTTCCTTAATTGGTTAGATCGATCAAATCCTAATTTGATTCGACTTGAACTTTATCCTACTTTGATCATATCAAATTAATAATGCAATATTTGCACATAAGCCCTCTCATAAATTACTAACTATTAGTAAGTCCTCTTTTGTAACATTTATACTTTTATACCACTAATTTGTAATAATTACAAATTAGTCCAATTATCAACATATTGACAATTAAGTCCTCCGGCGATTCAAAAATCGCAATCTAGCTATCCGATTAGTCACAACCTCTTATGTGTGTGACCCCATAGGTTCTATTCTATCTGGTAGTGAGATATATTCTGATCACTAACTATAACCCCAGCTCTATTTATTGGTTTGAACAAGATACGACTTATTTGAAAATGAATTGAATAAATAATTCAGAAAAATATTTCTCGGTAATTCCAGATATTCTATGGTTTTTTCCCACACCAATTGCCAATTTTTTTCTTCGAAAAAGTCCCAATTGTTTCGAACTTTCTATTTTCAATAATATCACTGAAACTCCTTTCAGTGGGTCGAAACAATTTCAACTCAGCCCAATAAAAATTATCAATCATCCAGATAATTCTCATGAGTCTCACAATCCACCAGTGACGCCTAGCAGCATGTAGTGGCATTCCAGTAGAATGGAATACTGAACCTCTTGGTGTGCGATACAGTCCTTCTATCATGAATCCCGACTAGACAGAGATCATGGAATAACTCGTCAAACCCCATCATCTGTCATATGTCAAATTTATTCGACTCGAGTTTCTAATATCGGAAACTATTTTCGCTATTTATCCTGCCTTGGCCAAGGTCTTCTAAACTCGGTCTCATAAATCACATAGGACTAACGCCCCTATCTACCAAGGGAGATATATTCTATATAGGTGCACACCATATTCCTACAACGAACCTACTGCAGCCAACATGCACCGCAAGGACCCGAATGGCTAGGGACCAAGTGTATGTACAGTCAAACTACATTAACCTCATTGTGAATAGCCGAGGCACCGCAGGTCAAAGAACCAGTCACACTACTGCAACATTGGGTAAGTCACTGACGAGTGAGTAGACATCCAAGTGACTTCTCGCGTTGGTCACGCTCGGTACCCTTGTTCTCTAACAACCACCTGCACATTCGCTCCAGTGTCTCCACACTGTTGACTCGAGACTCATCTACCCAAAAGGGAAGCGACCTGTGCACCAATCTCATCGGATCAATCACCGTCCCCGCGATGATCCATCGATCGGGAGCATTTAGGAATTAACCATCAATGACACATGTCTCAAATTCTCAACTCTTGAGAATACATGTCATCATCTTATTAATTCCTTAAACGATTCATGAACACATACTCAACATGAATGGAAATAAGAATCCATATTTATTCATAATATTTAAAGTCAAATACAAATTTATGTCCTAAAAGGAATACATGTGTCAGCCTGATTGGCTTCTAGGACATACATCTAACAGTGGGCCGAGTTCTGTTGAGCTGGGTGACGGCTATATTTCTGGGCTACATTCTTATTTGGTCGCTTGTGGTCGTGTGTCCGTTTATCTTTCTTCTGATACCTTTTTTTTTTATTTTAATGTTAGTTTTTTTGCCTTTTGAGGTTCTGGCTGCCTCACCCCATTAGCTAGTTTTATTTACTTAATGAATGAAGCAGGTAACGTGCTATCTTTCTCTTAAAAAAATAATCAGATTTTCTACACTTTAACGAGCTTTAATCACATGTCATGCCCATAATCTTATTAGATTTTAACATTAAAAAAAAATCTATTTTTTTTCCTCTTTTGATTTTGATAATTAAGCACGAGTATAAAAGAATAGGGTAAACCTACTTTCGGTTTCTACTTTTTTTTTATATGTTGGAATAGGAAAAATATTTCTTTTGGTGCTTCAAAATTTTACAAGATTTTATGCATAACGTACGAGCAAAACAGTCGTATAACTGATCGATAATTTTAACGAAAGAAAAAATATGTATTAAACTCTACGATGAAACAAAATTCAAAGCTGAAAGATGTTGAACTTTATGCAAAATCAACGCATAAACATATAAAAATTAATACAAACCATCTTATACTTTTTCGAACAACTCTGCTCCTCTCCCAACACTCCACACAATAAGCTGAGTTTATTCCCATTACCCACTAAATGCTGTTTTATCACTTGATAACTAACAAGTAATAATAGTCTAAGAAAATTTAAGCTAATCTAGCTAACAGATCGATATAGGAAGCTGAGAAGAAAACGCAGGCATCAAAGAGCTAGATATCGGAAACTGCGGCGCAGGACGGGCTGGAGACGTCGTACTTGACGATGCCGCCGACGGTGTTGACAGCCCGGAGGTGGCAAGTGTTCTCGTCGCGGTACTTGTACGCCGATTTCGTGTTCCCGCTCCCCCAGATGGGCATTCCGTCGCGCATCAGCACCGACCCCTCCGCATCCTGTCGGTCCGTCAGTGCCGCCGTTATCACTACATTGTTCTCGTTCAGGTTCACCACTTCCACCAGCTGATGGAACAGCCTCCCCTTCTCGAAAACCGCCCCGCCCGCCGCCTTCACCCTCGACGTTTGTATCTGATGTTCGATATAAAGTATTACTTACAACCGTTTTTTAACAGCTCAAGCTTGCTTTTATGAAGTGAGATTGTTACGGTACTTAACCAATCTTTGTAAACAATGAATAACAAATAAAATGGTTTTCACGTTGTGAATAGCCCACGTACCTGGAGAGGCGCCTCGGCGAAGATTTGAACTCGGCCGACGACCTGGTGGGCCTTGTGCACGATGACCTCCATCCGCTCCTTGTGCACGACCTCGACCTGCACGACGGCGCCGCGGTTCTGCACCTCGACCTGGCTCTTGAAGCCGACCTTATGCCGCACCGTCGTCGTCAAATTCCCGCGCGACGAGCTGACCCAGCCGACCATCCTGACCAGGCCCTCCGCCGCCACCTCCGAGCTCCCGTCGGGGCTCCCCCACTCCGCCTGCCTCGTCACCCTCAGCGGCGGCGCCCGGTACTCCTCCACCATCGCCGCCACCTTATCCGACCACCGGTCCACCCACACGTGCAAGTTCCCCGTCACCAGCCAGTAGCTCTCCGCTCCGTTCACCCCCACCCCGATCTCGTGCGGCCCCGGCGATTCGAGCAGCATGCCCAGCAGCGGCGTCAGCTCGACGTCGTAGGACGGCATGTCGAACGCCCCGATGGCCGCCACGGGCCACCAGTAGTAGGGGTTCACCGACCCCGGGTAGATCACCGGGAACGGGATCCGGCCCCCCGCGAACTTCCCGTCGATCGTCGCGAACACCTGCCGCAGCCCTCCGCTGACCTTCCGATTGCGGCGCCCGGCCCCGTACGACGACTGCAGCGGGTTCGCGTACCACGACTCCTCGTCGCCGTGGTAGGACGCGAAGATCTCGAGCACCGCGCGGTAGGTGTTCGGGGGGACGGTGATCGTCGACGTCGGCGTGTCGGTCTCGTCGTTGATTCGGAACCAGAGGGCTCTGCCGCATGAGTCGAGGGGCTCGTCGTCGTCGGCGTCGGTGTCGGCATTGGTGCTGGCGCGCGATATCGGGATGATCATGTCGGCCGGCTCGCGGTACAGGCCTTTGGCGCCCGGCCGGCCGTTGAAGTATTGGTGGGTGCTCGAGACGGGGCCGCGGTAGAAGTGGAGGGAGAGATTGGCGGTGAACACGCCGGAGATGAGGGTGGTGCGGTTGGATTCTTTCTCGATTGCGACGGTGATGGCGCCGCCGTGATCGCCGAGCTCGCGGATGGCGGCGGAGTACCGGGTGATGTCCTTGTGGATTGTCCAGAAGGCGGGGGCGGTGGTGGAGAGCGGAGACCGGGTGCGGAGGACTTCGACGCCGGCGATCCACACGGCTCCGGTGTGGTCCTTCTGGCCGGCGGAGACGGAGACGGAGAGCTCGAGGATGACGCGGGTCCAGGGGGCGGGGCATTCCTCGGGCTGGGTGTAGTTCATGGCGGTGGCGATGACGGAGGTGGAGGCAGTGGAATTGACGGCGGCGAAGTTGCGGTAGAGGGCGAGGACGGAGCATCGCGGCGGTTGCGTGGGGAGGACCGGAGGGAGGGTCGGGTCGAGGAACTCGACGCCAGCGGCGGCGGGTGCGGCGGCAGCGCCACATTGCACTACATGGTGGGTGTAAGTGAGGGTGGAGGTGAAGAGGAAGAGCAGCAGGAAAGTTGGTGAGAAGTAGGGGAGTGTGAGGTGCATTTTACACTTTCAGAAATCTTTAGTTTTGATACAGAGGGGGGGGGGTGGGGGGAGAGGCTAGAGCGTAGATGACTTCTAAGGAATTATATGTTCCTCTTGAACCAAGTGATGTTTTATTTATATAGTTATAGTTATTTATTTATTTATTTATTTTAGGGGGTGAAATGTGTTACATATTTTTATCATTAAGGTCAAGAAGAACACAAACGCGCATCAGGACAACGTAGACACTCTCCTGAACTTGCAAAGATCCATTTTAGGTATATTAATATGGAGTGATAACTATTTAATTTCTATTTTAATCTATATATTTCATTAAATTTATTAATCTATTATGCTCTGCACAAGAACATGCACTTTGCCCTAACAAAAATACCATGCATGCTACGTGGGCATCTTTTGTACGGGGTGTTGTAGGAGCGAAGCTTCCTATTTCGAAGGGATTACGAAAAGAATCCCTGAACGCACATTTGTGAACAATGTGAATGCCGCAACAGATGCTAGCTAGAAGCTTCTCAACTACTTCTTTTAATGAAAATGTTTCCAAGCTGTTTGATACAAACCAGCTTGGCTTTCAAATTATCATTACTACTTGAAACTCAGTTTACATTTTAATGTTTCACATAAATATTCAACAGCATTGTGCTTTTTATATTCACACAGAGAGAGATATAATGCTAAATTTCTATATATATATATATATATATATATATATAATCAAAGCGAAAATTAATCCCTCTTAAAAGTCAGATAAACTATATACAAGCAACCAAAAAAAGCACAAAGTTACTAGAAGCAAAAGGAGCTCCTTATGGGAAAAAAAGAGTGCACAAGGTTCGACGATTTTTGTGAAATGAAGAAGGGTATACAACATCTCCTTATACTTTCTTTTAAGAAGCTCCTCAGATACGAGACTTATAAGAGGCACTTTTGTGTACTTATTTTTGCCTAAATTAAAGGCCTCATATACACTTCTTCCATGTAGAGATCTCTTCTCAGGAGATATACCCCTTGCTCTTAAGATTCTCAATTGAGTGCTTGATAATTTCCTCCATGGAGCTGAACTCGACGCCCAATTCGATCAGCTTCTTCGCGGCCTTCGGTGCTCTTCGTAACCCCGGCTGTGTATCCTTCGGAAAACTACATAAGTAAACATGAGAAAAATCCATATCAGAAGGCGGCATGACATAAGTACGCTACATTCCCCAGGTTTTTAGCAAGTTATAAGTAGAATCAATACAGGGTGAATTAATCAGCTAGTCCTTAAAGTTTGACTCATGTCAATTTTGTCCTCACGACGTCGATTTCAACAATTTAGTCCTCAATATATGCTCTGCATAACAATTAATTAAGTTCTTCCACCATTCTACCGTCTGAAAAAGAAGCCATGTAGGATTCAAACTTCAGGGACTAACGTTGTTGAAAACTCAAAAACTCTCAGAGAGATTCTAACCAAGGCCACATTTTGGAGAGCAAAACTGTAACTAGCCCAGTATCTATTATTAGCCTACTGGTGCTTGCAATTTCTGTAGAGCACAAGCTTTATTCGTACCTGGGCACTTTGTATTCAGGGTAAAGCTCTGCAACTTTGGATGCAAAATCGCTCCAATGAGAAACGGATTCCACACATAAGTGCCTTCCAGATGCTGCCGGGTTTTCGAATAGCATGATATGGGAGAGCGCGACATCTTTGACGTGGACTGGTCCCATGTAAAAATCTGGATACTCTTCAGTGCAGCCTGCAACCACATCAGCTTCAAGTGTAAGATCAACTTTTTTCCTAAAATTTTTTTGGTTGCTATTTTTGTTGTGTGTATAAAAGTGTTTTCGTGAGCCCATCAAAGTAATACAAATGTACTACTTGGGATAACAGAAGCAGTTTTCAGCATGTCAAAAGCAATAGGTTCAACATAGCATCAGTCTTACGATGAAGGATCCTGTATATCCATGGTCTGCAGTCAATACAGCAGCATCTGTGGTTTCAAATGCAAAGGTCAAGCACTTGTTCTGCTCACTTCTAGAAGGTCAGCATTCCCCCAGGAACAAAGTCCTTATGTCCATGTGTTGATCTATGGGCACCTATTGGTCAATCTTAAAAGTATCCATAAGGCAGTCGGTCAAAGCATGGCGAACATCACAGCCCCTTTTGCCAAAAAGTGTTAACGGAGTACAGTAGATGTGTCAAGGCTACTTTCAGAAATTACATACAGATATCTTTATACTGAAGCCAACTAGCATCAACATCCAACATGCATAAGATGCTGACCGGATGTAGATTAAAGTATCTATGCCTCAGATGAAGATTTCAGAAAAAATGAATGGCCAAAATTGCAGGCAAATCTAGTGTCTAAATAACATTAGATCTATTCCTGGTATACCACTGGGATACTTTTGGCTACTACTGTCTTAACCCTCATCATCCGGTAGAAATTTGTCACCTTGTCAGTTCCTTGAAGATTTCCCTAGTGGATTCTTATCAGTACTAGAATTTTGATAGTTATAAATTAAGTACCTTCACCTATAAGCTGCAAAGCTGTTTATGTAGAGTAAGCAGTTTTTGCAGAGCTCCACGAACAATGTCTAGAAGAATGATAAGGGTTCTCTGCCTCATAGAAAATTAGACAAAAAAGCAACAATAAAATTGAGGGGTGTATACAGTTAGTAAGCAACAGCACAGAGTTATAATCATCTCGTCTAACCTAAGGTGAGGGCACCCGATGAACAAATTGGAGGCTCGCAGCTACCATAACAACATATACTTTTTCCAACAATAAAAATTTGATTATACTAACTATAAATAACTCATTTTTTGTCTATACGTCAGGAGCACAATTTACTTCTTGTTGGGCCTTCCATTCTCAGTGTGTTCAATCTAAACACTAACAAGCTTGCAAGACATTTCGACATTCTTTTGAGTGCCTGTGGGTGGCTTTGTGATGTCCCAACAACCTTTTCACAAGCTAAAATGAGAACATATACAATAAATACAAGAAAATTAGCAGTAGAAATTCAGTCGATTATACAAAACACACCTTCAAGTAGACGGACAATCATCGCCATACTAGCATTGATTTTAGGGGGAATTATCGGACCCAAGACCGTGCCCGGATTGATCACAACCACATCCAATCCATTCTCCTTGGCAAACTCCCATGCCGCTTTCTCTGCCAGTGTCTTGGAAGCTGGATACCAAAGCTGAAAAAACACATGACCAAACCGTTCAGATAATTTCCCTACCTTCAAATAACAAGAGAAAATGGAGGTTCCAGATGTACCTCATTCTTCTTGCAGTACTCGACGTCGGTCCAACAGCTCTCATCTTTCACCACGTCGGCCGGCCAATCGTGGCTGGGCACGATGGCTGAGATCGACGACGTCACCACCACCCGCCTCACCCCGCTCTCCTTCGCAGCACGGAGCACATTAAGTGTTCCCTTCACCGCCGGATCCAACAACTCTTTCTGCCACAAAGAAGAATAATGATTCACAAAAATAGGAAATTCAACAAAAAGATTAATACATTCAAAAAAACTAAAAGCAATTTAATTGAGATTACAATACTAAAGAAAAAGAAGAAAGAAACATGTGCGGAATTTTTTATGTGATTGCATATTTTTCTTTCATTCACAAGTGTAAGAACACTAAGAATCAATACTTCATTTAGCAATAGATAATTCATAAAATTCTTAATATCTCTTGAATACTGTACAGATTATCCATAATTTCTTGTGATTTTCATCCAAACATTTTAGAAACTATCAAATAATTCAGGAAACAAAGTGATGCGGACCGGACTTTTCGAGTGTACGAACGTCGTCGACGCCGCAACCGCAATTGTGGCTTATGGTTTGATCAACCCGAGTTGGGTCCGGGTTGAATCGAACCTACGAGCTTCTAGAAGTATCTAGGGATATTTATTTTCTTGTTGTTTGAACTTATCTAGTTAGTTGTTTACTTGGGATTTTATTTTAACTTTCCTGTTAGTTGAGGTTATCTAGTTTGTTAGGGAAGTTGTTAGGGATTTTATTGTTAGGATTTTTTTGTTTTGAGCTTTCACTGTCAGGAAAAGCTCTTTAAATATGCTATGCATTGAACGATAAGAAATCAATGAATGAATGAAAAAAAGAACGTTAATTTTCTTATGAGATGTGTTCTCTAATTTTCCTTCGCGTTTACGCGTCGACCGGAGCGAGTCCGTAGGGAGCGAGTCCCTTTATCCTTATCCTTTTGCAACTTCTTCTCAACTTGAAGCCCTACTCCCCGTCAACGCGCCTGCTGCCAGCACATCATCGCCGCTCGCTGCCAGCGTCATCGACACCCCTGCTGCCAGCACATCATCGCCGCTCGCTGCCAGCGTCATCGACACCCCTGCTGTCAACCGTCGATGCATCTGCTGCCAGCACCATCGACTCTGCCTGTTGCCAACAGCACCGGTTCCACCCGCACTTCCTTTACCTCCCGTTGTTGATGTCATCACCGAGTGTTCCATCGTCATCACCTTCTACCACTGTCCGATCGCTGCGCTTGAGCCTTCCGAGATCGATTCGTCGTCAAGAACTCGCCCTCAATTTCTTTACTGCCAATCTTGAATCCACTCCTATCTCTTTATTTTATTTTATTTCTCACCATTTTCCCTTCTAATCCATTTGATCTCTTCTCTTCTCTTGTCCCAGCAGGTTGCAACCGTCGGATAGGCCATAGACCCAACCACAGATCGAGCCTCTTGCGGATTCCTTGTACGCTTGTTCTTAATGATATCTCGTGCGAGCCCGACAGGTTTGATTCGAACATCTCAAGTCCTTAATTAATTTCAATTCCTCGCCTTGCATGCCTCGCTCTTTAGTGTCATATTGAAATTATTAACTCGTTGAGTTTCGAAAATAACTCCTGCTGTGCTAAACAAGAAATTGCATAAGATGAACTTCTAAACCTAGGATTTGTCTCTTCACATTCAATCTTTTAGTCACAAATCCTGCATCACAAAGTATACGAACTTTCATGAAATATCTTAAAATATCTGAAAATTTGAAGATTTAATTACACTACATTTTCTGAAATATATCCCTTTTTTTGTTAATCTATTGCCAGGATCTCAATTGAACTTCAGTTTCTACAATAATCCTTACACTAATCCAGCAAAGGGAATTTCTCTACAAGTAGTATATCTTTTGATGATTAACACTAAGGGCATGTTTGGTTCGCGACTGGAATAGGAATGAGAAATGGAATTGGATTGCTTTGGAATGAAAAATGGAATGAGGAATCATCCCAAGACGTTTGGTTCATTAATGGAATGGATATCGGAATGAAAATCTAGAATTTTTAAGAGGGTGTTTTGATTAAGAGAGAGAAAAGTGATGAAGGGAGAGGAGGGGAGGTGTTGGTGAAAGAGAATTTTTAGTAGTTTACTAGGGAATGGGCCAATCCGGTATTCAAGGCCGGATTGGACCATCAATAGATTTAGTCATTCCCATTCCAAAGTGGAATGGGAGTTGGAATCCGATTCCTTTAAAACAAACAATAATCATTGGAATCAATGAATCCCATTCCGATTCCATAGTCTAAAATAGGTGAACCAAACATGCCCTAAGATTAACCGCAGAGTTTTTGAAAAACGTAAGTTTTCTTCATCAAATTAAGAGGATTTTCCAAATTTCTTTGCTGGTGAGCAAGTAAAAATGGACGAGTTTTGTTATTTAAGAGACAGATTAGTAAAAAGTTTGAGCTACTAGTAACTGTACTGAAACTCTGCAACCATTTGTGAGTGGACTGCAGAGATTGCTGTAGAGCCCATTGATAAAAAAAAAAAATTACAAAAAAAAAAAACAATAATTTACGCTTTTAAACTATGAGGCGCGTGATACTAAACTAAATTGGTTGAACGATAATGTCTTGCTAATGTGGTGTTAACATTACTGTCACATGAGCAACGCCTCATCATCATCATCATCATCATCATCATCTGATCAGCTAAATTTGACTGTGCCGCATCATAGTTTGAGGATAAAGATTACAATATATGTGAGACCCCATATAGTCCTATATATAAAATATAATAGAACTAAAAACTCTTTGAACGATGGTTAGGCCCGAGAGATTAACAAAATTAAGCGTGCTAGGAATAGAGTAGTACTAGGATGGATGACCCCTGGGAAGTGGGGCGTCACAGTATAGAAAGCGAGAACACTCCTAGAATTCGTCGAGTAAAAGCGAAATGAAATTAACCTAATTTGGGGATGGGAATGCGAGAGGAAGAACCTGGGGATCGAGGACGCGATCGACGGTGCAGGGGGAGGCGAGGTGGAAGACGCCGCCGCAGCCGCGGATGGCGGCGCGGAGCGAGTCCGGGCGGAGGAGGTCGATGGCGAAGAGCCGGAGCCGCTCCGCCGCGCCGTCCAGCGCCCGCAGGTGCTCCGTCTCCGCCGCGTCCTCTGCAAGAGGTAGAAGAAGAAGAAGAAGAAGACGATGCGTTACTAAATTACCCAAATTGGAAGGATCTAGAGAGATGTAGAGAGATCTAGAGGAAGGGGATGGTACGGAGGTTGAGGACGGTGGCGTGGACGGAGTAGCCGCGGGCGAGGAGGAGGCGCACGAGCCACGAGCCGATGAAGCCGCTCCCCCCCGTCACGCACACCGTGGTTGTGGTCTCGGCCGAGCTCGACATCATCTTTCCCTAACTATCTCCTCCTCTTCTTCTTCTTCTTCTTCTTCTTCCTCGTTTCGTTGCTCACGCTCCTTGAAACGGGATAGTGACTAATATTGTATCTGTGCGAATGTTAGCTATGATGTGTACCAAGTGTTTTGGTTGTGGGGATGGACGAGGATGATGACAAAATTACGAGTATCTTCACCAATAAATATTCTATTGGTTCCTTCTTTTAAAGTACAATTTATTTATATTTTATATTTAATATTAAATCAAAATTACGAACCTCAAATGAAATTTAGAAGATGGAAGTTTTAAATTTTTTTTTACCATAAAAATCGGCACCAATCCGCTATGGTTATTCACTCTTAGACTTAGTTTGGTATTAAAATTCATCTGATTTTATTTGATAAAATAAAATTAGAATAAAAATATATAAAAATATATTTCTGGATTAATAGAACCGCAAAAAATATATCATAACCGACTCATCACAATATGTAGAACACAATATTACGTACAGAAATAAATAAAATATTTTTCTATTATATTTTTTCACTACGGGTAACGTAATCTTTCCGTAATTCCAAACAAATTTGGGTTTTTTAAAGCGAAATGTAGTAACAAGTAGAGCACAACCAAGAATCTGAGCGACACGTGGCTTAGAAATGGACACGTGGATAAATGGGCCCTCGTATTTGACTCACAATCGTGTTGTGGAGAAAGAGAAACAACAAACCAACGAGTAAAATGGGGAATAGGCCTCTTGGCGTGATGGATCGGCTTTGGCCCAAGCACACAAGCTGGGCCGAACCCAACAGCACAGGCACAGCAAAATGAAGAGGTAAAAGGAAAATATCGCAATCGAAAGTGGAGATCAACACACAAAAAAAAAGAGGCCATAATAATAGTGCAAAGTACTACAAGAAATTAGCATTTATAATCTCAACCGATATCCACATCGTCTACTCGAGTAACATTATTACACTCATAAGACACCAACATCAGAGTCAGATTAGAACATAACTCAAGCAGATCATCCTAACCAATCTGCAACTTCCAAAGCACAAGAAATTAAGAGCGCAAACAAAAAAGGTACGAGCATTATATTGAGTTGGTTCATGACGACTCCTCAACTCTAATATCACTGCGAAAGACGACGACAAGAAAACACTAGTGGGGTCTAGAACCAGGAAAAATCCATTTCCTCATACATCATGCGGCACCATTTCCTTCTTCATGGAGAAGCATCTGATCAAAATGCCAAACTCCTGCACGCAAATTACACAAATTGGGCGTAAGAACCATGAAGAGAAAATTACACTTTTAGTAGAAAAGCAGATGAATTTCATTAAGGCCTCACCATGTCCCTTGCCGACCCTTCTCAGCTGAGCGACATATTCAGAGATCTTCTTAATGGCTTCCACCTGAACGGAAAAGAAAATAAATACCATCAGCTGATAATTACGGTAATAGTATATACGTGGGAGTGAACTGATATAGAAATATAAGAGAACAAGGTATTTCCGTGTCACTCAAATTCAGTGCTAATTATACAGTGCAAGGAAACAATGGTTTTACCTGCTCCTCTAGAAATTCGCCTTCGATGAATGATTGCATCTCAGGATCATTGCACCTCCCCGCTACCTGTTCATCCATATAATAGATATTAACATGTGTCAAGCAAAACAACACAATATTCACTGAATTTTTTGAAACAATTATTGAGGGTTGACCTTATAGATCAGTAATCAGGGATCACTTACACTGTGCAAATTGAGAAGCTTCTCATTAGTCAGCTTCTCAAGAGCTAAAGCCAATTCCATTGCTGAAATAAGAAAATAATTTAGTATTTGATTATATTCTAACAATGATGTTGACATCCACAGTTACAGCACGTAGTTAAACAAATCAGAGTTAAATGACAGCGTGAAAGAGTAAAGCGATAATCTTATTAATGATAACAAAAAAGATTTGTTCCGCTATATTGGCGCCGTGTCAGCATAATACTTCGACAACCCATATAGGTGGCATCCTACCATAAAGAATCCATTCTTAAAACCCCATTAACTTTAATTTATAGTATCTTATCAATCACACTTTACATCCCCACATTAATAATTACGTCTCTTTTCCTATTCCTTCTTTTCATAAGTTTCTAACATAAACGAAAAGTTGCGACTTTTGAAGATAAATATGTGGCACATCAAATAGAAGTAAGACGCACGGAGTGAAGGCCGCAACTTAATAACTTCTCTGATTTGAACACCCGGATCATTGATCTTAATCTACATATCCAATACACCTCCTTTCAAAAGGAGTCAATAATTTCAATTATTCTACGAAAACACTAGAAAATTCCGAAGTAGCTTATCATGATCAATACAATAAGAAATGTCCATGACTGCAGAGAATCCAGGATATTTGGAACTTGATAGAGACAAAATATAGAGGAAGGTTGATAAGTACGAAATAACAACCAAAGGAAACTTACCATATAACGCATCGCCTTTCTCTGGATGATCAAACTCAGTTAAGGGCATCACTATCGACTGCAGCTTCACTCTGCCTCCGCGTTTGTTCTGTAAGGACAGCAACGCAATCTCAGTAATCAAAAATAGATAACAAAAATGAATCAAACTCCTAATAGGACAAAAATCATGAATATGGGCAAAAACCTGGTATTTCATAAATTTCTCAGCATGTTCACGCTCCTCATCACTAGATTCCTTGAAGAAACTGAAGTATGAGAGCACAAAAATAAAGATTAGTTATATCATTCAAATAAACAGAACAAAATTAGAGTCACAAATTTCTTCAAACTTACTTGGCAAGTCCTCTCAGAGCAACATTATCCCGATCGAAGTAGGCGAACATGGCGTGGTAAACATATGAAACGTTATACTCCACACTGTAGTATTACGCCACAAGCCAAATCCATCAATTAAATTTCACTTTTCAGATCTTACAAATAATAGTGTCCTCTTTAATCATATTCCGCTATTTGTCATGATATCAACTTATTTTCTACCTAAAGTAAATCCATATGGTATAAAACTATTCAACAAGCATCATTTGTAACGATACTAATCAACATTATGCGAGATCACACGGCAACATGCAACGAAACAAAATTTACAACCACAAAATACTAATTCTATTTGAATCTAAAGTTTTGAGAGTAAAATGAATATATCAGCATTTAATCTTAAATATTAAACTTAAAATCACATACATAACAGATCCCGAACAAAAACAAGGGTTATAAAGGAGAAGTTACTTGATCTGTTCATTGATCGCGGCCTCGCAATCGTCGACGTACTTGTGGCGAGCGAGGGATTGATCGAGGGCCTGGGGAACGAGAGAGAGCTCGCTCTTGAGCTCTTCAAAGGGCTCGAAGAGCACACCGGTGATGGCGCGGTTATTGGAGTTGGGGGCGGCGGCGGCGGCGACCACCACGGACCCGTTCTTCGCCGTTCCTCGACGAAGCCGCAACACAGAGCTCAGCGAAGACGAAGAGGCGGAGGCGGAGAAGGGGCCAACAATGGCGGCGGCGGCGGAGGAGGGAGAAGAGGGATCGATGGAGGGGGAGAGGAGAGAGAGAGAGGGAGGAGCCCTAAGAAGCATGGTGTAGAGAGAGAGAGAGAGAGATAGAGAGAGAGAGAGGAAAAGGGAAATGGGAGAAATTGAGTGGAGGGGGGTGAGGAGGAATGAATGGTGGGTAAAGGGTAAATATAGAGATCAGTGGGGGTGTGGATGCGCGACACGTGGGCGGTGGGGATTTGATGAGGTGGATTGCGCGTGTGGGGAACACGTGGTCTCTGTACGCCGATAATTTAAAATATCTTATCATTGGATTGGCGAGTGTGAGATATTCCTGCGGCACAAATATTGCTCAACGTGGGCAACTTTTTGATTTATTATTATTTTTTTAAAAAAAAATTGATTATGCCTAAATTTTTTTTGTTTGAAATGGTATTATCTAAAATTTTAAAAATTTAAATTTCATAAATTAATATTTTCGTTTTCAAACAAATGTTGAATTATTTGCTGATTATTACTAGGTGTATCTTGTATGCATGATGTTTACCTATTTTTGCGCAAAATAGATTTCAAATTTTAATTTTCTTGCTTAAAATATATTATTTCGCTGCTCTAGGCAATACTTTTTTCACATAATATTAACAAAACTATTATCCTCTTGCACAGATTACACGTTAATATTATCACCCTTTTCTTTTTTCCTTCGTTTTTTTTTTCTTGTTTCCTCGTTGAGAATTGTGAAGGTCCTCAAAACTAATATATTAATGACTATCAACTAGCTTATGAGGTGCTAGCATATATGACTTACCGAGATTTAATTGGCTCGTACATATAATTCAAAAAACCTACATGGAGTGGCCTTATATGGTCTTATCTGTTTTTACCAAAGATTAAGCGCAGATTAAACTAGACTTTCAGATGAATTAGAATTTAAGTAAAAAATATTATTTTTCTTTCGTTGTTTATTTATATAATTATGAAATTGAAATTCTCTTAGTTTTATAATTTGTTTGGCAGGTTAGCAGAAAGTGAATGATATAAAAGCCAGATATGTGAAAGATAGATTAATATTTTATTTTATTTTATTTTTTTGAAATTGATTTCGGCCTATGCAATTTTAAGGAGTTTGACTTTCGTCCGAGAGTGAACTCACAGTACGCCAAACAGCAAAAGTGTATATTTATGGTCGAAAACTATTGTATTTTTTTCTATTTTCGATGAAACAAGCACAATAGTAAAATAAAGAGCAATACTTTCGAAAATTATTGATATATTGATGAAACTCACAAATTGTATCCAAATTTCCTGAATAAATATATTTATCCTTTTTTGTCAAAAAAAAATCTATATTATTCACTTTATTCATTTTTTTATATAAAGTAACTCAATTGAAAATATATTTTGTTCATATTAAACCCACATCTTTTTTGAGGTGCACTGGTGAAGGTGATTACAGGGGAGGAACAAGATAAGCGAATGGAGACACGCAAGGACAAGTTGACACGTGGCTGGTGGATGACCGCTACTTTTGAGGAAGCGCGTGGAGGGCTCACGCACTCAATGGAGAATCTCCCGCACACTCTCGAAAAATCCACACAACTCTCGCTCTCGCTGCCACGTCCCCTCCCTTTTACGCGACAAATCCTTTTTCCTGTCACTGTTATCTCGCATAAAGTTTTTTTTTTTTTTTTTTTAAGTGAGAAAGATAGTATCCTATCCGTTTTATTCATTAAGGTCATGTTTGGTTGGCGGGATAAGCGGGGATAACATTAGTTATCCCCGCTATTCCGCCAAACGAAACGAATTTTGGCCGGAATATTTTATCCCGGTCAAATTTTATTAATAAATGAGGTGAGCACGAGCTAAATTTTTTGGCTCGATACTTTAATGAGCCAGCTCGTATTTGGCTCGTTTACGAAACAAGCCGAACACGAGCCGACTCTAGCTCGCTCGTGTAGTTGGCTGTGGCAGCAGCATTTGAACTACTGCAGGGAAACATCTGCTGAAACAAACAATTTCAGATCCTAGCCAATCAAACAAAGTTACAATCAATGTGCATGATGGAATTGAAAATGAATTAGTGTCATCTTGTGTGCATGTTATTAATGATACATTATGAAACATGACATCTTTCACTTCTATCTCTGATTAGGACAAAATTCTGCAGGAACAGTCCTGCAATCTTGCAAGAAAAATTAGGTTGATTTTCCTACTTACAGTCAAATCTGAACTTACATATGGAGCTACCAAATATTGGCCTTGTCTCCTTGACTCTTACATTGCCTCCTAATGCAACTTGGCCTTGTTTGGCCTAGCAGTGCGGCCTGCTCATGGGCCTCAGCGCACGTCTACTCGATTCAGAGCTTTCTCAAATTCTCGCTTTTCGCGGTTGCACGTTGTAAACGTGGCTCTAATCGCTCGGCGAAATGAGCACTAAATCACTAAATCTTACAGCATCCTAATGTCATCCTCTTTTGCCAAATAAGCCCATTTGTTGCATAATGTGATGAAGTAGAGACAAAGGGAGCCCTATACCACTTGAACTAGGATTCGACATGGTGGACCAATTCAGCCCAAAACCCAGAAACTTAGGCCGCGAGGTCGAGCTTCGAAGTTTTATTATAAACATTTTAAGTTTTAGTAGCAACACAAGTTCAGTTCTTGAACACATTATAAGCTTCCCGGTTGTTTCATTAGTTTCATGCAATTGGGCCGCGTACTTGGTTATACAATGTTAGCCAGAACAAATGCATCTATTTATTGCAGAAGATGCAATGGCTTCTTCTTCAAACTTTCGAATGTTATCTTGTATGGCAACTTCCAAAAAGACGATCCGGTTACAACTCTTATTAAGGTTGCATTTTGTTCTCTCTTTGGAGCTACAGCTACTTACTGCTTTGTCCTGAGTCCAAGTTCATTTACTCTGAAAGTATTTCTCTGACTGGTTTACTCTCTTTCACAGAGTAAGGGGAGTAAGCAGAACTCTTTGAAGATCTGCTGAGTCCAAACTCTGATTCAAACTGTTTTTGTGTTCAACTTAGATTTATTTTGGAGACATGGGCCCACCGTCGACAACGGAGAGCTCTCTGTTGGCCTTGTTGCGTCACCTTTTCTAATTCAGTTCATTGTTCTTAATGAATGAAGCGAGCAGCTCGTTACCTCTATCTCAAAAGAAGACAAAGGAAAAGAACAACTTGCTTTGGTTCGTCATGACCGACTCTCGTTAAGTACATACAATCCTAACAGCTTTGTATTCTCTCACATATTCGAAACCTCCCGTTTATTCGCGAATATTGAGCATGTATTCAAATCCTGCATTCTCAAGCAGCTTTAACTGAAGAAACTGGTCATCATATCTATCAACATAATAATCTTCCGAGCTAATTCGAAATCAAATTTTCATTTTCTGCTTGATGACTACTTGTCAGGGCTCGAACTCTGTCACCCTGGTTCAGTCAATATAGAATTTTGGCCTGGATCCAGTAATGACTAAGCTGGCACCAAATGTATTGTATCTGGTCACTCCCTCAGCAAAATTATTTCACACTTCACCTGAAGACTTAAGATTTATAGACAAATGCCAATGTCAAAATCCTATAATACTTCCACACCTCTTGTAGGTACCTTCAACTCAAGCAAAGAATTAATAGCCCAAGGGAATCTTCCAAGAGAGGTTGTATACATATATATATATATATATAGTCCGGCTACTATCCTCTTAAGAGGATAGAAGCCTTTGTCCTATCAAATTTTTGACCGTTAGATCTAACTTTTAATCATTTTCAACCGTTAGATTATACTATTCAACCAACCACCCACTCAACCCTAAGGGGCCCACTATCAACCTAACCGTAACCACTCTCATTCTAGCCGCACATTTTTTCATCCGAACGGTAGAAAACTTAGGAGGACGAAGGCTCCCATCCTCCTAAAAGGATAATAGCTGGATTATATATATATATATATATATATATATATATATATATATATATATATATATATATATATACATATATATATATTCAATTGTCTACATTAGATGCAGCATGTTGTTTTCCCCTCCACCCCTCCTAGGTGAGAATTCCTTAACTTATTCTCATTTGAATGAGTTTTTCTTTCCCCTAATGCTTAGGATTGGAAGAAAGATAAGAGACTCCTAACATTTTCCCTACAGATTAAGGATTAAACGGGCCATTTGTCCCTCTTCTGTTTCTACTTTTAGCAGCAACATACAGTAAAATAGTGTTTATCAAAAAAAAAAATTGTACTCTTGCTGCAGTGGAAAGCGGACTTATTTGAGAAATTGAGTTTCAGAAATAAAAATTCTAATTTAGTGCTTCAGATTCTACTGTAGAAAAAAAAGGAAGATATATAAGAGGTGTCATTTGGAGTCATGTGAGGGCATTGAATGCATAGTTGGTTGATCATATGACTTGTAGAAAAGTTTTCCACACAAACATGTGGTGATTCAAATTTCAAACCCTTCACCTCTCCCAAAAACGCTTTTTTTATTATAATTCCATGGCCTGAAAATCTATTGTCAGATCACATTTAAGTGGTTTACCATTTTGTTTTGTTTGTTCACCTATTAATTACATAGTAGGCAGGTAAGATTAATTTTATATTTTTGTCATAAAAAATAGCTTAATAAAAGATGATAGGACAAGGTTCATTAATGTAATGATACCTCAATTAGTGTCACTTAGGTCCACTTATCCATCTTGAGCACAGTTTATTTTATAGTACCAATGTCTCCCAAGCAAAATTATAGAAAAAGATAAGGAAAAAAAGAAAAGAAAAAAGAAGGACCAATACTTTTGTCACTTACTGGTAAATATTATATAGATCCTAAAGGCCTAAACTCATAAATGCTAACCTACAAAAAGAAAAATGCAAATATATGTTGAAGGCCTAAGTGGCATTATTTGGAATAGTAGTTAATATTTTTGTCTTATTAATTGATAAATACTATTTGTACATTCAAAATAGAATATATATCTTAAACGCTAATCTATCTAATGGGTGGAATGCTTCTCACTAATCACTTGATATGACTAGTAACTGCAGTCATTGGGTGAATAATCTTTTTAAGTATATCAAAGAAGTATGCTGAAGAAGATATATACGCATTCAAAGAAGACCTACAAGTCACTATTTGCTTTTTTAAGACAAGCTTAGTTTTGAGTTCCCCAACAAAGGGTGTCTATTAAATTGGTAATGTGGTGACAAATGTATACATGAATAATCAAAATCTTTCATATTATACATGATAACATAATAAAAGTTTATAATAACGACATCTTGGGGGACCCATAGTAATACTTATTGAGTGCGGTTGGTAGTGAGATAATATTTGATGGAATAAATATTTTTATCTTTTGAGTAATTAATGTTTTAGAATAGAGAGAAATATAAAAAACTTTGCATTTGATTTGACATATTATTATTTTCGAAAATAATCAAAATCATACTTAGTTATTTTCTTAAGAATAATAAAAAATTATAAAAATTGTGCAGCATGAAAAAAGAGGCAAAAGAGTAAGTAATAGTGGAGAAAAGTGCAGCAGAATTTTAGAATAAGATTGCAATAACCGTTTTGATTCAGTCAATAAATACTTTTTTTTTTCTACTTAATTTTTCTTTCTAACTTTCAAAACCTATATTTTACCACCTTAGCATTTTAAGTAGTTGCATTTAGCCCTTCTCCATTAGGGTTCCATCACTATTCCGTTAATTTCTTATAATTTATACCGAAAACATCTTTCAAATGACAGAAATATATAAAAAAATTATTTTTTTCTTATAAAAGAAGTAAGGGCAATTTGCTCATTTTGTCCTCTCCATTAGTGTCGTACCCCTCTGAAAATATTTCTACAATTTTAAGAGAGCAAGATGTAGGTTTCTGAAAGTCATATAGAAAAATTGAAAAAATAGATATTTACAAAAAAAAAATTCTGTATTTTAGCCTAATTTTTTTCAGCCAAATTTAGTCATATTTGGTAGAATACATGAAATAAAATGCTTTTATCCAATGATTATTCTGATATATTTTAATCATATTTTTTAGAATTTGGCCCCTGGCGTCGGTCCAAATAAATGTGGGACCCAACTAAATTGCTCTCTCGATCACCTGGTTGGTCATTTGGTTGTGGGGCTCCACTTCTTATAGGATATTCACTAGCCACCAAAGTTCCGTGTTATGACTCACTATTTTGTCCCCATTTATTAATTAATTCACCCCCTCCTAAACTTACTTAGAAACTAATTAGAAACTAATTAGAAACTATAGATATGTAGTAGCAATATAGAGAGCGACATGACCACGTGAATGCCTACCAACAAACATTCACGTCGAGCCCTTCTCTCACTCTCCATAGGCGTAATTTAGTAGCGTTCCCATTAATTGTCTCCAAACCTATAATTATAATATATATATATATATGTTTTATGTATCATATACGTATAATTAATGTATATATATATATTATGTAGAGTTCGGCTACAATGCTATCGATTGCACCAAAACTTAGTGCTACCAAGTTTTTCGCAGTTAGATCTACCCATTTAACTATTTTTACCCGTTATATCATACTATTCAACCAACGTACCGCACACTCAACCCTAGAGAATCATTATCATCTTAACCACACATTGCTTCATCCAAGGATCAAAAATCTAATAGCACCAGTGACCTGGTGCTATTAATAGTATTCTAGTCTAGTTCATATTATGTATACTTAGCTTATTTTTTATTCTTTTTAACATCTTCAAAGTCTATGTAATTAATGAGCGGTTTATGTTTCACAACAACGTGAGAGGAGAGAGGGGGCATGAAAGTGTTGAGAAAGTCAATGGAGAACGTGAGAGCTAAACCTAAGCTTGAAGCAAACCGAGGGAGATGTCTCCACCGGCACGAGTAGCCGTCCCTTTCACGATTCCGGTAGCCGTCAACTCCAGCTCCCTACTTCGGCCGCTTCTGTGTTGCGTTGTTTCTTATATATTACCTATAAATTTTTTAGGGCGCCTTTGTAGGATGCAGTTTTGTTTAATGAAATATTGTTTGAACAGCACCGGTAGAAACACCGCATTAAAAGTACATTCAACAGTTTTTTTTTTTTTTCCTTCTATAGTAAAATCAGAAGTCATATATATACTGGAATTTCTGCTTTTGAGATTCAAAATCTTTTATTTGCTTTATATTGTATTTTTATTAGAGACTACTGGTGAAACCAAACAAAAGCAGTAGCAGCCCAAAAAGACTCTTACGCCTAATTTGATAATGTGATGGCTAAAAGCATCAATTTATGCTTTGCAATGCCCCCCCACCCCACACCGTATTAAAAGTACATTCAACCGTTTTTTTTTTTCGGTAGCAAAATCAGCAGTTATATACTGGAGTTTTTGCTTTTGAGATTTAGAATCTTTTATTTGTTTTATGTTGCATTTCAATTATAGGCTCATGGTGAAACTAAACAAAAGGAGAAGCACTCAAAAACGCTCTTAGGCCTAATTTGGTAATGTAATGCCTAAAAACATCAATTTAAATTTTATGAGTCTTTTAAATTAAAAAAAATGAAATTTTTAGCCACAACATTACCAACCACCAAATTGGACTTCTTTTCATTCTACAATGACCTTTAAATTGCTTTAGTTTATAATCATAATTAGGACAAAATGAAAGGTGTGAACAATTAATTATAATCACGCGGTGTAAAATTTGCACATGTAATGAACAGTGTTAGAGCGAACTAATTTGACCATCACAACACTGTGCACGCATTGTACAGCATAGTTTTAATATTAAAACTCCATGTAACATTTGACTTTTTAATGTTTCCTAACAATGAAGCCTCTGTTCTAATTATGAAAATTAAATAAAACAAGGAGTGTTCACACCTCACAATTGCTAGGCCAGCAATATTATAAGGTCAATGTGCATGGGGAAATGGTCACTAGTTGAATAATTAATACTTTAATTATATCTTTTTTATTACTACTTAATCTACATTACTGAGCTCCAAATCTCCTTTATAAATAAGCAAGCCCACTCTCTCCATCCCTTCCCTCTTCTCCTGATCTCCTCGCGAAACCGCATGGATCGAAAGACGGGCGGGAGCTCCCCTTGCGCTTCGTGCAAGCTGTTACGAAGGCGGTGCGCGAAAGATTGCATTTTTGCACCGTATTTCCCTCCCGACGATCCCCACAAGTTCGCGATCGTCCACAAGGTCTTCGGTGCCAGCAATGTTAGCAAAATGTTGCAGGTCTCTCTCTTCTTTCTCTCTCACGTACCATTTACATGATATTCAATGAAAAGAGACTAGTACTGGACTGATGGTGCACGAATGTACAGATGCATTACGTGTCGGTAACTATATATAAACGTACATACTGATCATGTATACGTATATTATATATTTGCGCTCTTTAGGAACTTCCGGTTCATCAGAGAGGGGATGCCGCGAGCAGTCTCGTGTACGAGGCGAATGCGAGGATAAGGGATCCGGTCTACGGTTGCGTGGGGGCGATCTCGTACCTCCAAAACCAAGTCGCGCAGCTTCAGATGCAGCTCGCGATGGCTCAGGCGGAAATTTTGTGCGTCCAGATGCAGCAGGAGACTCCCTTTGCGCACGAACAAAAGATCGGAATCGACGACGACGACGACAAGCACTTCATGTTGCAGCATAGTGGTTTTTCTCATGGTGTAAATCAGTTCATGAGTTTTTCCTCCCCTGGTACCAATGTAGTGCAGGAGCCTCTCAAAAGAGAGTCTCTTTGGGCATCATAAAAAAAAGAAAAGAAACATATATATTCTCTTTTAATTTCTTCAAATATAGCAGTTTAAAGTGGCCGTATTTTTGTGATATACCAATGTTTTTGTTTGTTTGCGTGTGTATCTGTACTTTTTTTTTCCATTAATTGGGATCTAGACGTTATGGACACAAATACGGAATACAAGACAAGACACGACTCGCACACGGCGATTCAATAGTGTTAAAAAAATTAGGACACAGATACGGTGTGGATGCCGTTGATAAAATATAATATTATTAATATAATAGTATATATTTATTATATATAAAATATTAATTTTGCTAAAATATTGTTATGTTTCTCATTCGAATAAAAGTTAATAAAATTCTTATTTATAGTTCTTATATTTTAAGAAATTTTTTTTTCCATCATATAGAATTTATTTATATTGTTCAAAAAAAATTATATGCATTTATTAAAAAGCTAAAATATTTATGTCTTACATTATATATGCATAAAAAAATAAAATAAAAGTATTTTTTTTATGGGACGCGTGCAAGACGTGTTCGTGCGTCCGCGTTGAACATGACTCTGACAGGAACACACATGTGCTCAGCATTGACACACGAGACTTATGTATAGCTGTGTCTGTGATACATATATAGATTGAGATCTAAAACCTCTGTTCCCGCACGTCGAGTCATTTCCACCTGGGACTCGAACCTCACACCCCTTTTCGCTCAAGCCATTTCGTGACTAACCGGACTTTCATGTAGATTGAAAGAACTTAACTCTTTTCATTTTCTAAAAAAATAACTAATATTCTTACCTACTGTGTTAACAGCAAATAATGCAAACTTATTATACCAAAAGAGTCTGCTACGAGTAAAGCAATCAAAATTTAGTGTTTGGGTCAACACTTTTGCATGCATGCTTTGAGTGAAAAAGTGGGCTTGGTGTTTTACTTCTTAAAACAAATAACTGTCTCTTTTAATCTGGTTTTTGTCCTATTAGCCAAATAAGAGTGATGGAACATGCAACCCCACAATTTAATTAGTTAAACATCTTAAGAGTACCAAACTCCTTTTTCTTTTCTTTCTAACTTATAACAATAATTAAATTCCGATTCCGTATTAATTAATCTAATCTTTGAAGCAAATAAAGCCAAAATCTACACCTAAAAGATTCCTTAACATATAATATATATATACACCTGTTCTTCTCCTAAGTAGCACCATGCTTAAGCTTATTTGGCCTCTTCTATCCTTTTGGTTTATGCTTTCTTAGTTGGATGTACACATATCTAATTAATCTTTATTATTAAAAGAAGGATTCTTTTTTTTTTTCTTTTTAAAGCACAACAACTGTTAAAGAGAAAACATACCAATATTCCTCAGAAGCCCCAAACAAACTAAAACAATATTGTTTTTAAGACTTCAACAAGTATGTTAGATCATGATGTAAGAGTTGTTATTATTTCTATACATACATCCAGATTAATGCATGATCATCATATTAATAATTAGTCTTTTATTTGAAAGGAAAAAAAAAACTTTGTGGTGGTTGGATGGTGTACTAGGTTTCATTTTTTTTTTTTTTTTGGCTCTGCATTATTGGAACTAGTAATTATTCAGGTAGATTTAAATGGAAAGGGATATTTAGTGCGTCAACATAAAAAACGAAATTAGCTAACAATTCTACAATAAATTAAGAGAATTATCATTGTAAGGTACAAAAATTTCTATGGATGACAATATATATAATGCTACTCATTTGCAAAACACTTTCTCATCTTGTTCTTTTTTTTTTATATAATTCATAATACAGAAGCGATAGTTTACAAATTATCTAAGTTTTTCTACTTCTATGTGGATAAGGGTTCGTTTGTTATTAAGGACTATATAAAGTGTATAGAAATATACTTCTCCGTTTTTTTGATAGGACCGTAAAGTATATTCTAACTGATTCATTACGATATCCATAGCTTGATATTACTTTTGAAAATATACGAGTTAACTAATTTTCTATCGTATTTTTCACTACAAGTGCGTAACACAATTTCTCCTTAATTTCAAATGGAGCCTAAATAAATAACTAATTCTAACTTAAGGATTGGGGTTAAGAGGTCTAGTTCATGAATCCTCTTCTCTTGGGTTTAGTGCTATAAAAGTAGAGTGGTCAATGCTGTTGAAAATGAATTCTATAATTAAAAATCACACAATATTTAAAAATGTAGTGTTAAATGAGATAAAAAAAAAATTAATAAAAAATGTTGTTCTCGAACTTGGACAAAGCCAAGCCAAAACAAGGTAAGAAAAGATAATGGGAAAGGGAGGAAACATTTTCTCCTTTGAGGGCTCGAGGATAATATTAGTAAATTCTCTAACTAGGTGGTTAGCTTAAAAAATTTATTCTCAAAAATTTTTGACAAGAAGGGGCACTAAATAACAATTTACAATAATTTATTTTAGTATAAAGAGATTTGGGAATCAAACAGGCGGGGATGAACTCAGGAACTAAGGTTCGGAGGGACCAAAATTTAGGTTTGGTAGAAAAAAATCCGACCTCGGATAGTAAGAAAAAGAGTTTGTCAGGTTCACTAGCCATCTATTGCTAGCGACAGCAGCGACAATATATTTAAAAAGGAGCAAGACTATAAAAGCTGAAGGAAAAGAGCCGAGGAATTTGGAAAAAGATGGAGACACAAGTTTTATTTTTGAAAAAATCAATTTAGCCCCACTAAACTAAAATTTATAATATTTTAATTTTTTACTATAAAAGACTTATATGTAATTTTTTTAAAATAAGGAGGGCCATGGCCACTATGAGCCTCACTATGGCTCCATCCCTGCAAGCAGGTGCACATCCCAACAATCAGCATAACGAGAATTTCTGAGTATATTTATCAAATGCTTAACTCTTGATTCTTAGTATATATATAGAGAGATTGTAATCTATACACTGAGTTGTGAAAAATATACATAAAAAATCTAGATGTTACATCGTTACATGCAATTTATTTTGTGTCAAAATGATTTCGAAATACTAACGTACCATTGCTTTCACTTTTTCGCATAATGCAGCACATTGTAACGAAATACATAACCTTTTCAAAGTTTACGCTTAAAAGATGTGCATAAAGAAGCACAAAACTTTATTTGCAACAAAAAAAAAAAAAAGTGAAATTGATCCATGCCCACGTAGACATGTTTATATGCAAAATTTCCTCTCTTTTTTTTTCATATATTACTTTAATAGGTGAATAAATTGAGTCATTTCCATAGCAGTTTTTGGAGGCCCAAATAAGTTCACTTCTGGGCCGACTGAAGTGTTTTTCATCCGGAAAACACTTTCCACTGATGTGGGCCTTTTTTGGGCTAAAAAAGCCCAAATTGCTTTTCCGCAACACTAATGTCATATGGGTTAAACTACAAACCAATTAAATATTTAACTTAGGACGCATTTGGTTCGAGTTATATAGCATTACAGGTTATTTCAACATAATCATATATCTGAGATTTCTGAATCAGGTTACTACTGATACCGCATTAGCGCGTTTGGAAAGATAGTGTCAAAATAAGTGTTTTAGTAATTTTAACATATTGCCTAGCAAAAGAAAACAAAATAATAATAGATTTTTGATTATGTGATAATATTTGATTTGCTTGTAATGCAATCTAAGTTAGCATTGAATAATTCTTTTAGATAGATGTTCTCATCCTATTTTAATTAAAATTAAAGAACTTTAAATAGCAAATATGCTTGTTAAGATCAATTTCCTTCTTGACATGCGATTAGTATTTTAATGATCAAGATATAATTAAATTAAATAGCAACTATGTTTGTTTACATTATCTAAGCCTTATGATCTTGAGTATATTCTTTTCTATCTATAGATTAATTATTTCCTAAAATTTGTTCAAACATGTCAACATTTTCTCTTTCGAGATTACACATAATGTTGTCAATTGATTGGGGGGGTCAAATCAATAAGCAAAGGTGGATGCAATTAGATCTTGGACCTAATACAAATAATTTATGTAATCCATGTTTTTGAAATTTTCATTGTCAACTCTCCTATGAATTGTTTTGAAACTAATTATCAATGACCAAATCAAAGATAATATTTTATGTACTTATACTATCATGATTTATTAAATATTTAGTATCTGTTAGGATGCGGCCTAATTTTGCAGGATCAAAAAGAGTTAAGGTAAAACTTAGCAGTTTCGGCTCGAATTGAGCTCAAGCTGTGCTCGAGCTTACTCTTTATTACTTTCGAGCCAAACCAAGTGTGTCTTGGCTCGCTCAAGCTCGGCTCGTTTATATCTGATCCTTCAATCTCTACCCTAGAAAACACCTTTTATTTTGAAGAAATGAAAATAATAAGATAAATTACACCTTTGATTTGGTTTTCAAATTTTAATTTGTTATAATTTTTTGTTCGAATTTTTTAAATTATTACAATTAAGTCTCACAATCCAATTTAGTTGTGATTGATGACGCGACAATAATTAAAATACTACACCGTTTTTATATCAGCAACTCGTCAATATTTAGTGAAATAAATTAGTCTGTTGGATCTAATTACAATAATATATAATGTTCGAGCTAGAAATTATAACAAATTAAAATACGAGGATTGAAATGCCACACTCCTCTGAGCACCAAAAGTGTAATTTATCCAAAATAATATTCGTCCTGAATTGTGCTAAAATATTTTTAAAAGTATTTGGATATTTTTCTTTTTCGTTTTTGAGAGAAAGGTAGTATACTATCCACATCATTCGTTTATTTTTTTCAGAAATAAACTTAGTTGAAAATGTGAAGCAATTAGACTTCGAATTTGTTACCTCGGGTACCAACTATCAAATTCTTTGCCACTTGCGGTAGGAACAATCAGTGTATTTGGATATTTTCACTTCTAGATTTATAGTTCTTGGGCGAAGAACTGTCTGATTGGAATAATAGTGGTTCCGTTAGAATTTAGTGGTGACTAGTGGAATAATATTGATGTAAAAAATAAAAATAATCAAAACGGTAGATCTCACGGCAGAAAAAATTGGGAGCATCAGGTAGTGTGGTAGGAGTGATTGTCGATGCGGTTAAAGCTATATATATATATATATACACACACTTTAGTTAATCCCAACCCTTTTTATATTAATTAATTAATTAATTAATTAATTAACAAAAGTACGGCGCTGATTTGAAGCTTCCCCCTAATTAAATGCCGAGTCAACTACATATATAGTTTGTGACGATTTTCTCGAATTACAGAAAATGTCGACATTCTATCGACACCCTCTCTTTTTAATTTTTTAAATTTTCCATTATGACTTTTAATATAAAAAAAACACCTGTCTTTTGACCTCGCCTAATTACTTGTCATCACACCAAACACACCGCCTTTTTATACATGGAGTGATTTATTAATAAAAATGGCGTGTGAATATCATATGTTCGCGCGTGCATGCCCAAAGCGCTGGTATTTGCTTTGGAAACTTTGTTTGTGATTACGGACAGAATGCATTGCATATTATTTAAAATTTATATAAATTGTACTGGTTTGATTGTTTTTATTGGTCGAACGATTTTTTCTTCGTATCAAATCGTTCATTAATTTTCAGTCATAATCAGAGCCGGATTAGATTCTATTATTATGAAATATAGCTGTAGCACATCAAATTAATTCAAATCAGATGCAAATTTGAACTGCATGATGAAAGATGAGAAATATACCATACTACAAATATAGCACATGTAGGTAGCAAAATTCTGCGCAATTGGACTAGACCGACTGTAACATTAAGTACTTGATGCAGCTCTATCTGTTCAAACAATTATCGGATCGATGCCACGTGCTTCTGTAAGTAGAAAATTTCTGCATCCAAGATTGCAGTAGACTTTAATGTGTACGAACCCAAAAACAGAAAAAAAAAAAAAAAAAAATCACAAATTTGCACGCCTTAAGTGACTCTTGTTAGGGTCACCCCACAGTTTTTCTAATAAATGCCACTACAAAACCCCCCCTGCCTCCAAAATACACACTCTCCCCCCCCCCCAGTATCATAAGATGCGTCCTCTTCACAATTTCCTCGTCCTCCTCCTAACTCTCGTCCCCGTCGCCGTCCACGCGGGCTGCGACTGCTCCGCCGATGAGGCCGGACGCGACAAGTCGCGCGCCCGCCCCCTCAAGATCGCCGCCTTCTTCTCTATCCTCGTCTGCGGCTCCATCGGCTGCCTCCTTCCGATGCTTGGCCGCAGGTCAGCTGCTGTAAAATAATCGATTACTCTAATGGCGCGTTTGGTTCAGAGTAGGAATGAAAATCGGAATAAGAATAAGAATAGAATAGAATATAAACGAAATGGAATGATACACATAATAATTCGTTTGGTTCATAAGAAGAATCGGAATCGAATTTATACTCAAATTTGTGATCAAAATTTGAATCCATTTTGAACTTATAACTTAAACTTGAAATTTGAATATACAATTCAAGTTCAAGATCAAAGTCAAAGTTTATATTTAGAACTATTTGAATTAAAATTTAAGATTTTTAAAATTAAATTTTAAATTTATATTCAAATTCAAAATTGAAAGTATGATTTGTTCTAATTTATATTTAGATTTATATTTGAATTCAAATAGTTATTAGTGAAAAAGAAAAAATTTCTCAGTCACTTCGGAATCAAAGTTGTAGAGGTGTGAGTCACTTTTGAGATATTCGAACCCTCCAATAATAAAATTCGAAATGTTAATCTCTCAAACCCAACATTAAAAATAAAAATAATTTATTCCGATTTTCATTTCAAATTTCAAATATTTCAAACTAAACATGTCCTAAAAACTTTTCTTAAAAGCTTAGTCCGTTAAAAAGTACCAAAATTTTCTAGACTATAGTACATTATGAAATGACCCTCTTAATTTTATTTATTTTTTTCTATTTGCCACATTTTAACTCTTAATTTTTTTAGTAGTGCGTGATTATAATTTAATAAATAATTTTAACTTATTTTTATAGTAAAAAAAATAAAAAATTAGTAACTGCTGACAGTTAATAGAATAATTAAATTAAACTAAACTTTTACCTATCTAACTAAAATAGCTAAATAAAAGGAGAGTTTTTTTTTTTTTTTTTTTTTTTTTTTTTTTTTGAGAGAAAGCACAAAGGCAAATTTTATTTAACTAAATATTGTACAGCTGAATAACAAATAATAAGAGGATAACAAATCACTTAACAAGCTCTCATTAAAGTGACAAATGATCACGAAGAACCTTGAATCCAAAAAATTTTAAAAAAAGTTGAAGGGTGTTGAGATTAAGCTTTTTTAGAAAATAAAAATTGTAGAGTCCACGACAAAAAAAAAATTGTAATTTCTAAGATCCTCATCTAAGAATACTTCGAATTTATAAAACTAGTAGATAGGAATATGGTAGGTTTACGATCCTGATTTTGAGTTGTAGACTTAGCATTACTTTTAATTTAAAATGACTAAAGAACAGTGGTAGAGAACGGTGTTTTAATATTTTATGCTGTGCAGAGTCCCTCTGCTCCGTCCGGAGACCGACGTGTTCTTCGTGGTGAAGGCCTTCGCGGCGGGGGTGATCCTCGCCACCGGCTTCATCCACATCCTGCCGGACGCCTTCGACAACCTGACGTCATCATGCCTCCCCGACAGCCCCTGGCAGGACTTCCCGTTCGCCGGGTTCGGCGCGATGGTGGCCGCCATCGCCACCCTCATCGTCGACACGCTCGCCACCGGATACTTCAACCGGATGCACTACAAGCAGCAGGCCGGCGCGCGGGCGGCGGGGGCGGTGAGCGACGAGGCGAAGCCGCCGCTGCCACCACCGCAGGATGCGGAGGCGCAGCGGCACGACGACCACGTCCACGTCCACACCCACGCATCCCACGGCCACTCGCACGGCGCCGCCGTGCTGGCGGCGAGCGGGGATGCGTCGGAGCAACTCATCCGCTATCGTGTTATCTCGCAGGTAAAATTGTACAAAACTTATCTGAACTACGTACCTTTAGGAGAAGTAATTTTTGCTGTTTGAAAGGTTAATTATGCATCAAAACAATATATATAGATAGGTTCCAAAGATTTATACATGTCGTATATTAATCCAATGTCCTTTCTATTTGGGTTTTTTTTGTTTATGAATTTGGGACTTTAATTGTAATTTTAAGCTTCTTATAGGTGTTGGAATTGGGCATTGTTGTTCACTCCGTGATAGTTGGGATCTCTTTGGGCGCATCGGAGAGCCCATCCACAATTAGGCCTCTTGTAGCTGCGTTGAGTTTCCATCAATTTTTTGAAGGAATGGGACTTGGTGGATGCATTGTTCAGGTAAATTTAATATATACTTTCAAAATTAACATTATTAAGTTCATTTAATGGTGTTTCTCTTAAAAAATCACCATGAAATATGCTTCATTATATATATATATAAGCAACATCCACCCTCTTGGACTAAAATAATATCTCGGTTTCAGACGTGACGAGAGTGCTGAATGTAAGTAAATAAAATCTTGTCTTATAACAATTTAATATCTCGGCTTCAGACGTGGCGAGAGTGCTGAATGTAAGTAAATAAAATATTATCTTATAACAATTTAATATCTCGGCTTCAGACGTGGCGAGAGTGCTGAATGTAAGTAAATAAAATATTATCTTATAATAATTTGAGCTTTTAGAATAAATGGTTGCAGAATAACTTTTCTGCTCCACGGCTTATTATGCTAACCTTTTCCGTAGTGAGAACATAACCCTAGTACTGTATTACAACGAGATATTTATAATACAAGCATCTACATTTATAAATAGCTATTATATACTAGTTTGTGTTGTAGTTGTGTGGGAATTAATTATGAACATCCATGGTGTCAAAGCATGCAACAAAAGTAGGTGTTACTAGATTCCTAAAGGAAAGAAAATATTTGCTTGTTGATCAATAATTTATTAGAATTAACTTTAAGAAAGGAACTAGGATGTTCATGCATGGTGGGCTAACTACATTATTTAATGCATCAATCACAGATAAAGTTTAATTATATAATAAAATATTTTTGCTATGGGGTTGTTATTTGTCCCCACTAATTGAATATTAGATTGTAGTCCCTAGTTTTAAATTTCAATTTGAAAGATGGAATCTAATGTCATTTTCCAATTTAATAGGTGATTTAAATAAGTTTGATGCATGTGTTGTTCTGAGAAATACATCATTTAATTTAGGGATAACTTCAAATACCGCCCATGTGGTTTCATGCTTTCTCACTTTAGTGCCCTGTGGTTTAAAACGTATCATTTTAGTACCCTGTGGTTTGATTATTCTCTTTTTTTGTTATCTTTTCGTTAATTTTTTCGTTAAATTATACAGAAAAAACTTCAAATATTCCACCTATGGTTTATCGAATATTCACTTTACTATCCTGTAGTTTTAATTTTCTCATTAATTTAATAAAAAAATTAACGAAAATATAACAAAAAGAGAATAACCAAACCACAGGGTACTAAAATGATATGTTTTAAACCACATGGTACTAAAGTGAGAAAGCACGCAACCACAGGGGTGTTATTTGAAGTTATCCCTTTAATTTATGCTCCAAAATATTTACATTTGACAGTCGTCCTCCCTGTAGCCAATAAGGATTCGAGCTCAAAATCTCATACTCTGATATTATGTTAAAGAATGCCAAATAATCGTTTATCTTCAAATACTTCTGTTGTTTTATGTTTATATTTTTCTTATTTATCAAACCATGCATTTACGATGAATATATAAACTTCTTTCTCATTGCAGGCGAAGTTCAAGATAAGATCGGTTGTCACAATGGTGCTCTTCTTCTCCCTCACCACGCCCGTCGGGATCCTCATCGGCATTGGCATATCGTCGGTTTACGACGAGAACAGCCCGAAAGCTCTCATCGTCGAAGGCGTCCTCAATTCCGCGGCCGCGGGTATTCTGATCTACATGTCGCTCGTCGATCTCCTCGCCGAAGATTTTATGAACCCTAAGGTGCAGGGCAAAGGGAAGCTGCAGCTAGCTATAAATGTCTCCTTACTACTAGGAGCAGGGCTGATGTCACTCCTTGCAAAATGGGCTTAAAATGGATTTTATGGTAATGAGCTTAAAATTAATTTGCAACTTAATAGATTTTCTTTTGTTTTTGTTTTTTTTCTGCTTTTTCTTCGTGAGGTTTGGTTGAATATACGAGGTACAATGTATGGAGAATTCTATACTTACTATCCCGATAATACAACTTGGATTCTGTACTTTTACATATATTACACTTTAGCTGCTAATTGTTAAAATTGTAAAATGACCGCGCTGTTCCATTTTGTTAAATCATTCACTTTTTTTGGTTCACTTTCGAACAAATTAAAATGGTCGTTTTACAGTAAAAAGTAAATTAATTTTACATTTTTTTCAGACGAGTAGGGACTAAAGTGCAATAAAAGTGAAACTTCAGCATTAAAATGCTTTTCTTGTACGAAACCAAGTTGCAACTTCGGGACAGCACAAGGACAATCCATACAATTTACCATCTAAAAGAAGAGCAATGCTACATATACACTCCATTTGGGGTGTATATTATATACCTCATTCATTCAATGGGTGGAATGTTTTTACTAGTCACTTAATGTGACTAATACTTATACACTCTGATTGTGGTGTATAAGTAGCATTTTTCCTAAAGAATGGCTTGTATTTTTTTTCTTTTATTTTGGGTCTGTGTGATTAATACGACGAGTGCAATTATAATAAGAATGATCCAATTTAATGTAAGAATGATCCAATTTAATGTATTCATTCAATTATATTTGGTGAATGTTCTTTCCTGCTGCTTGTAAACGATTTTAGCATATCGCTTAATAGGTTTCAGATTCAAGTTCTACTTTACATGAAAAACTAGTTGTGTAGACCCTCTGGATTAAAAGTAACAAAAAAAAAAACTTTTTTATCTTACGTGGGTCTAAACGGTGTTGAGAGGGAAGAAGTATAAGGATGAAAAGAAAGATATATGAAGAAAACAATTCGTTGACAAAATAAAAATATTATTAATCAACTCTAAAGAAAATTACATTAACCGAATGTCACGTATATACAGAGATTATACCCGAATCCTACTATAATAAATTCTAAAATATTTCTAAATCTAAACTAATTAGAAAAAACAAAATAACTGGATTCAAAATAAAAAAAAATATAATTTTTTAAAAAATAATCTGAAAATATAAAAACAAAGGTCTAAACAGTTGAATTTTGGCCCAAACTCGTCTTAAGCGATTTTCTCGTGAACTGTTCGACATGTAAATCTCGAAAAGTGTTTTCTGAATTGGGATTGTACGCTGAAATCGAACACTCAAATAAAATATTATAGCCATTTAAAAAAATTTCGCGCTGATTGTAAAAATTGTCGAATTCAATAGAATTTTAGGCCCAACTTGACTGAGACATGTTTTTCTGGAAACTCTAATGCTAAATTGTCCACATTAATATTATATAAAGGAGTTCTAGTTTTGTGTTGGACGCAATACTCATACTGGAAATGAGATCGATCAATTAATGGTGACTCTCAAAAATCGTCATCTAAAATGGAGATTACCTTCTGAAGCATTTTACATAAAAATATTTCAGTATCTTATTACGAATTAGTGAATTAGACAAATCGCAAAAATAAGACACGGTGGGTTAATTGTAAATAAGAAATGCTCAAGACACAAACAAATTAAACAATCATTGATAGAGATACCGACTGTCCCTAGCGCAAGTGGCAAAAGATTTGGTGATCGGTACCCGAGGTTCTGAGTTCGAATCCTAGTTGATTCATATTTCGAGCTAAGTTTATTTCTAAAAAAATAAACGAAGCGGGTAGCGTGCTATCTTTCTCTCAAAAAAAAAAAAATCATTGATAGAGATGAAATGGAAGTAACGAACGATTAAAAAAAAAAATAGACTTTTGGTTAAAAAGAGTAACATGTGACTAAAAAAACAAATGTGAAATATCAGTCGCTGGCCGTATCTGGTTGGTTAAGAGTCTGATAGTTTGTGCCCGAAATTATAAATTTTTTAAAAATAATTACCTATATACTTTCAAAGTTTTAAAAATATCTAATTTATCTCTACTTTTTTTTGTTTCCAATATACCCCTCATATTCCTAATTTATCTCTACTTTTTTTTTGTTTCCAATATACCCCTCATATTCCTCCGTTATTCAAAAATATTCCCGCAGTGATAGTAGAAGGGTATATTTGAAAGGAAAAAATAGTAATTTCACAGAGATAACGGCTATTGCTAATCGTTTACTAACAGAATTTAACTCTGAGGATATATTTGAAATAACTTGGAACGTAAAAAGAGTATTTTTAATATTAACCTTCCAAAAAGAGTAAATTAGAAAGTCGAAAATATTTCAGGGGTATATAAGTAATTGTCCCATTTTTAAATTTGGTCGCTTCATATGTTTAGATGTGTCTGTTTCTTTAAAAAAAAAAAACAGAGTTTATTTTTTAAAAAAAATAAACAAAACAAGTAGCTTTCGACCATTCTCTGGAATAATAAAAAAAGCAAAAGAAGTATAAAAAGTGTAATTTCTCGAAATGAAAGAAAAAAATAATAAATAGGAAGGATATAAAGGCAATATGTAAATTGCCCAACCTGATTCAAAGTATTTAGCAGTGAGTTGTGAGGCACATTACTATCATAATAGTGTGCTACCTTTTTCTCAAAAAAAAATAAAAAAAAATGCTTACAAGGACAAAAATGGTAATTTGCTCAAATTAATTCTATAAATTATCTTTTTTCCCTCTTAGAAATAAGAGTGCAATAAATCAATCAATTCCAGTTTTGTAAGCATATATAAATTAATTCCACTTGTATATAGTAGGAAATATACGAGTCGTTTAAAACCTTACTTATCTTCACCATTCTCTTATAAATCACAGCGCGCACACACACATGCGAAAACCAACTTTACGCGGACTTTTGTGCAATTTCACATCTTTACATTAGGTGTGTACATAAAAAAAACCAATAAGGATATTAACATCTTCACATTTATTGGAAACACACTCAACTCATTAAATTCGGCCAAATTTAATCAGGAAATAATGACCAGATTCGACTACTAATATCAGAATCAATCTATTAATAAATTGATTCTGATATTAGCAATGGAATACAAAAGAAGCACCCAAAGATGATATCGAAAGGACGAAAACCAACACTAAACCCCTTCACTGTTCTCTTTCTCGGCGCCGCATTCATTTTTATCATCTTCGTTCTCTCCCTCTACTCCGCCAAATCTAATGAATACTATTCAATAGTAAAGTTCGATAAAACGTCACGAAAAGAGAAACCGAGTTTGGACACTTGCGACGTGTTCTCGGGTCGGTGGGTCTACGACGATTCGAACCATCCCTTGTATTCGGGTCTAAATTGCTCGTTTATGAGCGACGAGGTGGCTTGTGATAAGTTCGGGAGGAGTGATGTGAAGTACCAGCACTGGAGGTGGCAACCTTATGGATGTGACCTAATTCCGAGGTACGATTTGTTCTTACTAGTCGTTTATGGACTAATATATATTATATGATACAATTTTTTCTTTGTCCGATCTACAAATTGTTGTTCTCATGCATTATTGATGTACTATTGTATATGACGTGACGATTTTGATTTGTTTATGCACATAGTCTAAAGTACTACACTGACTTTCGAGCATATTAACAGCAAGCAGAGGTATTAGTACTGGTTCTTTAGAATTATGCTATGATGCATTAACGTACATGATATGAAGCTGTTAAACTGATTCGCAGATGCAGTCCACGGAGTTAAATGAGTTTGCCAACACATAACCTTTGTATGAGGATTCTTCCTATTTCCATTTTCATTTTTTTTTCTCTTTTTAATAATTAAGATTAACTTTACTCGAAAGAAAAAAAAATCAACTTAGCAGGCATAATCATGGAAAATGTCGAAGATTGGGCCCGGCCTGTAATCCGGCCCATTAGTGGCCCACTGTAGACTCTCTTTTTTCTTTTTTTTTTGTTCTTTTTTTCTGATATATGCTCATGGTGTTGTAATTTTTTTCCTTTTCTCTTAGTACATTTCAGTTGATCAAGCCATACTCATTTTAGTCAATAGTCACTTGTTTTTGAGATGGTTTAATCACCTTTGAAATTTGAAAACCCTGCACTTTTGCCATTAATTTTTGTACATGTTCCAAATATGTTTATTTACTAAGGATGTTAATTAATGTTACCCTTTTCTAAATATAAGCAGGTTCAAAGCCAAAGAGTTACTAAAAAAGCTCAAAAACAAGAGGTTGGTTTTTGTTGGGGACTCTCTGAACAGGAACCAATGGGTCTCTTTGGTGTGCATGGTGGAGTCCTCATTACCTCCTCATAAAAAATTAGTGAAAAGGGAGGGTTCACTACTATCATTTAGGGCTCAGGTATGCATAGATATTATAAATATGATAGCATTACTCCTTTTTTTATTGAATTGGACAAGTGAAAACTTTCATTGCTTTACCTATCCTACACATATAGAGAATCTAGCTACTATAAGTACGAAAGTCGGTTTCACTGATAGGGCTTCTGAATCGATAATCCACAACAACAAAACTTTGAAATGTAAGATCTTAAAATACATGGTATAGAAGAGAAGCACTTATAATAAGCAACACATTTGCAACAATAGTTGGACACATGAATTCTTTTGGAGATAATAAGATAGCAGTATTAAGTACCTTTTTCTCTAACAATTGCAGGAACTTAATGTATCAATTGACTTTTACTGGTCACCGCTGCTCGTGGAGTCGAATTGTGATCATCCGATTAATCACCGAGTATCGAGTAGGATCATGCGACCTAACTCGATCGAAAAGCACGCAAAGCATTGGATTAACGCGGATATACTTGTTTTCAACTCTTATCTGTGGTGGGAAAAACCTAGGATGAGGATGAAACTCATGTAAGTATTAGTATGTTACGCGTGCGTTTAGAGTTCATGTTTGCTATTGTTCTAACGAAGGCGTGAATTTAATTTATCAGGTATAGTTCTTTTGAGGAGAAAGATGCGAATTATCGGGAAGTGAAGATGATAGAAGGCTTCGAGTTAGCGCTGAAAACATGGTCCGCTTGGCTTCAGAGAAATGTCGACACTGCTAAAACGCAACTCTACTTCGTCAGCTTATCACCGACTCACGTTCGGTAGTAAACTCTAACATCATAAGTGTCATGCATTGCCAATTCCAATTTAGTTTTGTATCAGGGCCAATTCTGCTATGTTTAAACATTTCGTACATCAGGGGCGAAGAATGGGGAATGCCTAACAACCATAACTGCTACAATGAGACAGAGCCAATTTACGCAGAACGGTATACAAGTAGAGGATCAGATTACAGAATGATGCGGTTGGTCGAGGAAAGTGTTGAGAATTTACGAAGTGCAGGGGTGGATGTTCAAATCCTTAATGTAACTCAGCTTTCCGAGTACCGAAAGGACGCGCATCCGTCAATTTACAGGGAGTTTTGGGATTCTTTCGGTGAAGATCAGCTTGCGAATCCTAGTAGCTACGCAGATTGCACGCATTGGTGCCTTCCAGGTGTCCCAGATGTATGGAACGAGCTCTTGTATACCTACATCACCTCTAAAACGTAAACCAAATGGTTCTTTTAGTTGTTCATACGATTTTGTGATCTATAATTGAAATTCATTATGTCAATAAGAAACGTCAACATTGATGGATTCAAATGTAGAAATTGCTTTAAGCTGCTTGCAATTTTGATACTACAACTTTTTATTGTTCATTAATTGTATTTGTGGGGTTCTTGTGTGTCAGTTTTAGATCCTCACATTCTTTCTATGTTTTGATTGAATGGGAAGCAAAAAAGTCTCTTTTGCTTAAATTAAAAACTATACACCCCACTGATGCTGATGTGATTTAACTGCTCTTTGTTTTTTTTTCCCCATGTTTGGTACAGCTGAGTTGGCCTAGCCATCTTATTGATCCAACGTTTCCCTGTCATTGTTCTTTCGCTCATAAATGTGAGGGATGAATAACCAACCATCCCTCGGGTAAGTGCCAAAAAGTTTAATGGTTGGTATTCGATACTTATTGCTTCACAGTTGATTATTTTTAACTGATGATATTATTGTTAAAGTTTCGTTTGGTTCGGATATAAGTAATAATTAGTTATTTCAGAGATAGATACAAATGTGATTATAAAAAAAAAAATATTTGGATAAAAATTGAATTGTTTATGGGGATAAAAAAAATAACGTTTGGATAGATAATATGTAATAAGAAAAATAGTGGATAGTTATATATAAAAAATAAGAATATATGTGGAAATAGTTATACCAGATTATTCTAAATATCCGAAAATTACTATTCTCAAATAAAAAATTTACGTTTGGGTATAAAGGAGGGGATAAGGGGTTATCCCCCCTCTCCCCAAACCAAACGGTGGCTTAAGTGTATTGAAACTACTGTTTTCTCATATGGCAGTAATATGTGAAAAATAAGGATAACAACACTTACGAATCAAATTATGATGATATCTACAATATTTCATTTCTATTTGCATACATACGTTATTCACTCAGATACCGATTGTTGGGATTCTACAGTAAAAGCATCTAAGTAGGTTTTTACTAAGAAAAGAATTAAACTTTTTTTCTATGTAGAATAATTTTAATCCGAGCTTTTTTTATTTTTTTTTATCTCTCTTACCCCTTCTTCTAACTCCAAGGTACGTCAATGAATTGTGTCCACAAAGTCTACAGAGGCCGTACAATGCACATGGCTCTGTCTAGGCCGTACATATTAGTCTACCTTTTTGTGCATAGTGTAATGCATAGGCTACACTGTACCCCTATCCTAATATTATTAAATTTCTAATCTAATTTAAATTTAAATATTACTTGGTTTGTCTATTACATGTTTGAATTTTTCATCATAATCTAACTAGATTTTAATTACAAATTTAACCAAATCTTAGTAATGTCTGTGTTGGTTAATTTGATTTTTAGTCTTTAATCATTGCGTCAAGCTCACCACACCAGCTCCATTCTGAGTTTATCTTCTCTGATCGACGCTGCAGCCTTGTTGCTCCAACTAGAGTGACTGCATCCGATCATATGCGAACTTTTTAAACCAACACCGTCTTTTGCTCCCGTTCTGACCGTTTTGCCGCTCAGAACGTACAAGTTTATATATTTGTTCGCCTCGCATACGATTTGATCACTGCAGTCAGATCTTGATGGCTCCACTAGAAGCTGAAAATTTGCAATTTTTCGAGTCTAATTGGCCTAGCAAAATTACATTATGCTCTAGCATCAATCGCTCCCAGGGACCAGTAATCCCGTGTCTCTGATGTCGATCTTTCTGGCGGATCAAAAATCCTAAGCTCTGATACCTGTGGTCGAGAATCTGCAATCTGTTTTGATATTATTATTGTAAATTCATATCTGTTCTAACACCGATTGTTGAGGTTCCACAACGTAAGTTTCCAATTAGATTTTTACTATAAATCCGTCTACTCAGCAAAAAACTAGCATAATAATAATAAAAAAAAAATCAAACAAATCAAACAAAAAATATAGATAAAATAAAATTTACCAACTTGAATTTTTTTTAGAGAAAATAATTTAAATCCAAACTCACTTTCTGAATCACTCTCATCCCTCCCTCATGTTCTTACTTCATGGCCTTTTCTTTCTTCCTATGCACTCATGAACAAGGAACACTATGACCCACGTCCATTAAAGCCGCACAAACACGCGTCCTCTCATTAATTTATTACTTAATTCACCAATTATTTACACTCTTCTACACGAGAAAATTTTCTATGTAGCAACTATATCACATCATCTATATTCCAACCAATTATATTTTTTATTTTAAAATAAAAATATAATAAAAATATGATTAGTTACAGATACCACGTCCGTAATACGACTGTTATATTTTAAATTTGTTCCTCCTACGCACCCATGCACCAGGTGCATGTAAGACATGGGTACCTCCCCCAGTACAACCCACATGACCTGTGTCTAAGCCGTACACCATAATTAATTAGTCACCTCCTTTGCATTATGTAATGCATAGGCTACAGTGTACACCTACCCTAGTAAAATTAAAATTTTACTCTAATTTTAAATCTAAATCCTACTCAACTTGCCTATAGCAGATCTAAATTTTTAACACAACCTAATTATGATTTAACTATAAATCTAATCAAATTCTGACAATAACTTCTGACCGATAAGCCTAATTTATCTCATTGATTATTATATTCATGCTTTATTCTTATCCTTCTTTGTTACGACGAGCGCATAAATAGAAACGACAAAAGGGTAATCGCAAAGTAGACAAATTACAGAAACAGTAAAATATAATGGAACACAAGAATTTATAGGAAAAAAAAAAAACAGGGGCGAAGAAAGAGAGAACTTTACTATAAAAAAAAGTACAATGTGTTTGGAGGTTAAAAATTCGCTGTGTCGCCCTCTAAACATCCATTTTTTTCTTCACATATTGTTTTCCAAAATTTATTGCACCTCGAAGCCGTTGGCAAATCAGGGTCGCGAAATTGAAAATGGCGATAAAATTTCGAGACACATCTAACATACTTAGTTATCAAGGATAAAAATCCACCTGGCCGGAACCTTACTGTTTTAGAAAATAAAACTCACCAAGCTTTGAGTAGACCAATCAGCTAAAAAGTTAAGTTTCTTTTCCTTTCCAAATTAGTCTTAAAAGTCATGAGGGCTACATTTACTTAGATCCCCACATGCCAACCATCTGTCTCTAAAGTATTAGTCAGGTTAGATCATAGGCTTCTTTTTTAGCATTATTAGTCCAAGGGTCAGTGCAGATCTGTTGAGCAGTTACATTCTGGGGCCAGTTTTTCTCTCGGCAGCTGCAGCATCATCTTTTCAAAATAAAGATGAGAAACTAAGATTCCAAGTTGCAGAAAAAGCTCATCAAATAGCTGCAGCAGAAAAGCAGCAGCAGCAGCAGCAGCAGCCACTGCAGAAGATCAAAAACACTGAGAATTAGGAGATGACTTTCCTTCAAGCTCCAGTAGGAGTGAGGAGTTATGTCAGCTCCCTCATAGCATTCATTTCCCTCACAGCATTCTCTCTCGTTGTGTTCTCTGTCTCTCTCCTTCTGAGCAAAGACAATGCTGTTCTACCGCCGCAACCGTCGATACCGTCGACATCGTCGATACCGTCGATGATAGAGCTGGACAGATTGAGAGGGGGCGACGGCGGCAGCTGCGACATGTTCTCCGGCCGCTGGGTTTACGACAATTCGACTCGACCGCTGTACGCGGGCCGCGGTTGCTCCTTCATGCACGACGAGGTCGCCTGCGAGAAGTACGGGAGGAGTGATCTCAATTATCAGTACTGGAGATGGCAGCCCCACGGATGCGATATTCCGCAGTATGTCATATCGGAAATCATCCATGTGTTTGCTCATGCAGGCGAAAATTTATGTTAGCTACTGTTTTATTGCTGTTTTGTATGTTGAACAGGTTTGATGCAAAAAAGTTGCTTGAGAAGCTTAGAGGGAAGAGAATGGTTTATGTCGGCGACTCGCTTAATCGGAATCAATGGGTCTCTATGGTGTGCATGGTAGAGTCATTTGTGCCCGCCGAGCTAAAGACTCGCACTTACGATGGCTCGCTTATGTCGTTTAAGGTTATGGTAAGAATCTGATTTGACGCTGTTCTGTATTTCTTAAATCTGAAATTTAAAGTGAAAGTCATATAGTGTGCTTTCGAGGTAATCGTAGGATTATGTAAATAGGAATTGAAAGAACAACAATCTTGTAATCAGTTAAATGCGCATTGTTGAAATTTCAGGAATACAATGCAACAATAGACTTTTATTGGTCGCCGTTGTTGGTCGAGTCGAACTGCGACGATCCTGTGAGCCATCGCGTGTCGGACAGAATTATGCGAGCAAACGCAATCGAAAAGCACGCAAAGCATTGGGCAGATGCAGATGTACTTGTTTTCAACTCTTATCTGTGGTGGAAAAAGCCCAATATGAAGATGAAGATCTTGTAAGTGTATAATTCCATTCAGGAGTTATTCTGTTACCTGCCAAATTGCAGAACCATTTAAGCTCTTGTCGCGATACGAATCGCAATTTCCTCGCGTGAACTTCAATTTCTACATGTTAAGGAACTTAAAAAGATTATATCTGCAGGCATGGTTCATTCGAAGAGAACAGTACAAACATAGAAGAAGTCGAAATGGAATACGGTTTCAAGTTAGCGATGAGGGCGTGGTCTCGGTGGCTCGAATCGCACGTCAATTCTGACAAGATCAAGATCTTCTTTGTAAGCTTGTCACCTAATCATGTCTGGTAAGAAACTCTGAATTCGCGAAATAATCAATTAACATGCTGATGAATTAGCTTTTCGGTGGTTAAGAAATCAAGTATTGTGCTGTTCAAATCTAGGCAACTTATCACTATTTTCAGCAACATCTATCACTGGTTACAATTTTTATACTTCAACAACTTTACAGTCACTGAAACAATTTTCGGAATAAATTCTCGCAGGGGCGAGGACTGGGGCAAACCAAACTGCTACGGCGAGACGGAACCAATCTACAAAGAAGGTTACTTCGGTCCAGGATCGGACTACGGTATGATGCGAACCGCAGAGTCGATAATCGACGGACTAAGATACAGGGGAATAAATGTGCAGATACTTAACATTACTCAGCTCTCGGAGTATCGTAAAGACGGCCATCCGTCGATATACAGGAAACAGTGGGTTCCTCTGACCGAAGAACAGCTCGCGAACCCCAGTAGCTTCGCAGATTGTACGCATTGGTGCCTCCCGGGTGTTCCTGATGTGTGGAACGAAATTTTATATTCTTACATTGTTTCCAGATGATATGTATGAGAGAAATTAACAAGGTTCTCATTTGTGTTGCTTTTGAATGCTTTTGTTGTTAACTAATGTAAATTGTCATGAAAACAAAGAGTGATTTACATTCACAAAATTCTGTGACTAAATCATGTTGAAATGGTATACACAAGTTATTCACAAATATGAAATTGCATATATATTGTCCTCTTATTGTGCAGTTTATACCTTGCAATTTCCATTCAATTAATTCATGGTCTTAACATACATTTGATGCTATGATACCTACAATCAAATAGTTAATCTGTAGCTCAAAGGTTACAATGAAACAATTCTCTTGATACATGAATTATAAATTATAATAAGAAAAGTTTGTTGACATGTAATAATTTGTAAATCATCCAGGTTCTTCTCTCAAAAACAAGCAAAAATAGTCTTCTTTTTTGGAAAAAAAAAAAAAAAACACATGTAGTCATCTCAGGAAAAATAAAAAAAGAAATTTCTAAGACTAGTTAATTATCACTTTGTGATAACCCTAAAAAATGGACGAAGATATATTAAAGTTTTATTAAAGAAAAATAATGATAAAGAAACAAGGGGCAATTTCATTCATATCCCTCAAAAGGTTAGAAATATCATAGATACCCTTGTAAAATTAGTAATATCACAATTGCCCCTTTAAATACCTTTTTTATTTCAATTTTACCCTTGCCGTTAAGCTTCCGTAAGTTTATATAATTTTAATCCCATTTTTTATTATATAAAATATATTAAATATTAAATTGCCGATTTTGCCCCTTATTTTGAATCTCCTGTTGGTATACTCATTATTTATTCCCCTATTAATTAATGAAAATAATGTGTATAAGCCCCTCAAATGTAGATTATTTTGAAACAGGCCCGTAAACTTTTTCTAACTTTCCTTTGGTCCATATAATTGATAAATTTGTCAAAATTAAGTGGTTCATTTGCTATAAGTTGTTAATTCTTTAGAAAAATAGTCAATCAAAGTCATCATAAGTTGATACAATTGTTGTTTGAATTTATAAAATTCTCATTCTAATGCTTCAAATAAATCAAAGCAAATAAGAGAGAAGAGGGTGTGAAAATATTTAATAAAGTTGAAGAGCTATTTTAAAACAGCTTATTGTTGAGAGAGCTCCATACATTTTTGGAAAAACTTCAAATACGATCCCTGTGGTTTCGCACTTTCTCACTTTAGTGCCCTGTGGTTTAAAGTGTATCACTTTAGTACCCTATGGTTTCGTTTTTCTCTTTTTCTTGTTCTTTTCATTAATTTTTTCGTTAAATCATATAGAAAAAATTTCAGATAATTCATTTCTGGTTTATCGAATATTTATTTTAGTACCCTGTGGTTTTAATTTTCTCACTAATTTAACGAAAAAATTAACAAAAAGAATTAAAAAAAAAGAAAAATGAAACCACAGGGTACTAAAGTGAGAAAGTGCGAAACCACATGAATGGTATTTAAAGTTTTTCCTATATTTTTTAGGGATAACTTCAAATACCACCCCTGTGGTTTCGTGCTTTCTCACTTTAGTGTCATGTGGTTTAAACGTATCACTTTAGTACCCTGTGGTTTGGTTATTCTCTTTTTTTTATCTTTTCGTTAATTTTTTCGTTAAATTAATGAGAAAGTTAAAACTACAGGATATTAAAGTGAATATTAGATAAACCATAGGTAGGATATTTGAAGTTTTTCTGTATAATTTAACAAAAAAATTAACGAAAAGATAACAAAAAAGAGAATAACCAAACCACAGGGTACTAAAGTGATACGTTTTAAACCACAGGGTACTAAAGTGAGAAAGCACGAAACCACATGGGTGGTATTTGAAGTTATCCCTATTTTTTATGTTAAAGAAGGTAGCTGTATTTATTATAAATCATTCCGTTATTTTTCTATAACATTCTATAATTATTCTGAAATTAGTTTTTATAACTGATTTTAAAAGATTTGTTAACATTTTTTATGAGATTGTTTATTAACATCTAATTAAAGAATTTCTATAACATTTTGTTTAATATTTTTCCAAAGAATATAATTAATCCACTAATAAGTATAATTAAAGTTTATTTATGAGTTAAAATTTTAGAGGGCATTGATGAAAAGTAGAATAAGGGGTATAATAGAAATTTGTTCACCCTTTACTTCAGTTTGGACGGAAAGTTGTATATAAGGGTAGTTTGAAAGTTTTTCAAAATTAGGAGGGCATTTATGATATTTCAATTTTTATAGGTGCATTAGTGAAAATATGTACTTTTAGAAGGGCATTGAGTAAATTTTCCCAAGAAACAATCACGTGCCTTCGAGAAGGAGAATGGAGCTTCAATATTTTATATTTTACACTTTTTTTCATGTTTTGGGTTCGAAATATTTTGACAATTAAGCCAAATGTCAACTTGAACGATTCAGTGTGAATCAAATTTAGTTAGGACCAACTGCGCTGATACCATGTTACACAATCAATTACTTAAAAAGCTTAAATTCTTAAATCTAGAATTATCTTAAAGAAAGATTAGGCCTAGATAAAGTACAAAAGTTATACGGAGAAAAAGTTAACACTTAATTATGATTAGCCAATAAATGGTTAATTATAGCAAGATAATTTAATATAGTATGAATCATACTAATTAAGTCAAAATAGAGGAAATAAATATATTTTTTGGTAGGATTTGCTTGCATCAAAATCACAAACAGTAATGTAGGTGCGACTTGCTACTTCACATTTCACCATCTATACCAGATCTTTGTTTTGAAGCGAAAAAACATAGATTGGGACTTAAAAACATAAAATTTTACCTACTACAATTTGAGAACAACTCATGATCGATACATTCTCTTCTTTATACATTGAAACTTAGCTAAACTATCACACCATCATAAATGTTGTTTTCCATTGAATATAAATTAAATAATATTATAATGTCATTCATGACGACTTGCTCGGCACAAGCGTAGGAGGCGCTGAGTTCAAATCTTCTTAAGCTCCTAATTTCATTTTCAATTTCCTCCTATTTGATTGATGAATGTACATTATTGTTTTAATTAATTTCAATCCACATTTTGGTCCTACGGAAAAGGGTCTTGACAAAGCTCAAATACGATGGAGAATGTTAAATATAAAATACTAAAATATTGTTATCTGTCGGCTTAAATCTTTAGACAAATACAAATTTTTTCGAGATTCGCAGTCTGACCTCATTTTCTTTCATTGTTTAATTTAAGTCCGCGCTTGAATCTATTAAAAAATTACGAACCTAGGCACAAAGGGATTGTTGATGTTAAATATTAAAGCATCGTCCTTTGACAGCATAAACTCTCGGAAAATTTTAGATTATCGCCCATTAGCCCTATATCCACAACTAAAATTCTAGTCAAACTTTAAGTCTTCATCTCACTCCACTAATTATCTCACCTGAAAGTTGTAACTTCTTAATCAACAAAGTAATAATTTTGCACCAATAATTCTTCTTTTTAAGACTAGTTTAGGTACACCAAAAGCTATAAGCTTCACCAGCTCCTACCTATAACTAAGCCTTTCCATACAAGCCAAGCTACAAACAAACCCAAAAACAAACACCATGGTCTCCCTTAAAGCTTCTTCATTCTTATATATATGAGAGTGTACACAACTATATATATATATACACACACACTCTCCATTACATGGAATAGGAACAAGCCACAAACAACAATACTACTACTACTCCCACTACTATATATTCCCCACTATTCTCATGAGCAAAGCACCCAATCACCACCTCTCACGTTCACAAGGCAAAAGAAGTTGCCCTCCTATAATAGGAGACCAAGAATGGGAGTTGGTAGATATGAATAAGAAGAACCCATTTGTATTAAGGGTGTGGGGGGTTAATAAGAGCCCCTTAAACTCCTTTGTGGGTCTCTTTGGTGCACTCTTTGTTATACTTGTAGTCTCACTAGTTACTACTACTAGTAGTAATAGTAAGAATAAGAATAAGAATGAGGAGAGCACGTGGCACGTGGAGGAGTCATCATGTGATTATTTTGTAGGGAAATGGGTTTATGATAATAACTCTATGTACCCATTGTATGAGGAGAGGGGGTGTGAGTTCATGTCGGATCAGTTGGCTTGTGAGAAGTTTGGGAGGAGGGATTTGAGGTTTCAACAATGGAGGTGGCAACCCCATGGGTGTGACATCCCAAGGTATGTAAGATAAAACTACGTACGTACTTCTTTTTTGTTTTTTCACTACTACTATTTTTGTTTTGTGGTAAATTATTGAAGTGAAATTTTGTTTGAGTTATCGAACTTTAATTTGTTTCGTTTGTATTTCAAAGAGAACGATGAAGTGATTAGAGGATTCAGTTATCGTGTTGTCTTCTGGAGGTGACATGACCATTTTTGGATAGTCCAATAATTAGTTGCTAAATTATAACTTCACTTAAAATAAAATAAAAAACAGCATTTGAGCAATGACTCTATTGAAATAAAAATTAAAGTTTATATACCTTTAAAATTCTCATCTAAAATTTTTAAAATTCTCATCTTGAAGTTCCACATGACCTAGGATTTTTTCGAATCGGACACGTAACGTATGATTCATGACATTCTATGCATCTTATATACTCTCATACTAGATTTGATGTTGCTAACATGATTTTGTCTTCATGTTAAATTTAAAATTTTTGCAGGTTTAATGCTACAAAGCTTCTTGAGAAACTGAGAGGAAAAAGACTAGCATTTGTTGGGGACTCACTGAATAGAAACCAATGGGTTTCCATGGTTTGCCTCATTGATACTTCCACACCACAATCTCTCAAAACCATGGAATCCAACGGCTCTCTCATGTCATTTAAAATCATGGTATATATATATATGTGTGTGTGTGTAAAAAATTCACCCTAACTTTGATCTTAGCATATAAACATGTCCCTGTTGTGCATGCACAACAGGATTACAATGCATCGATCGATTTCTATTGGTCGCCGTTGCTGGTGGAGTCAAACTCCGACGATCCCGTGCACCACCGGATACCGGACAGGATCGTTCGGGCGCAGTCGATCAAGAAGCATGCGCGGCATTGGACTGATGCTGATGTTCTGGTGTTCAACTCTTACCTTTGGTGGCAAAGACCCAAGATGAAAGTTTTGTAAGTTCTCGTAAATACTAACAAACAGATGTATTGAACTTGATCACTCTTATTCAGCACGAACTATTCTACCTGAGTTAAGAAGTTGAGTCTTCGAATAATCAGGTGGGGATCATTCGACGACGATGATGGGATCTACAAAGAGATCGAGAGCCTGCGCGGCTACGAGATGGCGCTCAAGACATGGTCCAATTGGCTCGAGTTCCACATCGACCGCAACAGGACCCAACTGTTCTTCATGAGCATGTCACCTACCCATTTTTGGTATTTAAATTAGACAAAAGCTACATTCAAATCCTTAAATCTTATAATCTTAATGCACATAATAAGGTGATCACAATGTAGTTAAGCTTTTAACTATTTGCAGGGCAGATGAGTGGGGAATGGACAGTGATCAAAACTGCTACAATGAGACAGAGCCCATCTTTGAACAAGGCTACAGAGGTAGAGGCTCTGATAGTAATATGATGAATGTAGTAGAAAAAATGATTGAGGGGTTAAGAGAGAGAGGAGTGAGTGTTCAGGTAATGAACATTACTCAGCTTTCGGAGTATCGGAAAGACGGCCACCCTTCGATCTTCAGGAAGCAGTGGGAGCCGTTAACCGAAGAACAAATCAAGAACCAGAGCAGCTACGCCGATTGCATACACTGGTGCCTACCCGGCGTTCCCGATGTATGGAACGAACTCTTGTACGCATACATTTCTTCGTGAACACATCGATCGAATCCCCTTTTTCGATGCATATATGCAGGCTCCAACTGAGCCTGAAATGTTTATAAAGCTGATACAGAGTTTTTGCACACATCCTAGTACAAAGAGTGTTTTCTGTATGTTTCTATTCCTTCCAACAAAATTAAAATGTTTGTGTCTTTGCTTTATTGGACATTAAATATGTCATACAATGATGAATGATTCCCAGTGTAGTCAGAAAAAAAAAAAAATGAAAAATCTCCAATGCCATATATACCACCAAAAGAAAAACAGCTTCTCGAGAAGTATATTTGAATTCCCTTTTAGCTCACCTAGCCGAGTAATGGTTCTCGCAAATTGCTGCGGCTTCGAGACAAGCAGTTACCTACAAGTAGAAAATCAAAGCCCATGTAGCCGATTCTAAATCGATCGTCATGTTTAGAATGATGCAAGAAAATTGTTCTCACTAGAAGCCATCGGTACGGCCAAAAATATCGTAGCTTTTTTAACTTTGGACGAAATTAACTTCTATAAGTTTTCGAGTACTCTGAATGAAAGGTTAACATAGATCGAAGTGTTTAATTATGTTGACATGAATAAAGAAAGAAGTAAATCAGAAAGACGAAAATGGCGAACCTTAAATCCATGATCAGAGTTTCATAGGTAGCCCAAGACATCTAGTTCATTTAAGGACTCGGTTTGATGCCTCAAAATCCTCGGATTGTCATCTACAATTTCTAAAACCTGGTTAACAAAGTTTGCTAGTCAGTGGCCATAGAACGCCCCGATAATCAAAGGATATTAGCGCTAACTATAAATGTTTAAACAGAAATATTACCTCTGGCCTTGAATTAAGAACACCACGAGACATGCCCACATCAATGCACCAAATTTTCTGATCATATTTACTGCAGAAAAAGCAAAATCAAACATCCTCAGGTAGAGAGATTTTTCACTTTAGTATTCCAGTAAATAGAAGAGTATGCATACCAATTTGCACCATTAGATTGCGGAGTGTGGCCAACTACCATCCCTTTAGCTCCTATGGCTTCCAATGTTTCTTCCGCAATAGATGATATCTAGAAAAAAGGCAAATCAATACAAGTGTTCAGCACACAGAGGGTAGAAAGGTTTCATTAAATGGTTATATATCTGAATAAGATAAAGATGCACAAACCTTACCAAACTATAGTGGATTAGAAACGCGCGCCTGAACTTTGAAAATTTTGATTTTTGTACTTAACAAGGTGTTGTTTTATTTACCTCTCCATCAAAACGTAATGGTATTTTAACTTTTCGGACGTAATATTTTGTTACTTGATGGAATATTCTGTAACTTTTGATAAAAACTATTATATAGAATTTGACGTAATTTGCTAAAATCAAAGGTAATGAAAGGTTAGGTGGGAAAAACATAAAGATCTAGTGCCAATTTCAAAATGCTCTAATATCTATACAAATGCTTATATAGTATGAGATGGCTTGCCTTCCAAGCTTGGTACTTCAACTCTGCTGATTCTCTCGAGTAAAAGCGATTCCAGACAACGCTATCATAACCTCTTGTAGCTATGAAAGGCATTTCTGGACTATCACTATCTTCATTGAATCCCTGCATCCATTCTGAAACCTCTCTGTTCATGCGCTCAACACCATATGCAACTATGCAAACACATAACCAATATACCATGATGAGGATTAGTTTATAAAATCCATTCTAATGCAAACAAATAACAGTGCACTTGAAATCTTCAGAAATACCCAATACATTTGTCTTCAGTTTTGTGAAAAGTATCCGATGCATCTAGTTTTGACACCACATATAAAGCTAGATGGATTTTCTTTTCTTTTTTTAATGTTCAAGAGTAGCATGAAAGAGGATGTAATCTCCTTGACATCAAACAGATGTGAATATATGAAGTTAATTGATGTACCTAATTTGAGAAATAATTCAATCTAAGCATAAAACCATGAATATCTCCCAATATGAAGAATGAACCAGAGAGAGAGAGAGAGAGAGAGAGAGAGAGAGAGTTTACCATGATGAGGAAGAAGGCCACCATGACAGAAGACCCAGTCGTCAACTTTAAGCACGACAGCATGGCGCGCCAACTCACAAGCTAATAGGCCGCCTGGCCTGAAAAGCGATGATCGAGCAATAAGTCCCTTCTGCCTCTGTCCTAATATTTTCATAACTCTGTCAGCATGGTAAGGCAAACTTCAGAAACAAAACAAAAATAAACTCTTACGACATCCATTTTCAGCACAATTATCTGTTACACGACTCAAAGAATTCCAATCTAAACCGAGGCATAAACTACGGCAACTAATATTTGCAACACTGAGTAGTCGGATATGTGGAAAGTATAGAAAGCACTAAAAAGAATACAAGGTCATTTTACGGATAGAGTGTGCGAGTACCATATAATAACACATAAATTATACGGATAGTCACTGTACTATCCTGATATTGAGAATCAGTCCCTGAACTTTTTACACAAAACTTTGTCTCTGAACATTCTCATGTATTGCAAATTCATCCCTGGCCATCAAAATCACAAGTTTTTCCTCTAAAATGGTCTTTTTATTCCTTCTACTGTAAATTGACTTCTTTGAAACAGAATATACAGGTCATTTTATAGGAAAAAGTCACATATCATCAGTTTATCTTTTCAGCAATCAGGGATGGACTCAGTTTATAAGAAAGTTCAGGGGCTAAAGTATCTACATAGAACAGTGCACGGATTTTCCATAAAGTATAAACGAGAAATAAATGCGTGACCTATACCTTCATAAAACTCCAGGGACTCCATTGACCTTGGGACATCCTGCATTCCTCCCTCCACTTCTCGCGTATATTAATCCAGCTGAGAAAAGCGTCATCCCAGTTGTCTCCACATTCATCCAAGTATTCCAGGAAGTCTATGCATTCATCATATGCCCCAGGATCAACATATCTAAAATCACCTTCTACGTTCATGGTTTCATGATTTCCATTTACCTGGCAATTTATTTGACGATGAAACAAATTAGCAGTAGAAGCTAACTAAATACTTTGAGGTGGGGGAAAGAAAAATATTCAATCATACCAAGTAAATCAAACCTGAAACACTGCACCACCTTTAGATTTTGCTTGGATGTTCAGTGAGCGCAGCAAAGATAAGATAGCTATTTCATCGTCACCTCGATCAAGGATATCCCCAAGTTGAACTAAAATCTGAATGTAAATAAGCAGTGTTAACTTCGGTGACCTAGTTTAAGTTCCGAGAATCAAAAGATAGGACCAAGCAACCTCTCATGGATTTTACATAACAGAATATCGAATCACAACGCTTAGAAGATGATGAAAAGTAATAAGCTCCGTGATACAATATATGCGACCAAAACTGAATATATTTGTACGGCAAAGACAGCAAAGAAGGGAATTTAAATGGTTACCGTGTCTCCACCAGTCCACAAATCATGACCATCCGAGCTCAGAATGCCAGACATCACTAGCGCGCGCCTAGTTTGAAAGAGATCACCATGCAGATCGCCGACTGAAAAATTGCATCATACCACCAAATTGAACAGATATGAATACAGGGCTTTTAGAATTTTAACCTTACTATATCACCTACTTATATATACCTCATGTAAAACATATTAATTTTCATATATACCTCTTTAACATACCCTTATTTTCGAGGCAAATAGTTGGTTTCATATCAAAGCAATTTTGTTAGATACAACACATCATCCAATCTACAAAACTAAGAGAATCAAAATCGAAAAGGAGGAATTTTTCATACAAACCATATCAAAACCTACACAATTATGTTGCTCTAATTCAAGTTGGTCCTTTTAACGCACTAAACTCAATACAACTACTCATCAAACTAAAAAAGCTCGAAACTTTTTCGCTCACCGGCGACGATCCGACGGCCGGGGGCGGAGACGAAGGTCGGGGGATTCCCACTCACTACGATCGGCTTAACGCCTCCATTAACATTAAAACGCTCAGATACAACGCGGGGTTTAGAGGGTGGAAGAGGTAAGCTATTGAGAGAGAAAGAAGCCATATTTTTCCTGCTACGTTACCTCTCTCTTTACAACCTCTACAAAAAGATTCATATAAATTTAAATATAAATTGTGACTGTTACAAATATTTTTGTGCGGATATAGTTTGTTACTTCATGCAAACGTATATTTCCTTGGCCACGAATTGGAGATAAGTGTCCCACCCCCACGGAATTAAATTACCACCATAGTGTTTTCAATAGAATAAAAAATAAATAAATAAAAAAGCGAAATTTACCAAAAAAATCTCTACTTTAACTGGAAAACTAGCAAAAAGGGATAAATTTTTTATAATTTTTAAATTAATATGCAAAATTTATGAAGGACGAATCTGTAATTTCGCTTACCAAAAAAAAAATTCAATTAATATGCGAAAATTACGCAAGTTTCGAATCGAAAATAGTAGAAATTCGACGGATATTCGTAGGAACAGTGGGCATTAACAATTGTAAAATTTCACCTCCCACAGCGGAGTAGAAGCTTCTTCGGGGACTCCGGAAACCCTAGGAACACGACGAGCGATCGCTTCGATGGGATTAAGGTGCGAAATATCGAAGCTTCCTTGCTCGATCAGTAGGAGGACCTCGGCCATGGCGGAGAGGGGGAGCTAGGGTTTTTCCTTTTTTCTTTTTTCTTTTTCTTTTTTCTTTTTTTTTGGGGGGGCGGCGATGGCGCGGGATGGGAAGGGGGAGTAGGACGACGATGGGGGAGAACGGACGGTTGAGATTGCTCAAAAGGTTTCCGCCTTAAGATTCGTGCTAGAGTTGATTGTCGATGGGCTGGTATGGGCCCAAATTTCGCACGATGATTTGGGCCCATAATATGGTAATAGTGTATTGAGATGTTGATGTGGGCCTATGAATTTCAAAGATTTTAATTTGTACCTATTTTATCTGGTAACATGTTTAAATTGGCATACTTTTGACAGAGTAATTAAATAAAATATTGAAAACCATTTGACGAAATGTTTTACAAATTTTTAGAATACACCTTTTTTTTTAGTTGGCATGAGAATTTTTTTTTTTTTTACGATAAGTCAATTATGATATAATATATATCGTTCTATTGAAAATACGAAAAGCAAATGTTAAATGATATCTTAAAATATTTTGGTAGAAACATATAAAAGTTATCTGAACTATGGATTTGGATATTCAATTTTTCAAAATTTTATTTTAACTATCAAATCTTTCAATTTGTTTGATTCAGTCAGTCAACAGCATTTGGCTTTAAAAATATATTATGTATCTTTACAGATATAACTAATATATTGCATATAATTCTCGCAACTATAAATTTATTAAAATAAATAATTAGATTAAAATTTTAAGTTAAAGTACTGTTGACTAGCTCAAATCAAACAAATTGAGCGATTAGATAGTAAAATTAAAATTTTAGAAGGTTGTAACTAAATTAAAATAGTTCATAGTTCAGATAAGTTTTATATGCTTCTACGTTTTTTTTTTTATAAATAAGTTCACTAGTTTCAAAAGTTAGAAAGAAACAATTAATTTAGTTAGAGCCGACAAACATAGGGCCAAGCCTCCGCCCATAGCCTTCTGGCTTCGATTGTGACTCAGTCGAATCCAATTTTCGCCACATAAGTAGAATGCTGGTCCACTTAAGCCAATAAATTTATTCCATAAATATTCGCAATAATACCAAGCCTACATAATTAAGATAGAATAAAGTGTTTGATTATTAAGAGAATCTTTGGCAGATCAGGTTGAAGCAATAACCTCTGAAGTCATGTTTATATACTAAAATAGAATATTTAATGGTAATTTATTTACTATAAAATATTTTTATGTGATTGAAAGCTACGGGCTTTTCTCTTTTAACTTTTTAATAGTCAAAGTGTCTATAAATAGGTAGGATAGAATATTTCTTATATGAGGAAATTTATATCTGGTTCTAAAATAATTCCGATAGAGTGAAATCTCACACCCACTCATTTGAATACTATTATTTCTTACTAATTCTATCAACTAATTTTTTAATATTAAAAATTCAACATGAGTTTATAAATTTCAGTACGAGTAAAGTGTAAGATGTACATCTATAATAGATATACAAATAGTATTTTTATAAAAAGCAATACAAAATAAGATGTTTATGCATTTAAATAATGTCTAACTCTTACTGCTATCTAAAATGTGTTCTTTCGAGTTCAGAGTCATATGCTACTTCTGACTCCAATGCCTAAGAGTCCGTTTGGTATCGAAGAAGGCCCAATATTATTAAAGGAGTCCATGAATCGGATCGGGTCTGGATAGTTGATATACTGTATCCGTACCCTAAAAAAAAATGGGTAGAAAAAATATATATACTCTACACATTTAACTTCGGATCGGATCCGGGTCTGGGTACTTAAATTAAAATATACCCATCGGATCTAGTTGAGCGGGTCTTGATATTGACTACCCGTATACTACCCGCTTAAAACCGGATATGGGTCGGGTCTAGATCGGATACGGATATCCGTATGCATATACTTTTTATAGACTTTATTAAACAGTTTATGGATAAACCATAAACCTTCCACTATAGAAACTCGCGTTCTAATTAGTTACACCCAGTTCAATAAAATTCGTTTAAGAAAAAGATTCAAGCAGTAAACAGATAGAGTTAAAAAAGGAGTAAACAAAGCGATTAGGATTTTTACTAGGGTGAAAATAGATAGAGAACTTTTATCTATAAGTCCTATTGAAATTGATTCCTTAACTTTAATTTTTTTTAATTTACAATCGAGTATTTTCACTGGGTCGGGGTCCGCGTCCGAATCCGAGTCCGGATTTGCAAACTCTTCCGGACCCTACCCATTAAAAGGTCGGGTTCGGGTCGGGTCCAAGTCGGGTATGGGCATAAAGTATCCGGACCCATACCCGAAATTTTAATGAGTAATTTTTTTTACCCATATACTATCTATTTTTTATCGGGTCCGGGTAGGGTTCGGGTAGGGTCCGGATCGGGTATGAGATATCGGATATTTTGGACAACTTTAAATATTATCAGGCAAAATAACAAAAGTATATAAAAAAATAATTTTTTATCTTTCAACTATACCATAAAAATTAGGGTTAATTGCATATAGGTCCATGCAAACATAGTGAATTGCAGATATATCCCTGCAAAGTTCAATTTTCATAAGTTATTCCTGCAAAAGTCCTAATGTATGCAGAAATGTCCATCTGGTTTGTTACCGTTAGAGAACTGTTTATTTTTTAACATCGGGCTCATGAAATGATATTTTTACCCTCACAAATATGTCCCTGCAAAAGCTGGATACGAAGAAGAAGAAGAAGGAGGCGGCGGAGGCGATCGCCCGTCGCGATCTCCTCCCTCGCCGGTTGCGGTGACGACGATCACTCCGACCTCCGCTCCGCTCTCCCCGGTGGCCGAGTTCCACCTCTCCGGCGAGATGGGACCACGTCGGCAAGCAAAAGAGGAAGAGAAAGAGGAAGAGGAAGAGGAAGAGGAAGAAGGGCAAAATTGTCAATTCACCTTATTAAGTAACAATGGTTAGGCATTTTAATTGTGGTTAACTAACTTTTTCTAACGGATTCTAACGGCAGGAACATTTCTGCATATATTAGGATTTTTGTAGGAATAACTAATGAAAGTTGAACTTTGCAGGGATATTTCTGTAATTCGCTATATTTACGGAGACATATATGCAATTAACCCTAAAAATTATATCTTAATTAATTTAATTAATTATAAAAATAAACAAAACATTTTTTTTTTTTTTTACATGTAACAAAACTTCTCGCGATCCCAAACGCATCAATGACAGTAAGATGTTTCAATAATAAATGATCCAAAACTTTCCCGTTAGGTTTTGGACTCAATAACGAAAATGCCCTCGCGGAAAAGGTGACTGGCAGCAGGCGGTCAGGAATGGCAGGCGACTGGCAGCTGTGGGTCAGGAATGGCAGGTCATGCATTAGTTACAAACGCGTCAGTGTCAGAAAGGGGCGCGGGCTGGAGGGGGTGGGGTGCGAAAGAACAAGGACAGACTGCCACTGCATGCGACCAGGGAGGGAGGTAGGGGCAGTTTTGTCCTACTCCTCCACTTTTTTATTTAATAATAAATAAATAAATAGTTAAATATGTTAAATTTATCTGAATTATGAATTATTTTGAATCTATCATTTTAGTGTATAATCTTTTAATTTATTTTATTTGAGACAGTCAACGATATTTTGATCTCAAAATTTAAATATATTTTTTATCTTTACAGATTTAATTAGTATACTTCATATAATTCTGGCTACTATAATAAGATCATTAAAATAAGTAATTAGCTTAAATTTTAGCCACCGTTTGGATTAGGGATAAGGGAGAATAATTGCTTATCCCCCTTTATATCCAAACGTAAATTTTTTATCCGAGAATAGTAGTTCTCGAATAACTGGAATAAGCTGGTATAACTATTTCCACCTATACCCCCATTTTCTATATATAATCCACTATTTTTCTTATTCCATATTATCTATCCAATTGCTATTTTTCTTATCCCCGAAAATAACCTAATTTCATCCAAACGCTATTTTTCTTATACACACACTTCTACCTATCTCAGCTGGAATAGCTAGTTCTTGCTTATATCCGAACCAAACGAAGCCTAATAAAGTCTAAATAATATTGACTGACTTAAAATCAAACAGATTGAATAGTTAGATAGTTAAATCAAAATTTTGAAAGTTTGGATAGCAAATTCAAAATGGTCAATAATATGGATAAGTTTTGTACGCTTTTATCGAAATGAATTAAATAATGGATGGTTTCTAGCATAGATAATAAAAAAATTGATGGTCGGTGCTCAATGTTCCAAATTCAAAACCGATTTGCTTCACATTTTCTGCTAAGTTTTTTTTTACTACAAAAACAATTTCGAAATGTTGCTCTTATGAATTGTCAATTGTTGCTGAGAATTCATTTATTTGTTCATAATTAATTTTTAGATGGTACTCGATGTTCCAAGTTCGAATCTATTTGTTTTATATTTTTTGTTAAGTTTATTTTTAAAAAAATGATTTTGAAATGTTGCTCTTATGAATTGTTAATTGTTAATTGCTGCTAAGAATTTGTTCGTTTGTTCATAATCAATTTTTAAATTAAAAATAATTTTTAGTTAAACTAAAATTGAAGTAAAGATTATGTTTTCAACATTCTTTGTTTGCCAGAAAGTAACTGGCTTTGAAATTAAACTTCTCCTACTTTTTATATTTGTTTGGTAAAAAAAAATTTATACTAACATGTGAGAGAGTAAAAAAAATTAAAAATTACATCAGTTAACTTTTAAATTATTTTTTTATCTCTATTACATAGCTAGGCAAATAATTACAATATTTCGACATACACAAAAAATCAAAGTAGATGGAAATACAAAATCTAAAGTGAGATTAATTCTACATAGAGAATAATCTTACCTTTCCACTAACCTTTGATAAATTGAATTTAAACTCATGACCCTGCTTTAAAATTATTAAGAAACAATCATTTTTCGCTAAATTTTAATATGTCAAAGAATAATATTTTAATATTTTATAGTTAATAACAAGTGATAAAATAAAGAGTTTGTGACTGTATCACTTACAACTATATATTTCTAACACTTCGAAACAAGCAATCAAGTTTCTCTGTATCGTACACGCTAATACATCAAGTTTGTGTTATTTTAGAAAATTCATAATTTGGAGAAAATCCTTTCTGTAACAGTTATTTCATACAAAACTTACAACATCCAACCAAATATCTTCACATTATGTAAAAATATAAAAAATATTTTTTTAATACAAAATTGCCATATTATGTTTTATTGGATTCTATTTTATCTCACTTAGTGTGATATAATTAATTTAGAATAAGTATAAAATAAATGCAACAGACAAGACTGTTTTGTAGCAGCGCGCATAAATAATGGAGTGGCGGGTCTTTAACCAAAAAAATAGTCCAAAATCTAACAGCCACATAGATAACGTGGCATATCCAACCAATCATATTTATTTTCTGAAGTTAAAAAATATTTTTATTATATATTTTTTTAAAAAAATTGATTAGTTAGAATTTGTATGATTTGGCGTGACTGCCACATAGTAGACTTCCTCCTCTTAGGAGGAGGAAAAAGTTTTAAAATGAAATATTTATATAAACAGCCAATCTAATTATTCTTCTGGGGGCTTCGTTTGGTTCGGGGTTAAGTAAGAACTAGTTATTCCAGGGATAGGGTTAAGTTCAGGGTTAAACCTGGAATAGACCAATTTTGCGTTTGGATGATAATTGAGTTGTTCCCGGGATTAAGAAAATAGCGTTTGGATAGATAAGATGGAATAAGAAGAATAGTGGGTAGTTATAAATGAAAAATAATGATATTGCCCCTTATATTTGAATTTAAATTTTTTAATTTTATAATTAAAATTTTATATTTAAATATATAATTTTAAAAATTAAAAAATTTAAATAAAATTTAAATTTTTAAATCTCAAATTCAAAATTTTAAATTTCAAAATTTAAAATTTAAAATCAAATTTAAATTTAAAAATGTCAAATATCAAATTTTAAATTTAAAAAATTAAAAATAATAATTGAGAATTTAAAAGGTATAATTTAAAAATATAAATATTAATTTTAAGATTACAAATTTTTAAATTTAAAATCTTTAAATATAAATTTAAATTTAAAATTTAAAATTTAAAATTTAAAATTTAAAATTTAAGTTATAAATTTAAATTAAAAAATTAAATTAGGGTGAGATTAGTTAATCCCACCTCAATTCTATGGTGGGGGTGGAGTTTGTTAACCACACCCCAAAAGGGTTATCCCGGGATAACCCTTTTGGGGTGGGGTTAACAAACCCCACCCCTCCAAAATGTTGTTTGGGGATAAAGGGGGGGATAATCCCTTATCCCCCCTTTAACCCCCAACCAAACGGCCCCTAGAGTTTATCCATTATATTTCAACTTTTTAAAAAAATATAATTTATTAAATATATAAATAATATGGTATAACTGTTGCACAGTAAATTTTTTTCAGGGAGGAGATGGAGAGGGTACGGAGAGTCAGAGGCAGGCTGCCAGTCCGGGTGGCTGAGGAGAGCCACGAGGGCGGGGGCGAATTCTGGCAGAGAGTGGAGGAGGAAAGTGGGATGGGCGCAAGTTCCGAAGCCCCAGGCCCGTCTGAGTCCCCTCACTGGCTTCTAGTTTATTAATTAATTAATTAAGAGGGGAGGGGGTAAACTATGCATGTAGACTCCTCAACTATAAGCTATTTTCAATTAGAAGCAATTGCTTATATATTCCTGAAAAGTTCTCGACTTTCTGATTTACTCCTCTTAGAAGACTGCTAGCAATATCTCTTATCTCTGTGAAATTACTATTTTACCTTTTCAAATATGGTCTTTACCCTTCTACAATCCCCAACATTTCTTATTTGCCCTTAAGTTAAGGGTAAAAGAAATATTTTGATTTTTTTTAGCCCCACGTTTAACCAAAGTTAACCAAGTAGGGATAAATGAGATATTTTTGAAGTTTTGAGGGGTATATAGACAATTATCCCTTTCAATTAGCTACATAATATATCTCTGGCTCTGATACTACTTGTCGGATCATTGACGCTAACCATTAATCTCAAAAACTCCAACTGTTAAAAATACGCAACCAATTCACTTAAAGCATACAGACGTCCACCGGTCTCGATTATGACTTGGCCCAACCAGCCTCACGCCACTTCGAACATGACTCAGTCCACCCTGACCTCCAGTCATTTCAAACATGACTCGGCCCACCTTAGCCTTCCGCCACAGAGCAGGATGCTGGCCCATTTAAACCAACACTATTTCTTATCAATCAAGTTTTGTAAAAATAAATAATATTTTATATTATTTCATATAGTTTCAGTGTCATATTTTTTGATTCTATTCTAATATAACGGTAATTACAGAAGGCACGTCGACAGAGCTCCAACCTCGTATAGGAGCCTGGGCCTCGCATACCATTATTTCTTCCTTCACCTCATCGGCCATCGTATTCTCTCTTAGGGTATGTTTGTTTCACCAAAGGTTGAAAGGTAAAGTGGCTTTTGGATCGTAAATAACAAAATCATTCACAAAAAAAAAAATTAAAAAATTAATACAATATGAAAGATGAAAAATTTTAATTTTTATTTCAATCACTTACTGCCAAACTCTACTCTAGCGGTTAAGCATACCAAATTCATGAGAAATGCCAAGAGCTCAGGATCATTGGCTCTACCGTATATTTATTATGTTATTCAAAAAAATAATCAGATAAAAACGATACAAATATATATTGCAACAAATTTGCGTTGCGTTTAAATTCTTTTTGAATCGTAGCTTTGATTTTGAAACTAGTTTTCATTGTGACCACATCGTACATTATATATTACTTGGGTAGGTAAAGCCAAGTTAATTGTCATAAATTATGACAAGGGAAGTTATGACTTTTTGGCCTGTAGGACTCAAAAAAGGCTATATGTTATACACTAGATCATCATTATTATATGATGATGATTTAAAAGCCTATGTTCTTAGCATTGACATTGACCCGTGAGAAATTTTACCAAGAACTCCAAAATCTTTATACTAATTAATTAACAACATGGAGTAAATAATCACGAATCCCCTTCTTGAGTCTTCTAATTCTATCAATTCTCAAAATTTAAAAGAGATTTGCTATTCGGGTGATGATATTAAACTACTTACTTTTAGCGAATGCGTGGTTATGTTTCTATAATTAGTAACTTCATATCTATTAATATGACCGTCTTTCGAGTAAATTCTCGCTTTCCGTGTGTGTGGAGAGATATATATTAAATAATGTAAAAGACTCGTTTTCTCTAAAAAATTAAGTTACCAGAGAATGCCCCCTCGCGTTTTCTGATATGACCATTGCATAGTAAGATTCGAACATCGTATCTTCTACTCTAATCTATGTTAAGTAATGTAAAATAACTATTTTATTCAAAAGCTTAAACAACAAGAGATTGACATTTTTATATTTTATAGTCAACAAGAGAGACGAATCACATTTAAATCGATCTACTCACTTTAAATTAATAAAATAGGGTAATCAAACTCGATCAATGCCTATTTATGTAATTAGTAAGTTCAAACATGTTAATATAAATCATTGCTCTTTTTGAAGAAAAATAAAGAGACAGATCAAATTTACTGAACTTACTCATTTTGAGTTGATGCACAGTGATTAGATTCCTTCAATGTATCTGATATAATTAGTAATTTTTGATCTGTTAATATCACTGTCCTTTTAGATAAATTCTGAGAGAGAGACTCGAGCTAGAGTCATGAGGCTGAGGTTCAACACCATTAAACTTGCAGGAAGCAATGGGTCCCTATCCAACCAATAATAGAATGTACTATATAGTCATCATGTAATAAGTTCATAATAATTTTCAAATTGGCCAAGTATAATTAAGCATAAATTCACCCTGTAAAGAATCAAAGGAATATATGTACTCTCTTGCAGCTGGTCCATAAGCAGAAATTAGCTGTCCTTAATTTGGTATTATCTTAGTCTAAAATTAATTAACATGTGGAAACTAGCTATTGGTAATTAGATCTCATTACAGGACTTAGCATGGATTAAGACTATTTTGTGGGTGTTTAAAACTAATGCAATTTCTTAGATGTGATTCAAAATTGATAATCGAAGAATTTGTTTCTTCGTTTTGCCGTAGAAGCAAAAGATTGATTGTACTCTGAACTTTTGTATTCTCTTTTTCGATAGTGAAGCTCTCTCCTCCCTCACCCGTGATTTTTTTTTGTGAAGAATTTTTCACGTAAATCTGTGTTTTTTTTTTTTTTTTTACTTGTGGTTTGTCTAATTTCGTGTTCGTCATTTTTCATTTCTGTTTGTGCGTTTGTCGTAACACAATTCTTGTGCAACAGTGAAGGAGCTCCTTTGCTGTCTTAGGGTCTACTTAGCCACGCTAAAACTTCCGTAGAAATTGTTTGAGTAGAACTGCTAAAAAAGAATTAACTACTACTTATATTTGTAAAAACCATTCCTGTAATGGTAATCCAAAAGCCATTTTAATTTCATGCATGTATTGTAACAAAATGCTTCAAATATTTTATCTGTCAAGCATCTGTTTGCTGCTTCATGTTAACGAGAAAAATGTCAAGAAAATTCAAAAGTAAGGTCAAACAAACCCTAAAGAATCCACGACAAGTAATCAAGCACAAACCTCTGCAAATATGTTTGTATATGAACGACACGTGAAATTGAAAAGTGAGGTAAGAGATTCAGTCCTGATCAACACGACACCAAATTGACTAACAACTTGATCACGAAACAGCAGAAACTTACGATTAACTCTGATACCATGTACTACCCAAAATGTCGGTCCTATAGAAAAATGATTTAGAAATATATTTAACACTTGCCTTGGCTAATTAATGGAGATGGGCATCTTTCAATTAAATGTAGAGGCCATATTGAATCTAGCTTCATCAAGATCTGACAGAGTCCAGCTGTGTGATCAAATGCCCTCATATCTCTGAGCCTTAAAGGCCACAAAGGACTACTGTACTCCTCAGAAGGAAAAGGCCCCTCTCTCCTCTCTCTCCCCCTACCCCTACCCTGTGAGAGATCTCATCAAGACTATGAGTCAACAATCCCTGTGGAAATGATTGGTGTGACTTTAAATTTCCACACCAACTCAAAGAGGGACCCTCATTAAAAGCTTAATTCAAATACCATCACTATTTATAATTCATAAGAAAAGGGTGAGTAACCGACCGTCTCTAGCGCAAGTGACAAAGAACTTGATGGTTGGTACTCGAAATCCTGAGTTCGAATCTTAGTTGATTCACATTTTCAGCCAAATTTATTTCTATACGAAATAAAACGAAATGGGTAGCGTGCTACCTTTCTCTCAAAAAAAAAAAAGAAAAGAAAATGGCGAGTAATGTTGTGCTCACTTACATGTTCTACAACAGTTTTATGACGAGAAAGGATGTATGTATAATTTATAACCAGAATAATAATTATTGTAACCTATAGTAATAATAATAATAATTTTCTTATGCTACTTTATTGTGAATTTTACCAACTATTCAAGTAAAGCATTCCGTCTGAACATATAAGTAAACTGTCGTTAAATACGTAAGTTAAGCATAGCGTTACTCAGAATTGATATATATATTTTTTTATCAAAAATATGAGATTTGAGTTTGAATCCTATTTCGTACAGATATAGCCTTGTAATCTGTACATGTGGGAATGATTTGTGGGTCTTAAATTTCACACAAACTCAGAAGGCTTAATATTCAAATGAAGGTGTTATAAAATACTCATAAAAAAGATTGGAAAATGTGAAACAGTTGTGTGCAACATAACGTAGCCGGCCCGGACTATGCAGCTGGAGAAAATTAAGTCACATTCCTTCAATTCAAAGAAATAAAAGGACACACACTCTCTCTCTCTCTCTTACTTAGTCAAGGGTTGTTCCCATAAACCGAGAGATGTGACTAATATTATAATTTTCTCTCTCTCTCTCTCTCTCTCACACACACACAACAATATAACATTAACTTAAAAGAGTCATGGGCCCTCCTATAAATACACCACTTTGGCCCCAACTCTTCCTCATCTCCTTTCACTCATCACTTACACTATTCTATGTAGTTCTCCTTCCTTTCTCCAATTGAGAAAAAGTATTATATTTTGAAAGGTTTTTTTTTTCAAAAAGAAAGAGTTTGAGGAGACTAGTATGGAAGAATCCTTAAAGCTCAGGAGGGATAGCGCCGTAGATGATAAAAAAAAAATGGAGCTGGTTGGTTCATATATATATATATATAGAAAGATTCCATTCGTCTAATGCGCTATCTATCCTGAGTTTCACGGTTTCTTCCTACTCGGAATACGACTACTACAATTGGGTTTGTAAGGTCTTAATCTTTACCCTTCCTATCCCTCTGTGGTTGCCATGATTCCTTTTTTCTCTTTTTTTGGGGCAAGTAGATATTTAGCATGTATAAAAAGTATTTTGTCGACTCCTATTTATTTTAAAGTGAGGAGATGCGAAGATAATTGACTTATTTTGAGAGTGAGGAGTTCAAATGATGGATGAATTGCTCGAGTCCCTAGTCTAAAAACGGTGCGATTTGCGTACAGCGTCGTGTATAAAATGTTTTTATGCTCTATCAAAAAAAGGCACCTCCATTTACCCATAGATTACTAATTGATAACCACCTTTTTTTATTTTTTTTCCTACTCTTCATCTCAGAACACTTTTCTGATCACAAGAAGCTTCTCGTACTTTTTTTAAATTTCTCCATTTCAATTTCACATCTCTCATCTCTTATATTTTGACTAGTTTATTAATATTTATATGACATAAAAACAATTACAGAATTTAATCTGCAGCTAGTTTATATTGGATCTTTCTTTTCTTTTCCGGGTATTAGTACTAGAGGTTCATGAGAATTGATGTGCATGACATCATATATACCAAGTGTAAGTAATTAAAGGCTACGATTAATTCATACACATAATTTATGAAAACTTCATGTAAATTCGCTAATACGTTAACAATTTATACTCACCCAATAACAATGGCATTCATAACTATTGCATTATTTTAAAATCTAATTAAAATCAATCAGTGACTACCAAAATAATTCAATATCAATCTATCAGCAAGCAGTAAACTGTAATATAGTAGTACTAAAACTTCTTCTTCCGTGTTCCAATACTCTCGCATAATTAATATGTATCAGTGTCGGCACTTATAACATAAAATAATAAATTAATTACTATATATATATATATATATTTTATTTTATTTTATGTATATATGTGGACCAGTGAGGTAGTACAGTCCGACAAGGTGTTTAATGATGCATCAATCGGGCTGTCCAGTCGGAGGAGACCGCAGCGGACGCAGTCCAGCCGGCCCCCTTAATCAAAGTCCGATCTCTAGTTGTGGTGCTGGTGGCTCGAATAGTCGAATGTGACTTCCCAGGCGCCCAACCCCCACATGTCATGTTTTTTCGAGCCCATTTTACAACCCTAGCCTAGCGATATGCAGTAATGCATTTATACACTCCCTAAAACTCCGGGGGAGTCTCATTTTACAACTAGGGATGTACCTAGGGATGTCAATGGGTACGGATACCCAAAATTTTATCCGAATTCGAACCCGAATGGAGCGGATATATTTGATGCTAAACGGATATGGATTCGGATATGAATATTAAAAATAAAAATTCGATGGATATGGATTCGAATATGAATTTTGACTGTACCCGACCCGAACCCGAACCCGACCCGAACCCGACCCGAACCGGAATTTATTTTGCATTATATATAATATATATAAAAAATTTTGATGTTATATTTGAATTTTATTTTAAAAATTAGATTTAATATAATATATTTTGAAATATTGGAAAAATAAATAATTATTTCGGGTTCGAATTTTCGGATTCGGGTTCGGGTTCGGGTTTTAGATTTTTGGTCGGGTTCGGGTTTGGATATGGATTTTTAAAATCCGTCGGGTTCGGATTCGGGTCTCGGATTTGGAGTCGGGTTCGGGTTCGGATTTTTGAAAATCCGCCCCGAATCCGACCCATTGACATCTCTAGATGTACCATGATACGAATACCCAAAATTTTATTCGAATCCGAAGCTGTACAGAGTGAATTTATTCGATACTAAATGGATATAGTTTTCGATATGGATATCAAAATCAAAAATCCGACGGATTTGGATTCGGATATGGATTTTGATTGTAACCGACCCGAACCCGAATCTGACCCGAACCTTAATTTATTTTACATTATATATAATATGTATATAAATGCTTGATGTTATATTTGAATTTGTAATTGAAAATTTTAGATTTAATGTAATATATTTTGAAATATTTAAAAAAGAAATAATTGTTTCGGGTTCAGATTTTCGGGTCGGGTTCGGATTCGGGTTTCGAATTTTCAATTGGGTTTGGGTTTGGATATGGATTTTTTAATCCGTTGGATTCGGGTTCGGATTTGAATATGGATTTTTAAAATCCGTCGAATTAGGATTCGGATTCGGGTTTGGAGTCGGGTTTTTGAAAATCCGCCCCAAATACGATCCGTTGACCTACCTATTTACAACCCTAGCTATATGTAAGATCAAGTCCCTGACCGTCTCTAACACAAATGCCAAAAAAATTGATGGTCAGTATCCAAATTTCTAAGTTCGTAACTTAATTAATTCACATTTTTAGTTAATTTTTTTTGGTTAAAAAATAAATAAAACAGATAGTATGATATCTTTCTCTCCAAAAAAGATCAGAAGCAGAGTTCAAGTGTTGTTGAAGTTTTTTTATTTTTTCTTATTTCTTTCATTTTTATTTGAAGATGTATGTAGATCGCAACTCAAGCTTTTGTATAATTTTGTGCGGAGCAAGATTAAAATTCGAATCTCTTAATCTGGAGTGGAAAGATACCAATTAACTGCTCTATACTTTGTCCGAAACTACTATGGTTTAACGAACACACATGCTGATTAGTACGGATGGATGGAATTATCATCTTCAACGAATAGGGTGCCTCGCGCATCAGAATGGAGTAAATTCGAACCAAGCAGCATAATATGATAATTTTACAGTAAAATAATACTCTAAAAAAAAAAAGACTTTCTAAGTGGTGGAGAGATATTTACTTAAAATTTACAAATTCTGTATAGAATAACCATGACATAGAAGGATTTTTCCTGTTTGGCCCAAAGTAGTAAGGTGAAGTGCCGTTATTAAAGCCAGAATATCTAGATATGCATTTTTTTTTCTTTTTCAAGAAAATCTAGGGGACGAATGCACAAATATACTTTCTGGACTCGATCCACCACTTTGATCAAAACCTATGATTTTCTTTTAAATTATTATTTTTAAAATTATTTCATTTTCTCCGCGTGAATACTTTAATAAAATCTTATAAAGAACTCTATCAAAACTAAGGGTGCAATGTTAACTCTACACGGCATGGATCCAAATTCGAGCCGGATCGTGCTGGGCCACAACCGCACAACGATGACCCCGCGCGACTTCTGGCCGGAACTAATCCGGCTGCCCGAATTGCAGGCTGGTCCATTCTTTCAATAGCTTTTAATTTATTATTTTTTATTTTTTTAGTATTAGTTTTTTCAAACTATTTGTTATTTATTAAGTAAATAAATTTTTTACATGTAATTTAGTTACGTTCGAGAGAAGAAAAATTTAAAAAAAATAAAGAGAAAAGAAAAAGAAATTTTCATTTCGGACCGGGCTTCCGGGCTGGAAAAGCATTGCCCGCGGCCCGTCCGACCCGTTTCACACTTACTAATCAAACATTCATGAACTCATTTTTAAGTTAAATTTAGAAGGCTCCCCATAGTTAATCCGCATACTAGATAACTAATCATACATGAGATAGTAAATTTTAATACTTTAATGCTAGATTACAAGAGAACCACTGATTATATGGTAAATTTTAATATTTTAATTTAGATAATGAATTAAATTTACAGGCAAAATTCAATTGGTTCTGAACTTTCCTTCTTCTTCGGTGCTTTTTAGAAAATGTCAAAATATTTTAACTCATTAATTTGTGGGGAAAATTAAGGAAATTGATGAAAAATTTCGATTGGATGGTCGATTGAGAAAAATTAAATTTTCGTAAGTAAATATCAATTCTTAGAATTTTAAATCGTATCGAGCCCACCTAATGTTAGTAACTGAAATAGAGTTGAGACGAAAGTATGTAAAGATATAATTTTTTATTTTTTTATTGAAAGCACTTAAAATATATAGAAATCAATTACTTTGGATTGAACGTAATATTACGTACAAAAATAATTTTTTTTTTCCTGCACGTAAGGCAAGATTAAACGTAATATTACGTATAAAAATAAACAGTATATTTTTTTCTGCACGTTAGGCAATATCTCCACATAGGGATACAAACGGGGTGAATCCCTTACCGCACAATTCTAAGCGGATCGGGACGAAAGCAGATTTTTGACAGATTTTTAACGGATCGGAACCAATCAATTAAAGAAAAAAAGAGTTTTCCACCTCCGGCTCTATTTACTTGGCGGATCAGTCAGATTCAGAACCAATTACATTTATCTATATTTTTGGCTCCCACTTATAGTCCCATTTGAGGCGGATCAGTGTGGAAGCTCCACCAACCCGGATCCATTTGCATCCCTATCTCCGCAATCCCTAGCAAAGCTTAATATGACCATCACGGTTGACTAGGAAGTTACCTTTTGACCATTTGACTTGAGCTACTCCACACAAAGTAATCTACAAAATCTACAAAAGCCACTTGTTTTCTTTCTCATTTAATAAAATGAATCCAAAAGATACACACTCATGCATAGAGCTTTAACTTACTCTTCCTTAGAAAAGGAATCCAAAAGATACACACACATACAAAGAACTTTTACTATACCTCCACTCTCCTCTCCCTTAATTATCACCTACATATATAACAATCCCCTACGTTCCCATGCACCACCTAACATGTCTCAACCCCTCCTCCTCCTCTCTTTCCTTCTCCTCCTCTTCTCCATGATCACCACCACCAAACCCCACCCCAATACCAACTTCTCCGCCGCCTTCTACTTCGGCGACTCCACCCTCGACACGGGCAACAACGCCCACATTTCGACCCTCGTCGCCGCCAACCACTTCCCCTACGGGACCGACTTCCTCCCGGGACGTAACCCCACCGGTCGGTTCTCCAACGGCCGGCTCGTGCCTGACCTCCTCTCCTCAAAACTCGGCCTCCGCGATCTGTCGCCGCCGTTCTTGGACCCCCAACTCTCCGACCGCGACGTGAAGGCGGGTGTCGTGAACTTCGCGTCGGCCGGGTCGGGGTTCGACGACGAGACGTCGGCGATCATGAACACGGTACCGATGTCGGAGCAGCTGAAGATGTTTAAAGCTTATCTTGGTAGGCTCGAGAGAATTGTGGGGAAAGAGGAGGCTCTGAGGATGGTGAATGGTGGTTTGTTTTTTGTTAGTAGTGGGAGTAATGATTTTACTATGAACTTCTATGGTTGGAGAAATAATTCTCAACAGTTAAAGGGAAAACGTAATATAGGGGAGTATCAAAATGTTGTACTTCAAAAGGTGGAGGTTACTTTTAAGGTGAGTAGTTATTTTTCTCTTTTTCTTGTTTAAGCTTGAAGTTTTTTTTTTTTTTTTTTTTTTTTTTTTTTTTTTGAGAGAGAAAGGTAGTGTGCTACCCGCTTCGTTTAATTTTTCTGAAAATAAATTTAGCTGAAAATGTTAATCAATTAGGATTCGAACTCGGAACCTCGGGTACCAACCACCAAGCCCTTTGCCACTTGCGCTAGGGACGGTCGGTGTTTTTCCTTAAAGTTACTCTCCACTATATATTGCTTCTGTGTGAATTTCTTTTCCATGACAGCACATAAAAATAATAATATTCAATTAAATTTTTTTATTTTGTATAAACATATAAAATTGGAATTCTTTGTTGTGTATTTTAATCTATATGAAGTTATTCGATGTTACATAGTTGTTACATAAAAAACTTTTCTCATGGTTATATATGCATGTTTAGTGCTTTTGTCCCAAAACAAATTCTTGGTGCTATTTTCTACAAGATTATTATTATTTTTAAATAATATGGTATCAGACTCAGTTTTAAGCTTTCTTTGTTTCAAGAGATTCTGAGTTCGATTTGGTTAAATTAACCATTCGGTTTTGAATTTCTTTGTTCTATGTGATGGCCTGATCTGCATCCATGCTTGGGCTTTTCACTTTCCTTTTCTTTTAAGTTTATTTTCACCATCATATTAACTTGGAGTAACTACCAAACAAATAATAATTACTTGCACTAAATTAAAGTAATTACTCATTCTAATTACTCCACATATTAATTTAGCCATTGCACGACTAACTAATAAAAATTAAATTCAGAATTTAAATCTAGCGAAAACCTCAAATCAAAGGTGGCTTAGCTTAAAATTAAATTCACTAAAATGCCTTTAATTTTCCCATAAAATTAACTTGATTAAACGTTACGTGATTAATATATTCCAACCTCCTTGTAGTATTAACATCCAAAATCTTGAGTTGCTCGAGAGCTCACATTGATCTAATCCGTGACAGCTCTATGCTGCTCACAAGTTAGTGTACATTTTTGTTGCACGACCCTCAAAGCATTTCACACAATTCTAGATTGTCCTTTTTCAAATTTTGTGTTCATCTCTTTCATTGTTGGAACATTCCAAAAATTCTAATTCACATTGTTCCACCTAGATCTCTATTTCCTTCAATTTTTTGTCCTCTTTCTCTCTCTACCTCTAACAAATTTACAAGCACCAACCTGATCATTAAGCCCTTACAAAGATACGCAACAATGCAACAACTATTGTTCTTAGTTTTACTCTCATCCTACATGATCACCACTAGTAGTGCTTCTAGGGTTATCAAGCCCAATCCTCCGAATTTCCCCGCGGCCTTCTATTTCGGTGACTCGAGCTTCGACACTGGCAACAATAAGTATATCCTAACATTCGCGAAAGCCAACCACTTTCCTTACGGCCGGGACTTCCTGGGGGGTAACCCTACCGGGAGGTTCTCCAACGGGCGGCTGGTACCTGACCTCCTTTCTGCCGATCTTGACATTGTATCCATCTCAACCCCTTTTTTAGACCCACAAATCTCCGACGAAGATGTTTTGAAGGGCGCGAACTTCGCTTCGGCCGGATCAGGGTTCGATGACGTGACGTCGGCGGTAACGAATACGATACCGATCACGAGGCAGTTGGAGTTGTTCAAAGTGTATCTTGGTAGGCTTAGAAAGGTTGCTGGGGAAGAGGAGGCTAATAGGATTGTTAGTAGTGGTTTAGTGTTAATTAGTGCAGGGACTAATGATTTTTTGATCAACTTTTATGATATACCTAGTAGGAGATTGGAATTTAGCATAGGTGAGTACCAAGATTTTGTGCTGCAGAAGGTGGAGAGTGCTCTTAAGGTTTTTTCTTATCATGACCGTTAATTATCATCTCTACTTAATTTGTTCTAACTATATTAAGCAATACATTTTTTCCCCCCCATTTTCTATTTGATTATGCACCTAGCTAGATACTAGATGGTTTTGGTACAAGCTCTTATTCAAAGGACCAAAAGAGCTTCTACTGCTGGGCCACGGAATGTATTTAAGCTTTTTCTCCAGATGCATGATTGTAGTTTTCTTGAAATAAAAAAAGAAGGAAACAAAAATAATTCTTGCAAATTTTTTGGATTATTGATTTATATATATCTGTAGAAACATTCTCAAATTCAAACATGTTGTGGCAGTTATTCTTTGTCTCTCCAATTAACTGCAGTCTCCTGTACTATCCTGATATTGCGATTTAGTTTCTGTACCTTCCATTTGTATACTTTAGCCCTCGAACTTTTATATAAATTATACTTTAGTATCTGATAGCCAATACAGAAACTATCCATACATTTTATCGCACTTTCGATAAACCTTTATCAAACGTTGTGAGAATTTTGTGCTTGTAGGAGTTATACGAACTTGGAGGCCGTTTGTTCGCTGTGGCCGGTCTACCTCCGATCGGTTGCATACCACTTCAGATCACATTGCATCACTCCTTCGACCACGCGTGCGTCGAGGAGGAAAACGCCGATTCCGTCGCCTACAATGCGAAGCTCCAGAAGCTGCTGCTTAAGCTGCAGCGGACGCTCCCCGGAAGCAAATTCGTGTACATGAACTCGTACGACGCTTTGTCGGAGATACTGAACAATCCTTCCAAATATGGTAAGACTCTTAATTTACACACAGTTAGTACAGTCGGTAAAAATAAAAAAAGAATGTTAAAACATTATTTGTTGAATTTGGGAAAGAAAACAATTATTTGATTGGTGTTACCTATGAACTTTTTCTCTGCTGCTAGACTTTACTCAGCAGTGCTTTAAGATTCGTGCAAAATAAACCTGCCAACAGAGCAGCGCAAAACACTTCTGAAAAGATAGGTCAGATCATAGGCCTGAAAAGATGTTTTTTTTTTTTCTTTTCATTTGGTCTAGTGGAAATTAAACTCTCTCTTGTTTCACAAAAATTGAAATATTCTAGATTCATACGAAATCTTTTAAAAGTAAATCCATTATCATATGAAATCTTTTGAAAGCCATAGGAATACATAAAACCAAAATGTCCTATATGTAGTTCTTTTTATAGATTAATGCCTCACAATTCACAAATGGTGCATTAATTAATTAATTAACTAATGTAACACACAGGGTTTGAGGAGACCAAGAGAGGGTGCTGTGGCACAGGGCTCACAGAGGTGGGCCCACTCTGCAACTTCTTGACCCCAACATGCCAAGATGCCTCAACCTTTGTGTTTTATGATGCTGTGCACCCTTCAGAGAAGGTTTACAGGCTAGCCACAGATTACATTTTGGAGCATGTAATCCCCCACCTGAGACCATGAGATTAGTTGCACCATGATGCTCATCTGAAAAATTGTGCATCTGCATCTGCATCTGATCATTTCAATTATAAAAAGTTAACATTAGCTGTTCGAACAATATGTCGTGATATCGCTTATTTCACTAGATATTGTCTTAGGTGAGTGTGATTAGTTGTGATAGAAAGATTGTTCGAGTAGCTGATGTTGACTTATTAAAGTTGATGTGGTTCAAACGAGTCTCGTACATTTATCCCGCATATCAGAAAAGTCAAAGTATCTCTTTTTTATTGTCTTTTAGTTAATGGAAGAGCCTAGGGAACAAGTAATAATTCAATATAAGGTTTCTGAAAAATGTATCTGTAGTTGATGGTTCACCAAAATGGCTTCGTATTGGCCAGTGGTTTATTTGGTTAATGAAATATTAATTTTGAGCTCTGAAGTAGTAGTTGAGGTTTTGGTAACTAAGCCTACTTAATTTCTTTTAGCTTATATCCTTTTTGTTTTAAATTTTGAAGTATGTAGTATGTTCTTGCTTTTGCATTTTTAGCTTTGTATGCCAAGGAAAAAAAAAAGAAAATAGAAAAATGCTACCAATATATTCTATATCCTATAATTTATTTTTTTGTAATTTACTATTTAAAAAGATTAATAAGATAAGTGAATAAATATTGGTCTTTTTAAAAACTAGAATATAAGATTTATACTTGCGGGTATACCAGTAGCATTGCTTAAAAAATAATATCAATGCGTCAAAATAATATCTCGTTGCTATTCCAATATTATAATTTTATTTTTTTAATTTTTCATGTAAACACCTTAGTTTCTGAATCCAAATAAAATAATTCTTCTTTTTAAATAATCACTGTAGCCTTCTATTGTAAAAAAAATTATTTACTTTACTTTTCTTCAAATGTTATTAAATATTATTTTGTAGGAAAATTTTATTTTTTAATGATTAAGTATTAAAGGTAAAATTAAACGTTTCATATTTAATTAAAAGTTTAGAGAAATGCTAAGTGTACAACTCAAAAATGTTGTAATCTTTACAACTTTTATTTCAATGGTTTTAGAATTTAATCAACCTTTTAAATTTTAGTTAAAAAAATTAATAAGACTAGTGTGGTAATTATATCTTTTAGATAGACTAAAGATTACAACCCTAAAATAGCTTTGATTCTTATACATGACACAAGGACCGAATCGTAAATCCAAATAAAGTGATTGCTCATACATTTCACCCTGACCACTAGTTAGCCCTTAAAAATAATTTAGGATCTTTTTTGGAGCTACGTGTAAAATTCACAGTTGATACAAGTACCTACTCACCTCGCCTTCTCGAGGAGGAAGAAGAAGAAACAAACCCTAAGAGAGAGAAAGAGGGAGAGGAAGAAACCCTAAGAGAGAGAAAGAAGGAGAGAGAGAGAGAGAGAGAGAGGAGCGATGCCGTGTCTCAACCTCTCCACGAACGTGAGCCTCGACGGGGTCGACACTTCCGCCGTGCTCGCCGAAGCCACCGCCACCGTCGCCAAGCTCATCGGCAAACCCGAAGCCGTAGGTTTCCTTCTCTCTCTGTCCCTCTCCATTCACCACCCTTCATATCTCCGCTTGGTTCCTCTTCAATCCGATTCGCCTCTTTTCGCGCTTTAATTCGGTGTATTAGTGTTGCGATCTCTGTAGTATTTTGTGTTTTGGTATTGTTGTATGTGGTTTAGAGCATATGATCTGTTTAGAGTGCTACTAATGCGCTAAAAGCTTGGATTGAGCTAACATATGACCCCTCAAAGTGATGTTTCCAATACATTTTAGGTGTTTCTGTTAGTAGACCATCTGTAAAATAACCTTCAAATCGCCCTAAAAATTGAGTAAATAGGTGAAAATTTAAGAAATTTTTGTTGAATATGACATGTTTTTAATGAATTTGAGTTGTAATTCTAGTTTTTGCACCATTTGATTGTCTAATTAGCTGATTAGGTTTCTCAAGTACATATTCCAGATGTGGTAATGTAGCAAAGTAACTTACTGAGCTAGTACTGTTTTGATCAAGTTGGTCGCAATAGATATGCTTGTTTTGATGTTTAAATTCCACTTCTCAAAATGGATCAAGCGCTAGGACTCTGAAGTACTGTTTGACCCAGCTGTAGGATATAATGCTGTTTGATGAAGTGCTATTAGGAGAGGCATTATATTAAATTCCCCCAGTAGCTTTTCCCCTGCACTAGAATCAAAAGCGGCAAATTGGAGCTTCTTTTGTTGGCCGTCAAAATCCCATTTGTGGTTTCCTTCCCGCTATAGCATAAACTTCAGACTTTTATGACTTTCAAACGTTATATTACAAGTAACTACAGCTGCTGAAAGCAAAAGTAGAAACAGGGCCAGAGAGATCCGCAGCCTCCAATATGCCAATCGTCCTGGGATGGCTACGTTTTGGTACCAGCTATTTATAATACAATATAATTGTATCCTAATGCGGGTTTTCAGGTTCTTTCTTCCATTTGCCTGTATAATATCCTTGCACCTCCTACCATGATTAGAAGAAAACTCATATTAGCCAAGTGAACTTCCTTTTTCAATAATACTTCTGTAGTAGGTGTACCATATGGTGTTTTTTTAAATTTGAGTACCTCAGTTGTTAAGTACCATTTGTGACCCACTATCTTATTGTAATCTTGGTCTTATGTGTTTTAATTGTGTTACTTTCAATCTGCAGTATGTGATGGTTGTTCTCAAGGGGTCGGTACCAATTGCATTCGGAGGGACCCAGCAGCCTGCGGCATATGGCGAATTGGTGTCCATTGGAGGACTAAATCCTGATGTCAACAAGAAACTGAGTGCTGGAATTGCCAATATTCTGGAGACCAAATTGTCCGTCCCCAAGTCACGCTTCTTCCTCAAGTTTTACGATTCTAAGGCAAGCTACCTACACTTTTTTGAAACGAGCTCGAGCTAGCTGAGATTAGTTCAGCGTAGTCGAAACAACCTGCAGCCCAGCTCACGCTCCATTCGTGCTGAAATTGTAACGACCCAGTCCACTAACATTAATAACTTGTTGAGCCCAAACCAACGGCTCAAAATGCTTAAGTCCAGTTATTATTACTAGTATGCCCATCATATATAAGCCTCTCATACTTTTCCATATTATCCGATGTGGGATTATTTGAGTTTCACAAAAATAGTCGAGTTTGCTCGCCTAACTGGGCAAGAGGGGGAGTTCATTTGACTGACAGGCGCCAAATATACATGAATTTACACGTAAAATACATTTTCCATGAAGATAGAAAACTGAGCTTTCCGAGCTGAGCTCGGGAGAGATGAAGCCCAGCTTAAGTTTTGCTAGCTAATAAACGAGCTAGGTCGATTAGAGCTGAAAACAAGCTGAAGTGAGCTGATCACAAGCCTTGTGAGCTTTTTTGACCTCTTCTGCAAATTCCTAATGATGACGGGTCTTTATTGTTTGCTACATTTTCTTATTGTAATTTTGCTCTTTGTTTCATAGGCTCATCAGGCACAAGAATATGCTCAGTGTTTGCATGCTTTACATCAGCAATAGATCATGTAAATAATTATTTGTTGTTTTACATCCTCTCATCCTTATCAGATTTCAATGCTTAAACGTCTATCCTCTAATCCAGATAGTAGATTTTCTCCTTCCAGATCTTTTCGTTTCTACTTTCTTTGTGCAGATTGAAGTTGCTGATGAATCATCTATTTGAATTATGCAGGGCTCCGACTTTGGATGGAATGGCTCTACTTTCTAGGTGAACTCTTTCCTGGATTGTTGGATTAAAATCTTTTCAAGTCTTAAAGAACTTTATGATCGCTATGCTCTGAGGAAAGAGATAGGTTTTGCTTCTTTAGCTTACCTTGCCCATAGCTACATTCTATGTCAATAAAGAGGTTATGAAAACTTTGGCTTGAAACATGTGTGATTTGGCTTTCTTAGCATGTGCTAATGCTTGCTGGGTTTGAATCCTAGATGTTATCTCCAGTTGGCTACTGGGTTTTGGCTCTGAAAACTCGGTCCTTGCTTTGCTTTTGTTATCTATTACCTTTTTCCTGTTGTAGAATAAATACCTGCATTATGTGATAGGTTTAGTTGTTTAGGTTTTAGGAGCCGTGCCGCAGTTATGGTGGAGAGTTACAGTAGTGGATCGACTATACTAAGAAGTGTAACTTCTCTCCAACATCGCTATCGCTCTCTCGTCCTATTCTATCCAATTAAAATCTAAACGGTACGTAAAATCCAACAATGTGAGTGTATTATTCCTTCAGAACTGAGATTACTGCTTAAAATTTGCGAATAGCTTATGAAATTTTGTCAGATTACAATTTAATGGCTAGTCTGACACTCAAACCTGTTGTTGAACTAACTAAATTTCTCGCAATGCCATCTTTTTGTGCTATTTCCTTTTTTTCTTATTCCTATGAAATGAAGTTATTTCGAGACTGATTTATGTGTTGCCGTTTCTATCTTAGTATTTTGTCGGATCCAGACCGTCCTAATCGGCCGAATGAAGCATTGATTTCAGTTGTTCTTCCTCCTGAATGCTCTCATTCAAAGCCAACAAACTTTTTGTTGTCATAATAAATAGGGGGGTAATAAGCTATTTGTACCTTTTGTTTTGGTTTTAAAATTTTATAAACGTATTCTCAGTAGATCTTCAATGACCAATCATCTAGCACTGATGCTTTTGTCAATTGAACAAGATATTCTTGCCCATTGTCAAAATAAAGAAGTTATTTAGCTCTCAGACTTAAAAAATATATATAAAAATATACAAAACTTACTTGAATTATGGACTATTTTTATTTTGATTTAACTACTCAATCTTTTAATTCATTTAATTTGAGTCAGTGATACTTTGACTTCAAAATTTAAGCTAATTATTTATTTTAATAAATTAATAGTTGTAAGAATTATTTGAATCATACTAATTAAATCTGTAAAGATAAACAACATCTTTGAATTTTGAAGTTAAGTGTTGTCGACTAATTCGAATCAAATAAATTAAAAGATTAGATAAAATTAAAATTTTGAAAGATTAAGCAGTCAAATCAAAATAATTTATAGTCTAGATAAGTTTTATATATTTTCAACCCTAAAAGAATAAAATAAAAAATTAGCCAAAAAAATATATTTTGAAAATAACGCCTTTGGCATTACCGCAGTGGATCATGGCTAGTTCCCAATCTTATCTTATCCATTGCGGCCACAATCATCCCCAAAATGTTCACATCTCAAAATAAATCTCCACCGTCGGATTTTACAGAGCTACGATTTATTTATGGTTATATTACAAAAGCCTATTTACTTTTACCGAAGTAAAAAACATTGGAAAACGATCACATATTGAAAAGATAAAAACACCACAAAACAAAACCCAACGATTCCTCGTGCACAACAACTAAAGCGTAAAATTACACATTACTGTACTGCATTCTAAAATTTGCACCCTAAAATGTCTAAAAATTAAAATTTAATTTGTTGGATGTGCGTTTTATGATAATTAAAAATATTGTATATTAAAAGTTATAAAATTTGAGCACCAAAATAATGTTGCTCACGGTAATATTTCATGCACGCACAAGTTCCTTTTAACGTTACAAATATATATATCACAATAATTAAATTAATTTTGATTGTTTGAATGGTCAAACATCAAAAACTAAAAGGGGTGCCGCAATAAATTATCCTATTAACAAGGGAGAATCAAGTGCACGTACGAGGTAGACCAGGTCTTCCACGTCATCCATGGACCGAAACACATTACAACGCTCCTCCCCCATTTCTACTCCGCCGGTCTACTAGACCGGGCCCAGGGAGTCAACTATCTAGTCCGTAATACCCCGACACCCTCATAAACCCTCATAACGAGGAATCCGAAGCGGTGGGACCCGCTCAAAGTAGCCGTTAAAGCTCTCAGAGGAGAAAACAGGGGAGCGCTAAAACCCTTCGTGCATTCACACCAACAACACAACACAACAGCGCCAGAAACTAGCCGTTACCTTCAAAACCAAAACAAAACACACACACACACACACACACATCTCCCTCTCACAATCCATCCCCCTCTTCTTCTCCATTCCCAATCTCCTCTCTCAACAAAACCAACTTCTAATTTCTTGTCCATTTGATCCAAAAAGATCCAAAAATGAGACCTGATCATTTTGTTGCTGTTCTCATCGTAATCCTCATTGCTTCCGCTAGAATCAGAGCTTGGGATGGGATCATCATCGCCGAAGCCGACTACCAAGGCCTGCAGGCCCTGAAGCATTCGCTGGAAGACCCTTCGGGGTTCCTGCGCAGCTGGAACGGCACCGGCCTCGGCGCGTGCTCCGGCACCTGGGCCGGGATCAAATGCGTGATGGGGAAGGTCATCGCCATCCAACTCCCCTGGCGCGGCTTCGGCGGCCGCATTACGGAGAAAATTGGCCAGCTCACCGCATTGCGCAAGCTCAGCCTCCACGACAACGCCATCGGCGGACAAATCCCCGCCTCGATCGGATTCCTCGCCGAGCTCAGAGGGCTCTACCTCTTCAACAACCGGCTCTCGGGCTCGGTCCCGCCGTCGATCGGTAACTGCGTCTCGCTCCTCACCGTCGATCTTAGCAATAACTCGCTCGTAGGAAGTGTCGCTACGTCGATCGCCAACTCGACTAGGCTCTATAGGCTGAATCTTAGCTACAATAACCTCTCCGGAGAAATACCCGGCACTATTTTTCGGTCCTTTTCGCTTACTTTTCTATCTCTGCAGCATAATAACCTCTCTGGTTCGATTCCTGATACTTGGGGCTCAATGCAAGCCACTGATCAGGTGTATCAGATGCAAACGATTAATCTCGACGATAATTCGCTAACTGGAAACATCCCCACCTCGATTAGTAGGCTAAAAATGTTGAAAGAGCTATCGATTAGTAGAAACCAGCTTAATGGAAGCATCCCTGAAGAGATTGGGCTTCTTCCTAATCTTCAAAGATTAGATTTTTCGGATAACTCCATAGGAGGAAAGCTTCCGATTTCTCTATGCAATTTGTCGTCTTTAGTGTCGCTGAACCTCGAGAGAAACCAAATTGAGAGCCAAATCCCTGATTGCATTGATGGGCTCAAGAACCTTTCGATCCTTTCTCTAAAAAAGAACCAACTTTTCGGAGAAATCCCCGCGACTCTCGGGAATGTCTCCACTCTTTCGCAGTTGGACTTGTCGGAGAACCAGTTCAGCGGGCAAATTCCTCCCTCTTTGGATAATCTCACCAATTTGGTGCTCTTCAATGTGTCCTATAACAATCTATCCGGTCCCGTCCCTCTCCGCCTTGCTCAGAAGTTCAATTATAGCTCTTTCGCCGGAAATATTCAGCTTTGCGGGTACAATAGTTCGGTTATCTGTCCATCTCCTTCTCCGCCGACCATTCCTTCTCGGCCCAGTCACCGGAAACTGAACACGAAGGATATAATTCTTATCATTGCTGGGGCAATCCTAGCAATTCTACTTCTACTTTGTTGTGTTCTGCTATGCTGTTTGGTTAGGAAGAGGACTAGGCTTAGCCAGAAGAGCAAAGCCGCGGGCGTCGCGGGGGCCGTCGGGAGGGGCGAGAAGCCCGGAGCGGCCCACGGGCCAGAAGTGGAGTCGGGCGGGGAGGCCGGAGGGAAGTTGGTCCATTTCGACGGGCCGTTGGCGTTTACGGCGGACGATCTATTGTGCGCCACCGCGGAGATCATGGGGAAAAGCACTTATGGGACTGTGTACAAAGCAACACTTGAGGATGGAAACCAAGTTGCAGTGAAGAGGCTCAGAGAGAAGATCACCAAAGGGCAAAAGGAGTTTGAGGCGGAGGTTAATGTGCTCGGAAAGATCCGGCACCCGAATTTGTTGGCTCTTCGGGCTTATTACTTGGGCCCGAAAGGGGAGAAGCTTCTTGTGTTTGATTTCATGCCCAAGGGGAGCCTTGCATCTTTTCTTCATGGTGAGCTCAATTCAAATTTAAATTTGCTCCTTTTGAGTATGTTTCATGTTCTAAAGTGCATTTCATTTGAATTTTGATGACCACGAGGAGTAACCGGCTTATCGAAAAGATTTATGTTCTAAAAAGTTATGATTCTTGTCCTTGATGCAGCTCGCGGACCGGACACGCCCATCGATTGGTCTACGAGGATGAACATAGCCAAGGGCGTAACTCGCGGTCTATGCTACCTCCACGGCGAGATAAGCATGATCCACGGCAACTTGACGAGTGGCAACATCCTGCTCGACGAGGACACGAGCCCCAAGATCGCGGACTTCGGTCTCCCGCGCTTGATCACCGCCTCCGCCACCTCGAATGTGATTGCGACAGCCGGTGCCCTCGGCTACCGTGCCCCCGAGCTCTCGAAACTGAAGAAGGCGAACACGAAGACCGACGTCTACAGCCTCGGCGTGATCATCCTCGAACTCCTGACCGGCAAGTCACCGGGGGACTCGATGAACGGCCTGGATTTGCCGCAGTGGGTGGCTTCGATCGTGAAGGAGGAGTGGACCAACGAAGTTTTCGACCTCGAGCTTATGAGGGAAGCCGAAGGTTCGAATGGAGACGAGCTGCTTAACACTTTGAAGTTGGCTCTACATTGTGTTGATCCGTCGCCAGTGGCGCGGCCTGAGGCCAAACAGGTGTTGCAGCAGCTGGAGGAGATCAAGCCGGATTCGGGCGACGGTGCGGGCCCTAGCGAAGAAGGTGGTGGCTCTGCTGTCGCGGAATCCACAAGCAATGTTTAGGTTATATAAGTGAAAGTCTTTAGGTGAAGGGTACTAAGAATTCTTTCATTCATTTGAATTTTGATTACTAGGTGCATTGGTTTCATTCTTGATATCTGTGTATATATATGTCATTAAGCAACTTGTGGAAGTACTCGGTGTGTTAGAGGTTTCAGTTTGTTGTTCTCTTTATGACGACAAATTGGTAAGTTGTATTGAGATAGTAATATAGCACATAAATGGAACTATGGCAACATATGTATGTTCTTCGATGGAGTCGGATTTCGTATCTTTATGATGATAATTTCACAGTTTAGTTCACAATGGTCAAAAACAGACACTTTTAAGTCCAAACTAGATAACAATTTCAGCATCTGATCAGCAGAATTTTTTGGAGTACAATTTTCGGCCAATTATGAGATTTATGATTTTCGTTGCACATCCTATAAAGGCAAGACGTAAAGTTAACTGCAGAGTATATCGATTTTCACACCGAGCCCTAACTCGAGATTAATTGTGGTGAAAGTAGTGATGCAGTACTATTACGTTCGGACCGTATCATGCTTCAATATTTCTTCTGATAACATATCATGCTTCATTATTTCACTGAGAAAAGTTGGTTGTTACTAATGCTGATGCAGCATATACTTATAATGTGGATTCTGATGAAAGGATTTTCTGCACTTTATCTTCTATGCAATTTAACTTTTCTGTGATATACTTCTGAAATTCGCATATTATGTTAGAAGTTGGATTGGTGCTTGCAAAGTGCTTGTTCTCAATCATAAACTCTGGACCAGGATTCCGCAGATCACTGCACATTGACCTGGCCTTCCAAATTCATGTTTTTTCTTTTGGAAAGTTAAATTATCTTCTTTCTTTTCTTTCCTGAATCATAATTCATGGCTATAAGTTGTTAAATTAACTTTTTTGTTTTTGTTTTGAGGATAATGGGGATGGAAACTCAATTTCAGCTTGAGAATAAAATGCACATAGCTCTGAGTTTGCTATGTCTGAAACAAAATGGAGTGACAGAATCCTTCGGCAAAGGCGTATTCTTCAGATCTTGAAACTTTGGAGCATAAAATTTTGCACAAGTTATCTCAGTTCTCAACTCTACTCACCCTTTTTCACCTTTTCTTTTTCCCCCTCACTGCATTTCTGTTTAACTTAGATCTTTATCTTTCTCAAAAAAATAAACATTTTAAAAAGGGAGAGTATTATGGCATCTGCTAAAAATGTGCATCTGGCTTGTGGCTTTCTCATGGGAATAAAAATCATTGTCATATTCTCATGAGGTGTGTATCAAAACATACTTTTAGCATGATTAGAATATCTTTTGTCACACCTTTAGTGTTGAAAATTTTGCAGAGACCATGTTGTGTATCAATGTGGATTTTTTGTATAAAGGTTTATATCATTATGAGTTAGCAAATCATTATGAACTTCACCTTTGAGCTAAAAACCTAGGTACACTTCTTTTTTATTGTGAAACAAATCATTACAAAAGCTTATAATTTAATTAACCATGTCTCAAGTCCAATCCTGCAGTGATTACTTGATAGACTAAGAGGAATCTATATGTTAATCATTCGAAAATATAAAATTAACACACTTTTGGCTATTGGATATGCATTTCTTTTTAAGTGGTAAAGAATAAATATGCCTTGAACACTATGAGGCTTCTTCTTTAGCTTTTTTTCTTTTTTTGAGAGAAAATATAGCACGCTACCCTTTTTATTCAATAGGTAATGAACTCGTTTATATAGTTGAGGCAATGACGCCTCGAAAAAAAAAAAAATATTTAGATGGCATGACCGCCTCTACCGACAGAGTTCAATCCACAACCTCCTCGAATGTCAGATAGCACCGGTTGGGGGTTCTTACTTTTATCTCTGAAAATCACATTGTTTCATTCTAACCAAACATACTACAAAGAGCGACAAGGGATGTCATTGCTATCTTCCTTCTATATTGGTCATATATGTACTTAAAATAGATACACTTGCTGAATAGGTGATCTACTGTCTCGAGGTCATTCCCACATAGTACGTAGTAGAGTTGTATCAGTGACCACCTTTTTTTTTTTTGTAAATTATTAGCTATGGGTGTTCTAAATACCAGCCAGACAAAATTTTTGACTTTCATGAAAATTCCAACTCCGCGGTGTGTTTCTATATCACATCCCCCCTTCTATAAGCATTCATAGGTTGATTTGACTATGAACCTTTGCTCAGCATTCGATCTCGATCCATTCGACATTGTCCACTTTATGTACTTGAATTCCTTCACTCTTTCCTCCTCCTGATGGAATCTGGTTTCAAAAGCTCTAATAATTGTGCATGTTTCACCTCCAACCCCTATTGGACCAGTTATATCCTTTACTCTTAAATATCAAACATTTAAAAGATCAATCATTTAAATGAAAGTTTGGAAGATTTAAGAAATAAGCTATATATATATTAACTAGTTGTTCAATGGTCATGTGAGATGTGTAATATTTAGTTGAACCATCCAAGCATGTATCATCTTATTTAACTCTCAAGTAGGATATTCCAACAATAGGGAAGAAAAAAAAAAAACTTCAATAAGAAATATTAAATAGTGACCTAACATTCTCCCCAGAACTATTGGATCCTCTAGTGAAACATCTGAAATATTTAATATATATAGCCACCAATGAATATGAAGAGAAAACAAATGAATAATGTGGGACCATGGTGCAACTTGTAATTCCCATGATCATTATATTACCTTCAAGCATGAATTGTTCAACTAATATCATTGGTGGTGGATTCAAGGCTTATTAGACAAGCTATTATTCTCACCACCTCCTCCTAACCCCACCAACACCTTTGTGGTACATTTTTTTCTCCCCCTTGATTTGGTTGTGTGAACTAAAACTATTTGCAACTAACACTAATCTATTTGCCAAAAATGTATAGAGAAACAATCTTCTTGGCCAAAGAAAAAAAGGAGATTTTCTATTATTTTGTCCTGATTAAGCCTATAATTAAACTATAAGTATGTACAAATGCTGTATTAGATGACTTCAATTATATCTGAGTAGGGTAGGGAACACCATTTTCTTTTTGTTTTTTGATTGTGTGGGGCAGTGCATTTATTAGCAAAAGCTAAAGCTAATGATGGAAATTAAGGGGTGGGTCCAGTGGTGTCTGCCACTGTGTCACCATTTTCCTAAAATTTTACAGTAAGTGAGGGGAGATTATATATATATATATAGATGATTAGGAAGAAGATCACTATAATATATATAATTGGCAGAACAGATATATTGAATATAATCATATTACATAATATATATATCAGACCTTGAACAATTTAATCTGAAATATCAATGTCCAACAGAGAATCTCTATTTGACTTTTTTTTGGAGCGGTTTGTTTAACTCACTGAGCAATTAAAGCTTCTCGCATGTTAGTAAGTTTGGGTCTGTAAAACTCGAAAGCAGAATTTCTAACTTGAAGATTAAAGTTAATCTTCCTACTCGAAATTCTTTTTATTATAGAAAAGACTTTCTCAAGGCTATAGGGCTTTTCAAACTAGTAGTTGAATAGCTAGAGCTTCTCCAAAAGCACAAGCAGTGCTAGCTAAACAGTTACCTAACAACTTATGATGGGGACATTCAAAATGCTTCCAAATTTTAAAAAATGTTTTTCTCCACCTAAACTAAGCCTTTTCCTACCAAGAAAATCTCCTTTTTTTTCCTATTACAACTTACTCTCCTACCATAATATTTGATGGTGGCCACTTACTTGCTGAGCATTGACTTTTAATTTGGATCTTCACAGCTTAATTACTTGAACTAAACGAAACATCTTCTGAAGCATGAGAAGGAGAGTTGTATGTGTCTTTGTTATGTTCATGTCATATGGAAGTGCTTTTCTCTCTGTTTGGTGGTTATGGTGTGGTAGGTAACTGAACTGTCTTTTTGATAAGCACTTTGTTCACAATAAACCAAAAAAGTATACCATGCTAGGAGGAATATTCTCATTTAGAGAGACAACATATGGAATCACTTAAAGAAAACATAAAATTTAGTTTAGGATTAACATATGCAAGCTATGGACTTATGTCGACTTTAATTAATTTGTTTATCAACTGTTTATGCTAATTACTCTTCGCATACATATGTGTTGCATGAACTTCGAACCCTGATGCTCTTGCATAGTTGTGGTGTTACATCCTTTACGACTAGACTTTCGCTATTATACGTCTCGAAAATAAAAGATAACATCATCAGGAATATTGTGTCGATCAAAGGGTACTAATCTTTATGGTTGTTCTAATGTGAACTCATGGATTAATCATTTTAGATTAAATTAAAGCGAGCATTATCTCAATCAACAACAATTAAAGGCCAAATTAATATGATTGAATGAAAAGTTGATTGACAATTGGAAAGCATTTAAATTGCTCAACGAATATAACAAACTCTCTATCATGTCAATTTACCTCACCTCTATATTTCTTTCTCTAGAAGCTAATTAATGGCCAAATTAGAAGGTGTAGAAATAAAGCTTCAAATGGGGACTTTTAAGCCCCCATAAATGCATCTTTCTATCTAGTAATGGAATTGTCAAACAATGTTTACTATGGAAAAGGTTGCACCCAAAACCAACAACTTAAAAAAAAAAAGAATAAATAAACCAAAGCTTTATTAGCATGAAAAGGATGTGGATTTATACATAAGAGACCCTTGACCTCTATCCTTGATAATAGTCAAAAGAGAAAGTATTTATCACTTTCCATGTTGTAATGGGACCAAAAGCTTTGAAAGGCTCATTCAAAAGAAAAAAACTATTAATTAAGACATAAAACATGTTTGTACAATAGCTGTTGAGGAGACCCATTGAAATGATCTATGAAAAGCAAAGAGTTATAATTATGTGCTCCCCCTAGGAGTTGATATCCATGAGAAAACTTATGGGACAAGCATTGTTGAAAACCCTAGCAAAGAGTCTAGCTAGTGGGTGCAACAACTTCTTTTGTGTTCAACAGTGTGGCCACAGTGGCTTGACCATTTTTTTTTTTTGCAACAACTACAAAATAAAATAAAAAAGCTCAAATTCTTTCACTGTATATCAAAACCTAATCTTGCCAACCACAAAACAACCCACTTAGACCCCTCTAACTTTGTCCCCTTTGTGACCTATATATAAGAACCCTCTCTCTCTCTCTCTCTCTATCAATTGCATTACCACCTCATAACTAATTTATTATTATTAAACAACACATTCCTTAGATAGTTAAGGAACTTAGTTAAGCATTGATGGGGAATCAATCAAACATTCTCATGACATCTTGGCTCCTGCATTTCCTCGTAGCCCTTTCGCTTCTCTTCGCTCGCACTGGCGCGGAAGTTCACTACCACAACTTCGTCGTACGCGCTCCGTAGCTGAGCATTTCTTCTTTGTTTTAATCAATTACCTTCGCATATATATATCTTCGGTACATTGCATTTTTCTTTCTCTTTTTTATATCGTTACGAACTGATGGATTCGGATTAGGTCCAAGAAACGCCGGTGAAGAGGCTGTGCAAGACACACAAGATCATCACAGTGAACGGGCAACTCCCTGGCCCGACCATCGAGGTCCGAGAGGGCGACACTCTCGAGATCAACGTCGTGAATCGCGCCAGATACAATGTCACCATCCACTGGTACACTACATATACATATACATATACATATATACATTATACGTACGTAGAATCTCCTGTGCATGCATGCATGGCTTTACGTACGTGTAACTATACATGCACATTTTTGTGTATAATTAATGTGACCAAATGATCGTCTTCTCCAGGCATGGTGTGAGGCAGTGGAGGACGGGGTGGGCCGACGGGCCGGAGTTCGTGACGCAGTGTCCGATCAGGCCGGGAGGGAGCTACAAGTACCGGTTTACGATCGAGGGACAGGTGGGCACGCTGTGGTGGCACGCGCACAGCTCGTGGCTCAGGGCCACCGTTTATGGAGCCCTGGTCATCCACCCTAAGGAGAACTCTTCCTATCCATTCACCAACCCACAAAGAGAATTTCCTATTCTTCTTGGTATGTTCATATCTTCCTGCTAAGTAATATAATATTAGAGTCAGTCCTAAGATCTACAAAAACCTCTCTCTCTCAATGCACGCACACATACAAAAGCAACACGCATAATGAATGGAAAAGCCATCAATTTTCTCTATTTAAAAAAGGTCATCAAATTCTAGTAGGATCTTTCACCTAAAGTTAAAAGCAATAGGAAAAAATTATCAATAAATAATTAAGCAACTTGGGAACCCGACAGAAAAAGACACTTACTAGGTTGTAAGTTGTAACAAGTCAAGGTTGTTATTGGAATAAGGCTTTCAATAAGTTAATGGAATAAAAAGTGGTACTATATGATGTAACACTTGTATAGAAGATTGTGGTATAAACCTGTGGGATAAAATAAATAAATAAATAAATATATATATATATTTCTTCACGTGAAATAAAAATATACTTTAACAATTATTATCTACTAATTGATTAAAAACTCGTAAGTTTCCAAAATGTATTATTTACAAATTAAATAGTTGAAGTGTCCACAAATTACAATTTTTTTTTCATACAAGCTTTTTAAAAGTCACAGAACAGATTTAATTATAAGTAGTCCTTTTTACACTGGAAACAAAAGTTATGCTAATGTCTCAATAGGTTTTGATATCGACCGAGCAATATTTAAGATTGATTCGTAGATTTTAGAGTTACTGCTGTTACTTTTCTCAAAAGAAAAAGAAAATGATTACTATTTACAAAACCGGAGAGTGGCGATGACGATGACGGTGGCTATGTGCAGGAGAGTGGTGGAATGCCAATCCGATCAAGGTCGTGCGAGCGGCGACACGAACCGGAGCGGCTCCGAACATCTCCGATGCCCTCACTATCAATGGACAGCCCGGCGATTTCTACAACTGCTCCAGCAAAGGTTCTCATCTCCACTTCCATCATGCCCACTGTAGAAAACAAGAATAGAAATTCTTAGAAGCTGAATTACACTTTCGATTCTCAAATTATAATGACTAAATATTGATATGTCGTTAATGTGAAAGTGATGTGACGTTTTAACTATTGTCACATTATCAATCACAACACTGTTACATCACTTTTATATAAGTGACGCGTCAATATTTAGTCAATTAAATTAGATTGTGCGACTTAATTGTAACAATTTAAAAAATTTGAGAAAGAACTTAGAAATTTAAGTTCGATGACCAAAAGTGTAATTCAGCCTATTTTAAAGAGAAAGATAGATATGTTAACAAAAAAAAAAAAATCTGCAGACACAACCACAATTCCAGTAAAGGCAGGTGAGACCAACCTCCTGCGGTTCATCAACGCGGCCCTAAACACCGAGATGTTCGTTGCGATTGCCAACCACAAGATGACGGTCGTCGGCGTTGATGCCTCCTACACGAAGCCCTTTACCACCTCCGTCCTCCTCCTGGGGCCGGGCCAGACCACCGACGTCCTCGTCACCACGGACCAGCCAGTTGCAAACTACTACATAGCTGCCCGCGCCTATGCTAGTGCTCAGGGCGTCCCCTTTGACAACACCACCACCACCGCCATCCTTGAATATGACTGCGGCTGCTCTTCACCACCCGGACAAGCCCCTCAGCCACTCCTCCCTACCCTCCCGGCCTATAACGATACTGGCGCTGTCACTGCCTTTACTACCGGCCTTAGAAGCTTATCAGCTGTGAAAATCCCTGAGCCTGTTGACGAGAACCTCTTCTTCACCGTTGGCCTCGGCCTGTTCGATTGCCCAAAAGGGAAAAGATGTGGCGGACCAAATGGGACTCGTTTCGGGGCCAGCATGAACAATATCTCCTTTGTCTTGCCATCCAGCTTTTCGCTCCTCCAAGCACACCAGCAAGGTATTTCAGGTGTGTTCACCACCGACTTCCCAGCCGTCCCACCGGTGCAGTTCGACTACACTGCAAAAAACATCAGCCGTGCACTGTGGCAGCCTATCGCAGCGACAAAGTTGTATAACTTGAAGTTTGGGTCCGTAGTTCAGGTGGTGCTGCAAGGAACTAACATCTTTGCTGCGGAGCATCATCCCATTCACATCCATGGCTACGATTTCTATATTCTGGCAGAGGGCTTTGGGAACTTCAATGCTAAGAAGGACACAGCCAAGTTCAACCTTGTGGACCCGCCGAAGAGGAACACAGTTGGGGTGCCGGTCAATGGCTGGGCCGTTATCCGGTTCATTGCAAACAACCCGGGGGTCTGGCTCGTGCACTGCCATTTGGATGTGCATATCACCTGGGGTTTAGCCATGGCCTTCCTGGTGGAGAATGGACTGGGAGCGTTGCAGTCTCTGGAGCCGCCTCCAGCTGACCTTCCCGTGTGCTGATCGATACATCAGAAGAAAAGATAGATTATAGAAAATTTAAGTCACAGATTGAGTCAATTATTGTTCATTTGTATTTTGATTATTTTTCACATCAGGGGTTTTAGAGAGGATATTGGATTTGTCATATCTTTCATTTATTAGTGTTGTCTACATTCAGTTCATCAATGAAATTGGTAGTATTGTTTAAACATCATTGTCCTTCAACTATATTTTCTGCTTAGTTAGTTCAGGTAAAGAGGACTTAAACAAGTGTAAATGCATAAAAAATGACGGACTAGGATTAACAGATTGCAAAACAGGGGATATAAAAAAACAAAATAAAATAAAAATACAAATAGAAAGATGAGAGTAATCAAAAGAAGATTGAGTACGGTACACTATGGTAAGCTGCAGAATTACCTTCAGATGATTCAGCAGGATCAACAGGCAGACATTTTCTTCTGAAGCAATACAAAGTAATAAGCACATAAAACTTTGAAAGAACAGCCTGAGAATAATGAGCTACCTAGAAAAATCTCCAGTTGGAACTGATGTAGATCCACTTAAGCTTGACTCACATTGCAAGTACTGTGGCTTCTTAGATCACATTGTAAATAGAACCCATAATCTTATTTCTTTGTTATCAGTCCGTTAACCTGACAATCTGCTAAGGCAAAAAATTTTGCTCTTCGAATAGTTTAAAAAAGACAAACAGAAGAATCGATGAAACATTTCCCTTTACTAATTAATAACATAAACATAGCTGCCTTGATATCACAATAATACCAAATGAGGGGAAAACCACCTTTTCACAACATATATTCAACCGGTCTATACAACTGAAACAACGCCAAAACAGAACTCCAAGCAATGTGGAATACAATGATCAAGCAACAAACTTGAGGCAGCGGGTATCGTTATGTATAACCTGGCATTTGCAAGAACAAAACCGCATTCCACACCTCACACACGTGTAGTTGGCGGCATCACCACATACTGTGCAGAAATGGCGGCGAGACCGCGTGCTCGGTGGACCAACAGCCGCCCTCAAATAGGTTGGGACGTGGGGAGGCAGGGACTCTAGATTCGCCTGTTTAGAATCATAAGCAAATTATAAATATAGTTTAAAAGAGGGGGCCTGGTTGGCACAACCGAAGTTAGAACTGTTTAAGAAGCAACACCAGCTTTTTGTTTAAAACCTTCCCAAAGAACTCGTGTTATACTAGATGCAGAAGCTTCAATAAGAGTGTAAGCTTTTGGGACCTAGAAGCTCATTTCAGCTTTCTACCGGAACGTTTACTGCAAACTTGTTATTTGAAAGATACTTTGTGTTGCTTCTCGAGTAGCGAAGCTGCTCCAAAAGCAGAGCAGCTCAAGCTGAAATATTTTCAACCAACAGTTTGTCGGTATGCTTACCTCTTGTAACACTTCCATGAATGTCCTGGGTGCCTTCTTTGCATTCTCCAGTGCTTTTGCCTGCCGGGTCTTGCGTTTCATGTTTTTTGACTGCTTTTTTTGGATGTACACTACAAAGATAACAATTCTCGGGATAAGGGAAGAGGCAAAGAGCAAAGTTGGATTCTTAAGAGGGGGAAAAAAAAAAGAGGACTAACATCCAAACAATTTTATAAGAAAGCAAATGAGAAAGTAAACACTGAAAAGAGATGGAACCATACCTTGGTCTTCATCATCAAGAGAAGCATACTCGTCATCGTTGGTCTCTACATTCTCTGCTGCAGCATTGTCATTTTCCAACGCCTCAAGACGAGCTAGTGCCGCCTTTTGCACAGGAAAAAAAAAGTATAAAAAGAAAGTTAGAAACCAGTAATACTTCAAAATAAGCAAGCGGGACAATTTCAGATGCTTGGAACATGCTCCACAAGAGAAAAACTGCAAGAAAAGATTGAACTTGGTACTTCAATAAACATGGACACAATATTCTCTCTAAACATGCAAAAATGCAATTGAGAAATTAAGAAATAAGCATCTAACTAATCTCAGAGTAGCTAAGCAAAACTGAGTCTAACTTTTCAAATTTTACGAGCTGAAAAGAAACGAATTTGGCTTAATAACAAATAGGAAAAATTGCCTACATATCTGAGCAGAGTAGTGAATTTGTGCATTTGTCCCTCACAGTTCCCGTGATCAAATATACTATAGCAAATTTATCCTTTTTCATTAGTTCATGTTAACAACCCAAACACCTAAACCCTCCCAAAAAAAGAGAAAAATCCTTAAAGACATCTTTTTTCAAGAGCATAATGGTCCCAACGGTGGAAAAAATAGCAATCAACCAACGATAGTAAACTAGAAGAGACAAATTTGCAAAGTTTTGAAATTTAAAGAGACACGTTTGAAACACTAAAACTTTACCGGACAAAATCCGCAACTTCGAACTTTGCAGGGATACAGATGCATTTGCGCCAAACAAATTAAACACCAAACAGGGAAAAGGGAATTTGATGAGGGGGAATGGGGTTGGGACCTGGGCGCGATTATCGGTGCTGGCGAGTGCGGTGGCCATCTTCGTCGCCATCTTCTTCGTCCGCGTCGAGGTCCGGCGAAACGGCCCCGTGTTCTCCTCGTCCATGGCGAATCGAATCCGATCGAAAGCCCTCGAAATCTAGGGTTTGGTCAAGGGATAACGGGGCGAGAGGGGCTCGATCGGGGGATTTTTCGAAACCCTAGGTCGATCGCTTTGGAAGGAGAAGGGGCGGGAGAGGAAGAGGGCGGGTAGAGCTTACCAGAGCAGAGTCAGTGTGAGTGTGAGATCGAATTGAGGTGGGTTTGGATCGGGTTGGATATATCCGAAGATACATTTATAAGTCAAATTTGAATTTTGAATGTAAAATTTGGCCAAATTTTAAAATAAATTGGGTTTAGGCTGATCTTTATGTCTCTGATGCTGTATAGTGAGGACATTTGTTAAAGTAATACATTTTTTAATTTCACCCATGTAGCTTAATTCATTTTCCTTATGAATGAAGCGGGTAGCATGCTACCTTTTTCTCAAAAAAAAAAAAATACATTTTTTAATTAAATAATTTAAATATATTATTAAACTTATGGTGTCAATTACGTCAGATCATTCGTTTGATAAATAAATTTATCTCGTTTAGTTAATGAATCGGATTTGGGTCAATGTCTCTGTTACTATTTGATCCATCGACCCAAATTTCCCTCCCTTCTACTTAATTTATTCTTCCCAAAATGCCCCTCCTGTTTCAAACTGCGCCGTACGATGTCCCTCTCACCAATTTCCCCCAAATAATAAAGAGAAATTATTAATTAATTTATTAAATAAAACAAAAACAAAAACTATTTTACTTTCTCCGTGTTCTCTCCTCTCTCTCTCTCTCTCTCTCTCGAGCTCCTCCTCGACGTTGACAATGGCGGAGGAGCTCCCCTCCGTGGAGAAGGTCTCCATCTCCGGCGCCACCCTCGCCTCCCTTCTCCAACGCTTCGCCTCCTCCCATGGCGACGTCGATGGCCTCCTCTTCGGCCACCTCTCCCTTCTCCCCCCTCCCCCCACCCACGACGACGACCCCCCCATCCCCTCCTCCTCCTCCGCCGCCGCCGCCGCCTCCATCACCGGCCTCTTCGCCTCCGGCTCCCCCATGTCCTTCTACGACCCCCTCGGCCGCGTCGACCTCCCCACCCTCCGCCTCTCCGCCGCCGGCGCCGGCGCCTCCGCCGCCTCCGTCGTTGGCTGGTTCTCCGCGCGCCGCCGATCACCGCTCCGCCCCTCCATGCGCGAGCTCGCCGTGTCCCTCTCCCTCTCTCAGGCACCAGCCCTAGCCCTCCCCGCCGACGGATCCCCGCCCCACGATCCGCGCCCCTGCGTCTTCCTCCTCCTCTCCTCCTCCGCCACCGCGAACCTCGCCGTCCACACGCACGAGTACCGCGCCTTCGTCCTCCGACCCGATCCCTCCGGGGGCTCGCTCGTGCCGAGGTCCCTGGACGTGATCAACGTAGGCCCGGCGTTCCGGGCGCAGTACGGGTCGTTCTCGCCGGAGTCGCCGCTGCCGTGGATGCCGTATCGGCCGAGAGGCGCCGAGGAGAAGGAAGGGGACGGGAGGGGTAAGAGAGGGGAGAGCCTCAGCCGCCAGCGGAGCGCGGCGAGGGAGCAGCGGATGCTGGATGCCGTGACGGAGGGGTTTGGTGTCGAGAGGTTGGAGAAATTGGTAGGGCCTGCGGCGGCGGAGTACACCTCGCAGTTGGAGGATTTGTATGGGAAGATGCTGCTTAAGCTCGAGAACTTGGCCCGGCAAGTTGAGAAGAGCTCGGCTAGGGTTCTTGAGCAGGTGAGCTTTAGATTATTGCTTCGTGATGTTTCAAAAACAAAAGTATTTGAAGTTAGGTCTGAATTTTAATTTATTGTGTGATTAGGAAAATGGTGTGAAATTTCAAGATATTTTTTTGATTCGGTTACAGCTTTATGCTGAGATGGCAGGTTTCACGTTGTTGTGCGGCTCCAATCAGTATTTAGTCCATGATATTGATCGAGTAGATTATGCTGAAGTGCTTTATAAGCAGTGACATGGATTGGAATTGGTTATTAGGTTGGAAGAGGATGGGAATTGATTATTCGATAGGAAGGATGGTTTAAGGAAGATGTTGCATGACGCAGTGTGATTTACGATGGTGAATTGATGTTCTTCGTATGATGGTTCATCCGTCAGCCAACTTTTTAGACACAAAAGTAGGTTTTGAATGCAAATACAAGACATCCAATAGAGGCTAGAAAGTGTCGTATTTAGGAAGATTAGTTTAGAAACTAGTTTAGTCTTGTTGCTAAGTATAGATGATTGCATTTTGGCCGTGCAAGTTGCAACATTAGCCAGATAAGATTATTACTTTTTGGCTGAGCAAGTTGCAACATCTGGTTAAGATTATAAGTAACTCGAGATAGTTTACAAAAGGTTTGATGGCATGGCATTGGGGCATTCCTTTCACCATTCTGTATGGAATGTCTCAGAGTGTTGTTGCCATAGTGTTAAACTCTTTAGGTTTTCTACCACGAAATAATATTAGAATTTATATATTTATGAGATAAGAGAAAACGAGCTTTGAGAATCATGGGAGCACGAAATCAAAAGGGAAGGTCATGCTTAGTGCTACAGGGATTGTCATGGGGTACCAGGGATGCTCCTTTGCTGTGCATGTTCTTGGCCTTGCGAGGCTGCATAGATATCTCTTGCGTCTAGACATGTCTAGCGGAGACATTTAGAAGAGTTAATGGTGATTAAAAAAATAGTTGGACTCGTAGCTAATTAGGTGACCAAGTGCCAAGATGAAAAGGAGATAGCGCGACACGTGACAAAATATAACTTCTTTTTCTCTATCTTTATAGTATCTGTAAATCTAGGATAGAAGGCCAGCTACAAGGATTCTTTCTTGCTGTTCTTTCTATAGTTTTTGCAATAATTATGCTTGACTAATGGTCCATTTATGTTCAAGCATCTTACAAAGTCTATTTTTAGTGTTTGTCTTCATCTTTGGGACCCTACACTTGAAATCTCTTTTCATTCTATCCTATCTTTTCTGTTTTTATCTTTTGCACCCTTCACTTGATTCAGATTTTATTATTCTTTAAATGCAATATTTGCGTATAGTATTACCTGTTTCTCTTTTCATCTATTATGAAGCCTCTATGTCCTGTGGAACGTCGCTGAAGTACCAATTGGCTAAATTATAATATAAATGATATAAATGGTTTTGATTTAACTGCAGATTTAAATTGCTTAGATTGAAATGCGCATCCAACACAGTAAGTTGCCTACTCCATAGGTGTCAGTGATGTCAGCTTGACTATGGCATTGGAACTCTGCTCTGGACTGATTATCAGAAACTAGTAATTACAGAATCCTTAAGACTGTTTTGCAACAAACGACTATGATTTGGGGCTGAAATCGACTGTAATTCTGATTTTGACATCTTTCTTTTTCGTGCCTATTTGTGTTGCTTTAACTGTTCAAAATACGTCATCATGTGATATATAGTTTAGCTAAATAATAAAGATCAGTTTGGATCCTGTCTTTGAACTGTTTACTCACATTTGGGCACGAAATGTCCCTTTTTAATTCATTTCAAGCTTTACTCTTTTGATCCTGAGGTTACCTATGCTGAACATTTTACAACTAACTTTCATGTCTCTCAGGAAAATCGGAATTTACTTATGCGGAGCAAATTAGCAGGGTTGGAATGAGGCTTGATGGTTTGAAGTAATTTAGCTGAATGAGGTATTCTGTAAACTTTTTTGATGCACATGGATATCTTCTTTTAAGCCTCTCGAAAAATCTATACAATCCAAAAAAAGTAGGGGCTAGGTGTAAATAGTGCAGGAAAATGTCTGAAAGGAAGCGGTATAATGGGTTTAACTACCACATGACGCTTTGCTAATTGTTAGGAGGAATTCTATCAAACATTCCCATGGACACAGGCTTTTGCTTTTCTGCTTAGATTAGTTAGTTACTCCTGTTAGTTTTTCTCTTTTAAAAAAAAAAAAAAATTGTGTTGCAGTGCCGATGTTTGAACGAAGGTTGAAGACTGATGTATTGGAAAGTGCTAAAAGACAGTTTGTTTAAAATGATGGCGGAAAGTGAAGCTGTCCCTTTGGAAGAATCCTATGCCGTTGCCCCCAACTTGTTGGAGTTAAATCGAGTTGTCGTATGCCTAGCGAGGCCTCTTTTCTAAGATAATGCGAACGCATGGAGACTATGAATGAGAATGATCAGATTAGGCGCTTCATTTTGATAGGATGGGTACAAACAAAGGCGGACGATTCTTAGGGTGTATGTTTATAGTGCTGCGACGGAACTCCTTTGGTTTCCTTTTGTATTGTCTGTGGATTCAAATAATCAATAGAACTTCTGAAGGTGCATGTTCGTTTCTCTCCAGTAGTTTGCTGATTCTGCACTTGAAGTAAGCATATCTGCAGTGATTGCTCATCTTCTTTTCGCTGCCCAATCTTCGCTTACGTCAGGCCAAATGCAGTTTACTCCCTCGGATTTATCGTGTTTGGTGCATATATATATTTTTTCATTATTTTGCCACATGAATGGGTGGATATCGAATACAAGTTTTGTCTGCGACAATCTTTGTGAATATAATTACTTTATGATACAAAGAAAGATAAAATGCATATATTTACATTATAGGGGTTTTGTGCCAAACACGATGTATCCGGGGGTAGATTGCATTTTAACCTTTCTATTAATAATAACGCAAGCATTTTAGCCATTCTATTAATAATCTATTATTTATGGCTTTTTTTTCATTTAGTTTGTGAACTTATTTTGTTAACGTCAGACTCGAATTGATCTACTCATTGTCAAAGCAGCTGTGAATTGAAAATATAAAATGTTATATTTGTTCATCAAAATCTTAATATGTTATGTGATATACCTTTAAAACAGAGATCAAATTTGAGTATCTAATTCCACTTGTTTGAGATAAAAAGCCAATTAATATTTAAAATATGCAAGCACAATCTTATGGCATGCTCAAGAACAAAAGAAAGGAAAATGTACTAAAGGAAAACAAACATTTAGTCACTGCAATCCCATAACTTAAAAGGAAAACAAACATTTAGTCACTGCTAACACATAATTTTAACACAAACTATACAGAAGTTCGAATAACAAAGGATTAATTTGGTACTCATGAATGGATTGGATAAGATAAGACAAGAGAGCTAGTTGGAGAAAGAGGGTTAAGTCACTCAAGGACACCAGTTTTTGCGAGAGGTAGGGACTATCGAACTGCACCCAACCCTTGTTCATTATAACTCCCGAAACCTTTCGAGTACTTAAACGCAGCTCTCTTCCAACATCGCTCTCTTACATTATCTTATGCAATCCAATCATGAATGCCGAGCAACGACAACACTCGCTCACATGTTCAGATGACGACGACCGAACTGTAGCATCTCTTGCCGATGCCTTTCAGATCAGTTTTAACCCAACCGCGACCCTCTTTGTAGCACTCCACCTGCCAGTGAATGAACCAAGAAAGCATCATTCTTCAGGGTCACAAACTTAAATGGTGAATAAAAACTAGCAAGTATTAAAAACTAGTAAAGCTGCACATACAATGTCCAAAATGTTATCGCGGTTATCAACCCCGCCGATGGCGTATATAGACCCACCAAGCACGGCCGTAGAGGCGTATCCTCGACTGAAGTGCATAGGCTCAGCCATCACCCATACTGACATCCGCGGATCATAGACTTCGACAGTCGGAACCATCTCTTCAGCGTCATAACCACCAGTGGAGTACCTAAACAAGAGCATGAATTGTAATGTTAAGGAGAACATTTTTCAGAGTATGATTCATTGTACATTACTACCGAATTGCGATCGGATTAAACTTACAGCTTCTCGTTAAGCACAGCCACGGAGTGACATCCCCTTGTTGCGTTCATAGGTGCGAGCATTTTCCAGTGAGGTTCCCTTGGATCAAGTCTCTCAACAGATCTGAGAATAAACAAAAGGAAAAGAGTCGGAATTCAATTCAACCAAAAGAAATTTACATCTAGGAAAATGATAGGAGGGCCAAAAATTACATAGATTGAAAGCATTAGTAGGACAAAGCAGCTTATCGTCTGACGAATACATTGTCAGCATAATAATTTGTCAAAATAACATTCAAAGACTAAACTAAATTATGTGTTTTCAAAATATCAGAGGAGATGTTACCTCAGATATTTATGGCCGTCGAAGCCACCAACCGCGTAGATTGCGCCATTAAGTTCTGCACTGTCTAGTGAAAATCTCTGAAAAGACAAAAATGATAGACTCTTGTTAAATAGAAACATTTACGGAGTTCAAATACCTGTCACAATAGGAGACCACAAGATTGAGCTATAAAAGTGAGGGGAGAATGAATTTTTAAAAAAAATTTACCTTTCGAAGCATTGAGGGAATCATTATCCACCTTTCGAGAGCCGGATCAAACATCTCGACCTTGGCGAAGCAGTCATTTCCATTCCCTCCACCAAGTGCATATATTTTTCCACGTAAGGTAACGCTAGCGAGGCTTCCTTTTTCGTCCACCAACGAGGGATATAACTTCCACTCGTCGTACACCGGATCATAGCATTCGACTTCATAGAAGTAGAAATGATGCATCAAAATTCGGATATCGACGATAGTCATGGTTTCGTGTATAAGCACATGAAGAGAAATACCTGTTTTGTTCCAGGAAAGACCATCGCCCCCGCCGATTACGTAAATCTTTCGACCTAACGCCACAGCTGATGCATAAGACTTAGGATAAAGCATCGCCTTTAGAGGCGTTATTATGTCCATCGCCGGTGAATAGGAGTCTAAGTTCGAAAGCAAGGACGAGCCATTGAAACCTCCGATCAGATAAATTACATCTTCCGAGCCCAAACAGTGTTCAACAAACTGGTTCATTGAATCATCAACTCGCATAGACTCATCGATAGCCGATTCAAGTTCCTTTATCTGGCCCTTCAGTTGTTCAATTTCTATTTCCGATTCGTTAAATACAACCGCGAGTCGTTCAATTTCCTGGCCACAAATGACCTGCATTATGATTCAGCAAAGTTTCAATTACTAGTGAAGTCCAATTACCTGACAATACGAATAATACAGAGAAAGAGTGGATAAAAGAGAGGAAAAACCTGATTCTTCTCTAAATTCTCCGCTCGTTCTTTCAAATCTTTAATGATTTGCTCGAACTAAATATGCGAAAAATCATCAATCATTTCAATCAGAAGTAAAGGATATGAGAAATGCGCAAATAAGACTTGTACGGGGAAGATAAATAACTTGTATACGCGAGTGAACTAACTGCGAAATTACTTACCTGAAGATTCCCGCGTGGACCTCGAGATGAACTTGGAATATCGCCTTGCTTAGATAAAACCACATTACTCTCATCCTCCAAAATGTCGTTCTCGCGCGCTTCTGCAAGTTCCCAACTAACCCCGCCTTCATTTGCAAAATCGTCGGAGTAATTCTCATTTGGAACTTCAACATAATTCTCATTCACTTCCCTGGTGTAGTATTGAACGGCGCAGTTATCTTTGCTGTCACTGTGAGATGAACCTGATATCTGTCGTTCGTCAACCAATTTTTGCAGTTTAGATAACACCCTTTCCATCTCGGTCTCGAACTGATGATGAGTTTGCTGCTCTTCTACATTGAATCCATAATCTGCAACACTGATCGCATTGTTCTCCGCCAAGTCCTCCCAATTTTCCGGCACTTCGCGATCTGCTTCATTCGAAGCAGCAGGTGGTGTTTGGCTTGAGCTACACTCCTGAGCATTTTTAGCATCATTCCAACTAGTCGAGTCAAGGTTGATCTCACTAAGTATATCATTAAGCATATCCAAAGTTGTCTTAGGATCCTTCTGCGTCCCTCCGCCTTTCGCATTTGGAGCTTCTGAGCTTCCTAACGCCCTCCAATTCGAGCTCGTAGATGCTTTTGAAGTACCATTCCTTTGTGACGGAAAGGGAGTGATCATGGTTTTGGTAGGAGAGGGTAAAGGAGTGAACAATGCAGTTAAACCTCTGGTTTGCACATGGTCTAGCTCAAACCAAAAGTGCTGGGGTGTGTAGTAGTTCTCTTCTATCACTCTTTTGAATTGATTCTCCATAACCGGTTGGCATCGCACTCGAATGCGTATCGCAACCTCGACAACGTAAGCAGCAGAAAAATAAATGAGGATCAAATCGATTATTTACGTAAGAAAGAAACCACATTGTAAAATGTTATATATATACATGAGCTGATATATTTTGATACCTGAGCAGGAAAGGGGGTTCTTTCTTGGCCACCGTCAGTCCACGCATACGAGTCGGCGTTCAAACGACCTGGGCCTGCAGCCTCGTAAAGGCCGTGCATTTTTCGGTCGCTGTAATTGAACAGAAAGAGGGGAAGACCTTCCTGAATATTTCTCACATAGGAGTAGTGTGTGTAGGGCAGACCTGTCAGAAATCAGAATACTCAAAACTGATTACATGCACAGTTGCAGCAAAAACTGCAGAGTCAATCAGACTACAAATATGCAGTTATTAAGCTAAGACAGCTATTTCAGAAAAGCTTTCAGCAAATTGAGGAGATAGAGGAGGAAGTAATTAATCAAGAAATGAATTTTATTTTAAAGGCTTAAATCATTAGAATCAGTATTTTAATTTGTTATGATCAACACTTATATTTGAAGGAAAAAAAAATAAGAAATCAGATCATATGAATAAACCATTTTTCGCTAAAAACTTAAGCTGCCAAAAGAATTAATGATTCCATTTTATCGTTTACTCTAAACCGGATCAAGTCGTAGTGCGTACCGAACATTTGCTTTGTGAGACATTCATTCATGGTGTTGTGTTTGCAGCCAAATATAACTCCTCCTAAGTCGCACTTGCGCAGATTTCTGGCAGTAATGGAACAGTTCATGGGCATGGCCGGGTACTTCGCATAGTATTTGGTTAGATTAGTCTCCTTCCTTTGCACCATTTTGTTAATCCTACAAAAGCAAACAGAAGAAAAAAGAAAAAAGAAAAATAAAACTAAAGTTTTAGCATTAAGATTAAGCAACCAAAAGGAAATTGAGAGCATATTGATCACAAAGAGATATAGAGAAGCTGAGCTAGAGTATGTAAGCATAAACAAGTCCTTTTCCACTTACAAATCAACGATCAATAGCATTAGACATGATATCGGCTATTTAAACTTACTAGAAATCAAATTTCATGATTTTTTTTTCGACATCATTTTCCCGATGATCAAGCGGACTTAAACGAACCTTATATTCGCCATTAAAATTATCAATTTTGGACCACCTGAGTATTATATAAATGACGTCAAAAATCATGAAACTCAATTTTAGTCAAATAGCTTATATCATATTTGACGGTGTCAATCGTTGATCCAAATGATCCATTAAAAAAAAAAGGAAGAAGAAAAAAAAAGTACATTCTTGAGGAAATATAGAACCCTGCAATTTCTTAGATAATTATGTAATATGTATCTGAGGTAATTATATGTGCTTTATATGCATAAATATATTTTATCCAACTCCAAATCCCTGAAAATAATGAGTTCATACACCTCTTGTGAAGCATATTGTCACAGTACAAGGAAAACCCTTGTGAAAGTTTCATGAGATATATATTTGGGTAATGCAATTCCAAAGCTATCATGAAAACAGTATGTATGTGTTGAAAAGATATAAGAAATTAATTTAAAAACATCTAGAAATGGTCAAAAAAAAAATAGATCAGATAGAATTCAATTCAAATAAATCAACCAAAAACCACCAAAAGCATTTGAATACTTTATTACGAATCGAAAATAATCCAGCGATCGATAAATACAGAATAGTAAATTAAATAGCGTTCTCTAAAGGCTTGAGCTTTTAAATCAATCGGTTGTTTCATACGATATCAGATGGAGATATTCAATTCAAATACCAAAATACATCTACCTATTTATTCCAAAATCCAATAAATAGTTAAAACACCAAAAAATCCTCCCTAGAAATTCCAACCATAGTAAGATAAATGGGTTAAAAAAAAATTTAAATACAAAGAACCATGATCCCATGTTAAACCAAAAACAAATCATAAAACCAAACTGAGAAAAAAGAAAACCCAATATTGCACTAACACTAAAACAAAAACAAAAAAGATAGAAAAAAATTTAGAAACAACCCATGTTAAGAATCCACTCTCACCTCACCACTCTCTCACACTCATAAACACAACTCACACAAACATCATAAAAGTACAACTAATCCCCATGAGAGGAACTAAATAAAATATTATCACCTCCAATGCCACTCCTCCTTACCTATGAGAGATTGAGTAAGCAAGAGACTAAGAGGGGGTTGATGATGAGGAAGAAAAGAAAAAAAGAGATGGTAATAGGGATCGGGTATGAAGTGAAGTGAGTGGGCTCTTTCCCTTTTATATACAAAGTGGAGAACTACACTTAATCACCTTCCATTTTTGGCACATAGTAAGCGAGAAATTATTGCCTACACCAAGTGTATATATATGTATCCACACATCTCATTCGCCACACTTATGCGTAGTTTGGGATCATCGTGCTTGAACTCGCCAACTTTCGTATTTTGAATAATCCAAAAAATTCGAACTATATATTGCTATAATATAGTAGTGAGAACAGCCACTGAAAAAGCAAGTACGATTTTTTAAATTTTTCAAAGTATACAAGCTAGTGCATTTGATGACTAATGTTTTATAATAAAAGTTTAATCGAAAAGATGTAATATCTACATTTAAAAACCTACAAATAAGTAGTTATAAGTTTTGAGAACCCATCATGCACGCATCAATTAATTACTCCGTACTTAAAATCAACCTTTTTAAAAGAAAAGTTATTTAGTGTTATGAGAAATAAATGTTTAAAACTTATGATTTTCTTAATGTATTATATGCTAAGCGGTCCACGGTGCACCGTGTGCACCCAATAACTCACTAGGACGTTGTGCGTTTTCCTTGCCGCGTATATACGTACATGCATATGAATCGCTTCACATGATTCGAATCTCCGCCCGGTACACTTACCGCCCAAGCCCATGGGATTTCTCCTTCGTTGGTAGCCGTTGGATCGAGCGGTAACCTCACTGAAGGTGACGAAACTCTATCTCGGCCCCATATTAACTACTACGGGCCCACTTAACCGTTTCTTAATGGGCCTGGGCCGTATATGACAACGGCCCATGTACACACTAAGTGTATTTTGATTAGTATAATGGTGTTTTTATCTCTCTAATAATGGCAACCTTATCTGTAGATATGTATGGAAAATACAAATATTGTGGAATTGTTTGAAATTAGAAATATCGGGCGGAGCTCACGAGGATACGCTGACACTTGGGGAGGGTGAAACGCGTGAATTTACTTGCGAAACGAATTTCCAGCCTGGCAGTAAGTCAGCAACGTATGCCCTTTTTGTCGCTTTCGCGGACCCGTAACGCTCGTCGCCAGAAGGATTTGGTTGTATTAATTTGGATATTTTCGGTAAGCGAGAAAGTATTAGTTGCGCACTAACTCAGGTGTCCAGTGCTAGGGTGAAAGACTCCAAAATTTTTCTAAATATGTTTTTCATATTTTCAAAAATATATAGGATTAAGAAGTTGAAAAGGTGTGTGCATCAAGTCTATAAGCATTTGTATACCAAAAAAAAATATTTTTTTAAAAAAAAACTTGCCTAATTTTCACTTACAATTTGGATTGTTTCTTTTTTTGCTAAGTTAGCAACCATGAGGCTTGTTGATAAAGTTATTATTTATAAAGCAAATACAAAAAACTTGGTCAAATTTATCATATAAACAGTGAATAAGTACAAGTTACCTATTCTATGAATGGTAAATACTACTACGACCACTTTAGACTAATGTGTCATGAACCTGCATAGAAACAGTGAAATGCAAATCACTTTTAGACTTGTAGTTTTTAGGTGATCATCTTCATAACCAGTATGTTTTCATTGTTAATTCGCACATAAATCTGTCGAATTTAGTTATTAGTTCTAATTAAATTTAATATATTTGATATGTTCCAATAAGTTAGTATCACTTATGCTTCAGCAAGATATTTTAATTTGTGTTAATGTGGGACATGGCTTAAGTGTGTCATGTGTGTGTGTTCTTTTTTTTTTTTTTTTCTTTCTCCTTTCTTGTGACAACTTGGAAAAAATGCATGACATTAATGTAATCAGAATTTAGAAGTATGGTTTAATCTTATTTTGTCACTTAATTTCAGTGAGCGCAACAAATATTATGACATAGATAAAGCTTTACTTGTTTAAAGTATTAATAGAAGAAAATAACCTCCTCTTCTTAGGATAAATAATACTCTGTCCTTTTTTCTTTGGATATTAAGTCAGTTACAAAAATAATAAAAAATTGAAGAACTATCATACACTATCACAATAATTTTTTATATAATAGTTTGTTAATACGTTTTTCACCTAAGCCAAAAGAATCTTTAGTTTGGTGATAAACCAAATTTTCTCCGATAGACTTTTTTTGCATTTAGCCCCCTCAAAAAAATTTACAAATAATCCTACAAAATTTATATTTGCAAGATTGGTCCTATCCCCGCCACGCGAGCGTGGATGACGGTGTAGGTTAAGTTGAACAAGTGAACCATTCACCGTGTTTAGATACGGTGAATGATTCACCGTGTTCCATTATTTTTCTACCACGATATTATGTAATGTTTTGAGTTTAGGGTTTAGGAAGGACACGATAAATCATTCACCGTATCCAAACACGATAAATGATTCACTGTGTTCAACTTAATCTAGACCACCATGCTCATTTGGCGCTTGCGTGGCAAGAATAGAACTAATCTTGCAAATATAAAATTTATGTGATTATTTGTGATTTTTTTTTTCTGAGGAGGCTAAATGCAAAAAAAGCCCTTCTCCAACTGGTCAAGTTGAAATCTAAGAACCCTTGAAGGAAAGAAAAGAAAAGAAAAAACTAAAAAAATGAAAGAAAATTTCCACCAAAAGTACCTGCTATATATGGATACCAATGGGATCAGTTTTTTATTTCATTTTATCCGGTAACCAAACACAGTTCCGTTGGTGTCGAATCATCTCAAATGTTGCCCAAAAATCAATCTAATAGAAAAGAGACTCTTATTCATGTATATACTGGAGAAAGATTACAAAGGATAACAAGAAATAATAAATAAAAAATTATTTTTTATCAGAATCTCAGATGTATGGGCGAGGAATTAAATCAACAAACCCCATGCATACCGACCGTCCCTAGCGCAAGTGGCAAAGGGCTTGGTGGTTGGTACCCGAGATGCCGAGTTCGAATCCTAGTTGATTCACATTTCAAGCTAAATTTATTTCTAAAAAAAATAAACGAAGCGGGTAGCGTGCTACCTTTCTCTCAAAAAAAAAAAAAAACAAACAAACAAACAAACCCCATGCATGCTACCTAAAATAGCATGAGATAAAGCGTACGAACAAATGCTCGAAAAATGTATTATAGATAAAGCATAAATTATTATTGAATAATTTATTTTAGTACATAAAAAAGATCTTAGGAAGAGTCCTAACATGGAATAATCAAAAGTATGGAATTCGATGCAATACTCTATATGAGGCCACATATTCAAGTGATATACATTATGAACCTCCATATTGAAAAAGAAAAAAGAAAAAATAAAGTTTTAAGTTTATAATTTTTTTATTTTTTATTTTTTTCATTCACTCCCCACTTCACAATCCCTTGGATAGCTCTTATACACGTCAACTTATCAGGAGAGTCAGCGTCAAAAGTCGTGCGAGGAAAATGTGTGGATATAATCCCTGCACTAGCTTTATATTAATTGTAATTTAGTCGTTACACACTTTTTTATATATATTGTACTTTGGTCCTCGTTCGATGAATGTTTAAGTTTCTATTGTAAAGTAGACTTTAATCAAGTTTAAAATAAACTTAAAACAAATTGAAGTGTTGTCCAAGTGAAGGAATAAATGGTCAACTATTCTAAAAAGTTAGATATTTGTTTTTCTGTTTAATTTCAAAAAATTATATATATTTGTTTATAGTTAGGAACAGTAAGTATCGAAAAGTAATGTATTTAAGCCGATCAAATCATTAGTAATCTAGCGTTAAGTGGCCATTATCCTATCTGAAGATTGGGGCTTCATGCTTCAAATTTTCGTATATACGTAAATTTGAAACTCGAGCTTTTTAGCCTGGCTTACCAATCAATTATGCTAAACAGCGAAGGTATTTGTATAAATTTGCAAGGCATGAAACCTATAGAAAGTATCAAAAATAAAAAAATAATATATTAAATAAAAGTGTTAATTGCATACAGCTCTCTGTAAACATAACGAATAGCAAATATATCTCTACAAAGTTCAACTTTTCATATTTATTCCTACAAAAGTCCTAATATTTGTAAATATAACCCCGCTATTAGGATCCATCAGAAAAATATAGTTAATCGTAGGTAAAATACTTAACCCTGGTTAGTGAATGAGGTAAATTGACATTTTACCTCTCTTATATTGTTTGTGATGGTAGAAAGGAAGAAGATAATCGTTGGAGATTTTGGACTACATAATTCTAACCGTTGAAACTTTTGAAGGGATATATTTGTGATGACAAAAAAATAATTTCACTTATCTTCTGTTGGAAAATAAATAGTGCTCTAACGATAACAAACCAGAGGGACAAATATGAATATACTAGATTTTTGTAGGGATAAATATGAAAAATTAAATTTTGTAGAAATATATTTACTACTCGATATGTTTAAAAAAGAGCTGTATGAAATTAACCCTAAATAAAAAGAAAGGTTAATTGCATACAAGTCCCTGCAAACATGGTGAATTGCAGATATATCCATGCAAAGCTCAACTTTCATAAGTTATTCCTACAAAAGTCCTAATGTTTGTAAATATGTCCCTCTGGTTAAGATCCGTTAGAGAACCGTTTATTTTTTAACAGTAGACTCGTGAAATGACATTTTTGCCCTTACAAATATGTCCCTCCAAAAGCAGGATACGAAGAAGAAGAAGAAGAAGAAGGAGGCGGCGGAGGCGATCGCCCATCAAGGACGTCGTCGACGCCGCCGACGATGCCGCCCGGGCGACCGATACCGTCGGAGGCGCTAGTTACCACGCGGGCACGACGACGACGAGGAAGAGGAAGGGAAAGAAGAAGAGGAAGAGGAAGAGGAAGAGGAAGAAGGGTAAAATTATCAATTCTGATCATGGTTAAGTATTTTAACTGTGGTTAACTAAATTTCTCTAACGGATCCTAACGGTAGGGACATATCTCATAACATTAGGATTTTTACAGAGATAACTTATGAAAATTAAATTTTGCAGAAATATATCTCTAATTCATCATATTGCAGGGACCTGTATGCAATTAACCAGAAGTAGTGAAAAATTTGTAGTATTTTACTTTCAAGCTATAAACTTATTATTTGAATTTGTCAAAGTTTGAATGATTTGGGGATGTGGATGGTGCATGGCCAAACACTTTATAATCCCAGCTTCGCCCCACCACAGGTTACAGCTCTGCAAAAGTGCCCACAAATTAGATTATCTAAGAAGCGCTTATCCCTACACGCAAGCATCTACTCGTTCCGTTTCGAAAGGAATAAGCTCTCATTGTGTTGGAATCAAAAATAAGGAATTTCTCCTCCGCAAGTTGATCAAATTTTTTTTTTTTTTTTTCAGTCTATTTGGGGCTTAAATTGTTCGATTTTCAAAAGCTTTTAGTGTTTGTTTGTGGAATATGTAATGTTTGAAATTATTTGATTTTTAGAGTGGAGAAATGTTTTACAAATTAGACCGAAAAATTAGTGTCATTTTAAGAGATCAAATGCTATATTTTTCGAGTGAGCATTTAAAAATAGAGATTATACCTTTGAATTTTTTAATTATAAAAGCCAATTTGCATAAAAAATCCACTAGTTTTGGGCTTTTGCAAAATTGGGTCATTTTTTTTGATTTTACAGATTCGGTCCGGATTCAGCAAACTGACCAAAATACCCTTATTACTTTTTCTCTCTCCTCTTTTTTTTCTCTCTCCTCTTTTTTTCTCTCTCCTTTTTTTTTTATCGCTCTTTTTTTTCCTCTCCGAAGAAGGCGGCGGAGGCGGAGGCGAAAATGGCCCGCCTCGCCTCTGCCCCTCACGCTCTCGCCCTCGCCCGCGCACCCCCGCCCTCCTCGCCTCCGACCCCGCCGAGACTGCACCGCGCTGCGATTTTTTTTCCCCCTCTCTGATCCTCCTCCACCCGCCATCCCCACCGCCGTCGCCGGCGACGAAAAAGAAGTGCTTCCTGGGGCCGAGAAGCATGCCGGCGAGAGAGGGAAAAAAAATATAGTTTCACTCCGGCGAGGGATGGATCGTGAAAAAAAAAATTATAGAGAGAAAAAAATTTAAAAATAAAAATAAAAATAATATTTTTTCCTACAAGAAAAGACTAAAAATTATACAAAAAGAAAGAAGAAGAAGAAATTACACTGTTAAAATAAAATTGCACCGTTTTAAAAAAAATTGCACTGTTTTAAATGAAAGTTGCACTATTTGAGACAGAAATTACACTCTTTGAAAAAAGAGTTGCACTCTTTAGGCCAACGTTGCACTATTTAGAAAACTTTACACCATTTTTTTTTTCTCTTCTTCTACCTCGTTGCACTATTTCTTCTCGTTGTACTATTTCTTTGCACTCTTTCTTCCCAACCAAACTCGATCCGGTCACCTCCCTCTCCGGGCCGCGCGGCGCGGCGCGGGGCGGATTTCGAGGAAGCACTCGGAATCCGGAGGGAGGCGGGGAGGAGGAGCACGACGACGAGGAGGAAGCCTCAAAGGAGGAAAAGGAGGACGACGAGGACGACGACGGGCGTGGGCGCGGGTGCAGCCGGCGGGGGCGCCGGGCGCGGGCGCAGCCGGCAGGGGCGCGGGCCACCCGGGGGGGCCGGCAGGGGCCCGGGCCCGGGCCGGGGGGGGGGCCCGGGCCCGGGCCCGGGCGCCCGGGCGCCCGGGCCCGGGCGGGCGCCCCCTGCGCCCCGCGCCCCGCCGCCCCTCGTCCCTCGCCGCCGACGTGCTCCCCTTCTCCCCTCTCCCTTCTCCCCGTTTATCTCTTCGCCCCGCCGCGCCCTCGCCGCCGACGCGCTACTCCCGCTCGTCTCCCGCTCGCCTTCGAGATTCTTGACCGCGGAAAGATGGACGAAAAATAAAAATACAACGAATGTGTAAAATTGTGCAATAAAAGTGCAAAATGATGAAAAATAGTGCAACGAAGATCAAAATGGTGCAACTAAGGTTAAAATAGTGCAACTAAGGTGTAAAATGGTGCAACTAAGCTCTGCGTTCCACTATTTTACACCTTAGTTGCACCATTTTGATCTTCGTTGCACTATTTTATACATTTGTTGTACTATTTTACACATTTATTGCACAATTTTACACATTCGTTGTATTTTTATTTTTCGTCCATCTTCCCGCGGTCAAGAATCTCGAAGGCGAGCGAGAGGCGAACGGGGGAGTAGCACGTCGGCGGCGAGGGCGCGGCGGGGCGAAGAGATAAACGGGGAGAAGGGGAGCACGTCGGCGGCGGGGCGCGGGGGCCGCAGGGGACGCGTCCCCTGCGGCTCCTGGAGGCGCAGGCGCGGGCTGCGCCCGCCCGCCCCGCCCGGGCCCGGGCCCGGGCCTGGGCCCCCGCCCGCCCCACCTGGTGGGCGTAGGGGGCGCATGGTGCGCCCCCTGCGCACGCGCCTAGGGGGCGCGTCCCGGGGGGAGAGGGGGCGCAGGGGGATCGCGCCCGGGCCCGCGCCCCCTGCGCTCGCCGCGCCGCCTGCGCTCGCACCACCCCCTGCCCCGCCCGCCCACCACCCCCCCGCTCGCCGCCGCCGACGCCTCCCGCTTCCTCCTCTCCGTTTACCTCTTCGACCCCCGCGACTACGACCGCTCCTCCTCCTCCGGCTTCGACCGCAGCGGTTCAAAATTATTTTGGAGTGTGAGGAAAGAGAGAGAGAAAGGAGATGAGGATGGAAAGTAGAGGAAGAAGAAAGAAGAAGAGGAAGAGAAAGAAATGGTGCAACATTATTCTAAATAGTGCAATTTGGCCTAAAGAGTATAAATTTCATCTCAAAAGAGTGTAATTTCTCTCTTAAATAGTGCAACATTCATTAAAATAGTGTAAATATTTTTTTAAACAGTGTAATTTAAATTTCATCATCTTCTTCATTTTTCTCTATTTTTTTGTTCTTTTCAGTAGGAAAATAATATTTTTAAATTTTTATTTTTTTTCTTTACAATTTTTTTTTCACGACCCATCGCCCTCGCCGGAGTGTAACTATATTTTTTCCCTCCCTCGCCGGCGTGCTTCTCGGCCCCAAAAAGCACTTCTTCTTCGTCGCCGGCGGTGGCGGCGGGGACGGCAGGTGGAGGAGGGTCGGAGAGGGGAAAAAAAAAAAGAGTCGCGGTGAGGCGCGGCCTCGGCGGGGTCTGAGGCGAGGAGGGCGGGGGTGCGCGGGCGAGGGCGAGGGCGAGGGCGAGGGCGAGGTCGTGAGGGGCAGAGGCGAGGCGGGCCATTTCCGCCTCCGCCTCCGCCTCGGCCGCCTTCTTCGGAGAGAAAAAAAAAAAGAGCGATAAAAAAAAGAGGAGAGAGAAAAAAAGAGGAGAGAGAAAAAAAAGAGGAGAGAGAAAAAGTAACAAGGATATTTTGGTCAGTTTGTTGAAAATCCGGATCGAATCTGCAAAAACGAAAAATGCGGCGCAATTTTGCAAAAGCCCAAAACTAGTGGATTTTTTATGCAAATTGGCCAATTATAAATTAGTATACCATTCGGAAACTCAAAAACTCACAATTTTATTTAATACTATTACTCTATGTAAGTTTTTACAAAATTGTTTCATCACTATCACAATTAACAATAACTAGAAAAACGGTAAATTAACGGAGTTAAGGCGCCGTAACGTCCCCAAAAAACTGAACAAAACGGACGCTCCTCTTCACTCCTACCAACCACTTCGTTCTCCGCGCGGAGCGCCTCCGAAGCCAAAATATCGCCGCCGAGGAAAATGATGCCCCACGTTCAACGCGGCGATTTTACGCGATTCCTCGGCGCTCCCCCTTCTCCTCCCCCCGCGCACCGCGCACCTCGAACCCTTCACTCCCCTCGCCGTTTCCCTCCGGCGAGGCCTCTCGCCGCCGCCAATCGCCGGAGCTCCGGCGACGATGGCTCCGAGACCCGCCGAGCCCTCTCCGGGACGCGGCGCGAGCTCCTCCTCCTCCCCTCCTTGGCCATGGCCATCGGCTCCCTCCACTCCGCCGCCATGGCGGCGGCGGAGGAGAAACCCCCGTCCTCGCCCTCCCCCACCGCCACCGCCGCCCCTTCTCCGAGCGCGGAGAAGGATAAAGAGAAGGAGAAGGAGAAGAGGGAGGGAGAGGGGGAGATCCAATCTAGGGTTTACGACGCGGCGGTGATCGGGGAGCCCCAGGCGGTGGGGAAGGACAAGAAGAGGGTGTGGGAGAAGCTGATGAGCGCGCGCGTGGTCTACTTGGGCGAGGCCGAGCTCGTCCCCGATCGAGACGATAGGGATTTGGAGCTGGAGATTTTGAAGAATCTCCGGAATCGCTGCTCGGAGCAGCAGCGATCGATCTCTCTCGCTCTCGAGGCCTTCCCCTGTAATCTTCAAGAACAGCTTAATCAATTCATGGATCGAAGGTCTCGTTTTCGATCTTTATTGCTTCTTAAAAATTAAGTATATGGAACTTCTTTTGAATTGGATTATTGCTTTTTAATAGTATATGCAATCTCTTTTGCTAGAAATGTATGTAGACCCCCTCAATCCTATACCAATTGGAACATCTAACGAAACTCGCAGTTCCATCAGATGAATAAGTGTTCAGAACAGTTAAATTTAATAGGTTCATCGTTGATCGATCATAAAATAGTTGAAGAGTCTAAATTTGAGATTTTAGCATCTCTTTCCGAAGCAAGTATTTTCTTTCGCTTATTACGAAATAAATACTTGTGACAGAATTGATGGGGCAAGCTTAAGATCGTACACCTCTCACTGGCCGCCTCAGCATTGGCAAGAGTATGAACCTCTTTTGAACTACTGTCGCGATAACGGCATCAAGCTTGTTGCTTGTGGTACTCCACTTGAGGTAATTGATATCTTAGTCCTTAATGTACCTCGAAATTTTGCTTCATTTTTTTCGTTTATTTGGAATTTCATGAAGTATTTAATAAATGTCGACCCTCCCTAGGTTTAACTGGTTGTTGTCTCGAGGAGTTGTTTGTTTCGGTTCATCATTAGACTATAAAAAAAAAGAAAAAGGGAACTTCAGTGGAGATTTTGAATGCTTTTTTATTTTTAGGTTCTAAGAACTGTTCAAGCTGGAGGGATTCGAGGCCTTTCTAAGTCGGAACGCAAGTTATATGCTCCAACGGCCGGTTCGGGCTTCATTTCCGGCTTCACATCTATGACCGGCAGGTCGCTCATAGACAAGATCTCGTCAAATCACTCTCATCCTTTTGGCCCTAGTTCCTACTTATCTGCACAGGCAAGAGTCGTTGACGATTATACTATGTCCCAGAATATCATGCAAGCGATAATTGATGGAGGCTCTTCAAGTATGCTTGTAGTTGTGACCGGCGCGAGCCATGTCATTTGTGGTTCGAGAGGGGTCGGAATTCCAGCTAGAATATCAAAGAAATTGCAGAAGAAAAACCAAGTGGTTATATTACTAGATCCTGAAAGGCAAGAAATAAGGAGAGAAGGTGAAATCCCTGTTGCTGATTTCTTGTGGTATTCGGCTGCTAAGACTTGCAGCAGAAATTGCTTTGATCGGGCCGAGATTGCTCGGGTAATGAATGCAGCTGGTAGGAGGCGAGAAGCTCTTCCTCAGGTATTTGATTGCTTTTATTGCACATTCTATGTGCTCTTCGCGTTCCTCGTTTGACAGTGGTAATGAAATACTAGGTCTCCTTCGCTTATGTTTTCTTTAGGGGGTTATTATTTGCAAATACGAAATTGCAAGAAAAAACAAAACAAACTAAGTATAGCCAAAGGAGGTCTTGAGAGTTGCTATCTGAACTAATACATAAATCTCCTTAATTAAGCGAACACATATCTTCACAAAAAAAAGAAAAAAGAAAAAAAAAAATGACGACCTAATACGTCCTAGTGTTTGTGTGTTTCCTACTAAGTAACTCTGGCTACTAAGCGGCAAAATTATTTTGCTAGCTTCCATCAGTAAGAATTAGCACCTTCCAAATAGCTTTTGATTTTTTCCTACTTTGTTTTCTGATACGAATTTCTCCTTTGGAACCTTTGAACAGGATCTTCAGAAAGGATTGGATCTTGGTGTGGTATCACCTGAGATTTTGCAAAACTTTTTCGACCTTGAGAAATATCCTATTATTGCTGAACTCATTCACCGATTCCAAGTAAGCGTATATGCTAGGTTACTTGTTTATTTACTTTTTCTCTCCTATTGCATTTCACTTGTTAGTTGTGAAGAGATTTTTGCTTAAGAGTTACCTTTTTGTAGGGTTTCCGCGAAAGACTGTTGGCAGATCCGAAATTCCTACATAGATTAGCAATAGAAGAGGCTATATCGATAACGACAACACTCTTAGCACAATATGAAAGACGAAAAGGGCGTTTCTTTGAAGAGATTGACTACGTTCTTACTGATACTATCAGAGGCTCTGTTGTCGATTTCTTCACTGTGTGGCTTCCTGCTCCAACTCTATCATTCCTGTCTTATGCTGATGATAGCTCTTCGGAAAACTTAGAATTGGTTAAAGGGCTTTTAGGATCCATTCCAGACAATGCCTTCCAAAAAAGTGCTGTTGGAAAGGACTGGAATTTGAATCAGAGGTTTGCATCGGTGCTAATTGGTGGCATGAAACTTGCTGGCGTTGGGTTTGTCTCTAGTATCGGAGCTGGAGTTGCTTCAGATGTCTTGTACGCAATTCGCCGAGCTTTAAGAACTTCATTCACTGTAAATGAAGGGCGTAAAAGATCTCCCATACTGAAATCAGCAGTCGTTTATGGGAGCTTTCTGGGAACATCGGCAAACCTGCGATACCAGGTATCATTTTAAAACCTAGTGCGACTGAGCTCAACAACTGTGACTCTTTGGTATCAGCTATGAATTAGTTGCTGATGGATCTCTCTCTCTCTCTTTCTCTCTTCCTGTGGGTTAGCATTTGTAGGTTTTGCTTTATTGATGCTTATCTTGTGATTGATATGGTGCAGATAATTGCTGGAATAGTGGAACATCGGCTTTCAGACCATTTACTATCGTATTACAATCAGCCATTTCTTGCTAATATGTTGTCTTTTGTTGTTCGCACTATCAACTCATACTGGGGAACACAGGTTAGTCTTTAACTGTTCTGCTTCTCAAGTTTACTTTTTACTTTTTAAGTATACATTTTTGTTTGCAACAATTTTCAAATCATTGACAAAGAGACTGGTTAAAATGAAAGAAACTTGCAACTTCACCACCTAGTCTATATGTTAAATCTCCCCAAATTTGGTAATATGTACACAAACACACAATTAGGCCTCACTTGGTACCACTTCATTTTTTTCGTGTTTAGAAACTCAAATTGTAATGGGCCAGCAGATGACTCCGCTTGTTTCAATTTATGCATCTATAAACTTCGGTAGCAGGTTTGTTAGGCAACCAAAAAAATAAAAAAGGAAAAAAAGATAAGCAGCGCCAAACGATGCGTTAACATTTCCCTTTTTCTTTTATCTCGTCTTTAATCCTCTACTATGACATGCAGCAATGGATCGATCTTGCTCGATTCACTGGATTGCAGCCACAGAAGAAAGAACAAAGTTCTGCTCAAATTTCCGATACACCTGAAATTCCGCTACTAGAGTGCAGCTCGACTGAAGTACATAATTTAGACGAAAGCAATAATCAATCAAGCGACGGTGGCTCCAATTTGTAGGGTAACCCACATTTTGATTGGAAATATCCTCACCAACATTACCATCCACATACATTTTTGGAGAAGAACAAACAGATTGAGGGAGTAAGATAACTGTTGCATAGTTGAAACTCTAAACGATGAGATTGTGTGATCCGAGACTTCACCTACTGTACAATGTAAAAGTTTTGGCCTTCCCGAGCAATCGGATTTTCTTCAGTATATCATCCTTATTCTTTGTAGATGATACAGCATTTCTCGTAAAGGTGAAAAGCATTTTTAAGCTTTGGTTGTACTGAATATGTGAACATGTTACCTTTCTGGATGGAAATGCACGCGTGCCCAAAAAAAAAAAAAAAAAAAATGTAAGTATTTATTTATTTTTTTGATTTTCTTTCGAACTTATATTTCTTCTGTAGAACTTTTGTGCATGTGCGTGTGTTCAGACCTTGTATGAACTAAAAACTCATCTTGTAATAGTTGTCTAACCTTTAAAATTTGGATTTTACGCCGTAATCTTAGTGTTTGAAACTAGGTACTTGAATTTTAGCAGTGTTGTGTATGAGATCTAGTGGCCAATGGGCAAGATCTCAAAAACAAAAATATGCAAAAAAAAAAAAAAGAAAAAAAAAGAAAAAGAAAGGGCCGTAGCAGCTATTAGTGAGACATGTAAGGAAAGGAGAAACGTTAGAATTATATACACTTGGGGAGCTCTTCTTCATTGGCTCTCAGTATACTACTAAATCAAACAATTAAGAGTCTACTACATGTACATAATACATCTTAAAGAAAAAGGATTATCATGCACTAAGCACATCCACTTCCCTCAGGTGTGCGTATCTTCTATGCCTACTTGCACACAGTATTAAACAACTGAGTTCGACTCATTTATCAAAAATGCCCCACGTAACTGCGACGCCTCAGATATAATGATTAACAATTACCGATTGCAGGCCCACCTGCCGCTTCAGGTATGGCTTTCTTCTGAACTGCATGGTTCGGTCCGAGTGGTTCCTGTCAAGGGTTGGGCTCTAAGTTAGACTACGGGCATGAACTCATACCTAGGTTGGTCAAGATGATAACTTTTTTTTTTCCGAGAAAACGATTTCAAAGATGTAAATATGTATATTTTTGTAAGTTTCAATCACATAAATAAGCAACCTCTATTTTTAAAGCCTCTAGAGAGTTGCTCGAGGACGGTACAAGTGTAAATTGCGGTTGAGTAACTAGATTACCTGCCAATTTGCCGTGAACCTTTCATCACAAGCCCGTCAATTTGCCCGACTTTGTATGTTGCCAGCAAAATTTTGCATTACGTTTTTTGCGAGTTTGTGTAGAGTTAACAACTACTCATAAATTTTTTTGCACTTTGCAGCCTTCTCATTTTCGAGTTGTGCTCCAGTAGAATTCTGTCTTGCGGAAAAGAATAAAGACCTAGAATGACAAGATGTATGTTAGCTCGCTAAAGTGTGCTGAATATTGAGCATTAACCTCGAAGCAAAACATGGAAAACGAGAATAGGTATCGACAACCCACCATGCTGAATGTGTAACCGCTAGTACCATAAACCATCACCAAATTGCTTTACATCTGTACGGTGTCTCCACAATCCTTAAACTCAATAAGAGATAGTCCCTGAATTTATTTCATGATGAGAAACGACCCTAGATCTTTAAATAGGAAAAGTCATCATCCCGTTAATTCAAAGTACACCAGGGTTGCTTTGGCGAAACCTGTCATAAGAGGCCTTATTAGCAAGTTGCTTAATAAAGCTATACCCAGGACAGAATAGAACAAACTTCCTTACTACAGTCAACCTTGCGTGAATTCTAATATGTGAGGTTACAAAAACCAACAACTACAAGGCCCTTGATCCCAACAGTTTGGCATTTGTCTATAGAAGTCCTATTTTCCTTTCAGCTCTATTTTGACTAACATTTTCTCTTAAACCAAGTTTTATCACGTAATTTCTCCCCTACTCACTTTTCTGGTCTGTCTTTCCCTCTGAAGGCGTCATCTATTTAGTAAAATCACCCTTCCCCGTTCCACATGTCCAAACTACCCCAATTGGTTTTCAAGTCGCTTGCACTTTTCGAGAGATATATCTAACTTCTATAACTACTTTTACATACTAATATTACTTAATGTTCTAGCAATTTCAAAGATTCACCTCAATATTCTTATACAGGCTATATATATAATATCATCTCCCAGTTACCCAACATTTTGACATATAAAGCATTACTTATCTAGTTTTTTTATGGTTATTCAGTAGTACTCGTTTTAGATATTTACTGTCCATTAACTATGATTCTTCTTCCATAACGATGCGAACTTACAAATGTACCAAGAAAAGGCCATCATATTCTTAAATGGCACAATTGATTGCCATCCTAATAAGGGACCTTGTTAATTCAAATGCATAGGAGATGCCATAGCTGATAGGTAATTAAAAATGTTGTGTCCGCTCTGTACAGATCTCAAGAAAGAATTGAAGTGATCTATTTATCATTATATCAAGGGTATGCATAAGATTGATTGAAACGCAATACCACAGAGGTACGTAAGAAATGCAAACGATAAAATATCGCTGCATTCTGCTTATGAACTATTATTGCAAATTTGCAAACAAAACAAATATGAGAGCAAGAACAGAAATAGGTGAATTGAGACCTTGTGAACTACTCTGTAAGCTTGTTAGAAAGGTCTCCAGCACGATTAGCATGTTATCCTGTTTGTCTGCACCACTGTTGCCTTGCATGATTGCGTAGTTGCCTGTCTGCAGATAAATAACCACAATAAATTTCGAGCACAAGATGAAAATGGATTACATATCATACATGATCAGTTGCATGGGATCAACACGATGTAAAAGCTACAAATAAACGCAATGAAAAATTAAGCATAATACAAACCTATGAGCATGCCGCCACAGTGGACCCGGAGAGCAACTCACTCCAAAATAGGCCCACCAAAAATGAAGTAATCATTGCGGCTCAGTTAGACATGACTATGCATCAATGTCGCATTCACATTGATTTGGAGATATTTTGTAAAGCGAGAAATTGAAGGAGATGCCCGTAACTCCTTTTGAATCCAGCTTCTACAGGTTTAAAAGATAATCTTTCCAGGTTGATTTTCTATGACCCAAATCCATGCTTAACAATTCCTCCTTCAGTAGAAGAAGCAACTTCCTTTTGACGCCAATCTCTAGTTAATCCGTGAACTAATATTGTATGAGAAACTTCATCCAACTTCAAACCTCTTTGAGACATCTGATCGGCTATACTAAAAGTCTCCTCCATTCTGCCATCTTTGCAAAGCCCTGACATTAATGTGTTGTAAGTGACAGCATCTGGAACAATTCCTCTGTCCACCATTTCATTTAGAAGTTTAGATGCTTCCTCATTATTGTTCATTTTGCAATATCCCTGCATCAGGGCAGTGTATGTGAGTTTATTCGGCGCAATACCACTAGCACACATTTCATCAAAAAGTTTCTTTGCTTCACTCATTTGACCTATTTTACAATACCCACTGATTACAGTTGTATAGCTTATTACATCGAGTTTCAAACCATTTTCCATCATCTGTCCAAGAATAGTCTTAGCCTCTTCTACACGACCAGCATTGCACAAACCATGCATGAGGGTACAGTAGGTCACTGCAGTAGGAAGAATACCTCTCCTCTTCATATCATCTAAAAGATTCGTGGCTTCAGAAATTTGATCGTCCCTGCAGTACCCACCAATGAGCGAATTAAAAATAACGACATTCGGCTGTAAACCCCAATCTATCAACTGGTTGAAGTAGAACTTTGCTTTACGAACGTCCTTTATTTTGCAAAACCCATCTATTATTGAACTAAACGTGAAGAGATCTGGAACCAAACCCTCATTCCTAATCTCATCTAAAAGCTGAATGGCCTCTTCCATTCTACTCAATTTGGAAAAGCCATGTACTAATGTATTGTAGGTGAAAATATCTGGCTTAATTCCTCTTTTCACCATGTCATCTCGAAGCTTTAGTCCTTCATCCATTTTTCCATCTTTGCAGCATCCTTCTATCAATGTATTGTACGTTACTCTATCCAATACCAATCCCTTCTCAAGCATAGCATCGAGAAGGCCGATTGCCTCTTTGATATTTCCTGAATCACAAAGCCCATGAATCATAGCATTCGAAGTTACTATGCTCACGCCAAAACCTTTCTCCATCAACTTAAACCATAACTCTGCTGCCTCTCGAAGCTTCCCCTTCTTGCAGAGCTCTTTAATAAACGTTGTCATAAGAGAATCATTCGGTCTTAAATTCCTCAGCAGCATCTCCCTAAAGAGTCTTACAGCAGAATCCAATCTAGAAGCCTTCGTAACAAGCCAGAAAATTATAGTATTAAAAAGACCAGCATGTATCTCCATCCTGTTCGACAACATTTCATCAAAATAATACTCTGCTTGCTCCATCTCTCCTGCCCTACACAACCCTTTTGCGAGCGAGTTGTACGTGACTGAATTCGGCTCCATACCTTTAGAAACCATCTCATCTAGCAACTTAAGAGCCTCTGCGCACTGACACATCTTACAATGCCAATCAATGAGAGTGTTGTAGATAACCTCATTCGGCTCAATACCCATATCCACCATCTCCTTCAGAATGGAACCTACATCACTAATTCGATTCAGTTTAACCAACCCATTGATCAGGATGCTGAACGTAAAAACACTTGGCTTCACCGAGCTCTTAGTCATCTTCTCTTTGAGCTGAAATGCCTCATCCAAAAAACCTTTCTTGGAGAGCCCATCAATGAGTGCATTGTAGGTAACAACAGAGGGGGCAACTCCCAACCTCTCCATCTCCGAAAACAACCTCTTTGCCTCATCAACTTCGCCATTTTTGCAATTTACAACAATCAGAGGAGTGTAGGAGTACACATCGGGAGCTACAAACCTCTGCATTCCATCGAACACTTGGCGGGCATTTGCAAGATCATTGCTCCTCGCGAGCGAGGACAATAGAATGTTACACACTTTGAGACTAGGGCAAAGCCCGCGATCGGCTAATATAGAGAGGGCCTCCACAGCGAGCCCTAGGCCGTACGACCTAAACTGCGTGCAACAAACGTGGACCAAGGCATCGATCGAAGCCGCGAACGGTGCGTCCTCCGGGGGGACGGTGTCGGCGATGGCCCGAACCAGTTCGGTGAAGCGCCGCGAGGGGTCGTCGTCCCCGTCGAGGAGGAGGAGGAGGGGGGCGCCATTGACGGGGTCGAGGAGGCGGGCGAGGAGGAGGCGCGCGGGGGCGGCGGGGGCGCGGGGATCGGATCGGAGGAGGGAGTCGAGGAGGAGGGCGTAGGAGCGCGGGGTGAAGCGGAAGCCGAGGCGATCGGCGGCGAAGGAGAAGAGGCGGAGCGCCGGCTTGGGGCGGAGCGCGGGGCGGAGCTCGAGTAGGAGCGCCTCGAGGCGCTGCGGGGGCAGCCGCGCGAGCGTGGCGCGGCACAGGGCGGGGTCGAGGTCGCGCCGCGAGAGGAGCGCGGCGAGGTCGCGGCGGAGCTCGTCGGCGGCGGCGGCGGAGGAGGAGGAGGATGCGGCGGAGGAGGAGGAGAAGGGTTTGAGGGGAGAGGGCGAGGGTTTGATGGGGAGAGGGGGGAGAGGAGGAGGCCTCCTCATGGCGGCCTCAAGAGAGGAGGAGGAGGAGGAGAGAGAGAGGAGTAGAGAGAGAAAGTGTGAAGGGAGGAGGTCATGAGAGGGAATGGACGGTTGAGATTTGATCCGGTGGTTTGGGTGTGTCTGCGGATACAGGTGTGATGCGTATGCTTGACTGGGTGTATGTGCGTGTGTGTGTGGTGGGGGAGGAGGGAGGACGTGGAGGGCGGAAGAAGTTCAATTTGAAAGTACTTGTTAAAAGACTGTTATTTGGTATATAAATTCGGTACATAAAATTTTTCAAAATTTTAATTTTTAAAACTTTCTAATTTAAGTACCAGTAGTATTAAGCACATTTGACTAAGGGCTAGATGGTTAATATCCAAAATTTTAAATTCAAAGTCTAATTATTTTATTTCTAACTAAATTACAAATTAACTAAACAACAAATTTGTGTGTTGTTCTAATATTGTAAAGAGAATAAGAGATGCATTACCAAATTCAATACTTCATTACTGAAAAAAAAGAAAAAATTACAGAAGATTTCCTCAAAGACTTCCTAAACTGTGCAAGGAGTACTTAAACCCTGTCCTAAATCCTATGTTGACACCACCATATGCTAGTTGAGCTAGTTACACAACAACCAACATAAAATCCATGAGTTTTCAAATTGATGACTCCAGGATCCTGCACCATCATCTCGAAATTTACATGTTGCCCCATAAACTTAAGCTTAGATTGAGATTCAGGTATCTAAAGGCATTTCTTTTTATATATATTTTTAAAAAAAAATTAGAAAATTTAAAAACAGGTTTAATCTTTTCTATTATAAAATGATGATGCATGGTAAAAATTGTCACTAAAGCTATTTATTTGTTCGATAAACGATCTGAAAGCATGCGTTATCAGATACTGCAATTCCAATCTAAGCTTTAAAGTTGTTTGCCGGCATTTTCTACTACACCGAGCTATAGAAAATCTGCGTCGTCATCGCCTACAGACATCTTTTTTTTAAGAAAAAAAGAGAAAAAAGAAAAAAAAGAAAAAGAAAATTCTTGCTAGAAGCTAGCTAGCTAGAAGTCTCTACCATGGATCAAAACATTCTTCACCTCCTCTTCCCCAGCCCCGATAGCATTAGCAATGTTGTTGTTATTATCGTTGTTGTCGGATCGGAGGCGCCCCTGCTGCTGGACGACGAGGATGGAGAGCTTCCCCCCGAAGTCGGTGGAGGCGAGCATGTCGCCGACGACGCCGAGCTCGGGGCACTCGCTCCACTCGGAGAGCCCGCTGGTGAGCCCCGACTCCTCCTCCCTCCCCCCCCTCCCCACCACCACCAGGTCGAACTTCTCGCTCATCCCCCGCATCACCCCCGCCGTCCCCTCCCCGTCCTCCACCTCCCTCTCCATGTACGCCACCCTCTGATCACTACTCCCCGCGTGCCGCTCCCTGAACCCCTCCACCGCCGCCTCGTCCTCCGACCCGGCCCCGGCCCCGGCAGCGCCGCGGAGGCGGAACCGGACCACCGTCAGGGACACGGAGCCGCCGGCGGCCATGCGGGCGGCGAGGGCGAGGGCCTCGCGGTCGTCGGGGCCGCCGAGGAAGTAGACGGCGGCGCGCTGGAGGAGGCTGTTGGTGCGGGCGCAGGTGGCGGCGCCGCCGGCGGGGAGGGCGCGGTCGACGAGCACGGCCACCGAGCAGGGCGCGAACCGCAGCACCGCGCGGTTCACGGCCTGGAAGGCGTTGCGCGCCGTCTCGCGCGCGCCGTCGGAGTGCTTGTGGAAGGGGAGCAGCACCAGGCGCGCCTTGCGGTGCAGCGCCAGCGCGCAGACGTCGTGGTGCATGGTCGCGAACGGCGCCGCGCAGACGAACGGGTGCACGGCCACGGCCCCCGGCGCCGCCTGCTGCTGCTCGAAGTAGCGGAAGGCGTTCACGATGCGGTCCGAGGCCGATGGCGCGTGGTGGTTGTGCTGGTGGCTGTGGCTGTGGGAATTGGAGGATCCGGAGCGGCAGCGGGGCCGCTTGTGGGGCCGTAAGTAGGAGGCGGATCGCCCGGAGAGCTCCGTGAGGTGGAGGACGATGAGGGAGACGGGGAGGTCTCGGGACGGGGCCGAGGCCTCGAGCAGGTCGAGAACCGGGGCCACGTGGTCCTCGTTGTGCAGGCACGCGAGTAGGCGCAGCTCCGAGTGCGGCTTCGCGTGCTCGATCGTGCGCCGCTTGTGCGCCTGGAAGCGCGCCGTCGGGTTGTACACCAGCTTCACCAGCGGCGTCGACACCGCCGTGATCACCAGCATGGACACGATCAGGACGGTGTAGTGGTCCACCGTCACCTTCTGCTCAAACACACGTATAGTTCCGCGCCAAAAACAAAAACAAAATTTCATCCTCGATCATCAGTAGCAGTACTACATGAGTATGTATAAATAAATAAACGAGCTGAAGATAGTTGTCAGGCGAGGCGAACCTGCGCGTTGCCCCAATTGCTGATGAAGGCGATCTCGACGACGCCTTTGATGTTGAGAATAAGCCCGATGCAGAAAGCGTCCTGCACGGGCATGTCGTAGTAGAGCGCGACCGCGGTCGAGCCCACGAGCTTCCCCACGAAGCAGAGCGCCACCACGAGCTCCAGCATCGACCACCCCTTCATGTCGTTCAGCTCCGCAAAGTCGGCCCGGTATCCGGCCAGCACGATGTAGATCGGCAGAAATATCGCCGTGAAGAACGAGTCCATCCTCTCCGTCATCGTCACCCCCAGCGGCATCCCCCCGGGCAGCACCAGTCCTAGCATGAAGGGTCCGAGCATGTACTTGAACCCTATCAACTCCGTTACCAACGCCGACAATAGCGCGAGCATCACGAACCCGATGAAGTAGCCCTCGCCGAGCAGTTCTCCTGCGGGGGTCTGCTTCTTGACTATCCAGGTTGCAGCAGGCTTGCAGACGAGCACGACGAAGAACGTGAATGCAAGGAATGAGACGACGATCTCTGCGGCCATTGTGGGACTGTTGGCCTTGGCGATGAGGCCGACGGTGATGAAGGCGGCCCACATGAACCAGCTGCAGATGTCGGTGATGAGGGAGGCGGACATGGCGATGCGGCCGAGCTCGGAGTTGAGGAGGCGGAGCTCGCCGAGGGCGTCGGCGATGACGGGGAAGGAGGAGAGGGAGAGGCGTGTGGCGAGGTCGAAGACGAGGGTGGAGTGGCGCAGGTCGTCGGGGAATGTGGAGCGGAGCGAGTAGAAGATGGCGAGGGAGAGGGCGAGGGGGAGGACGGAGCCGGCGATGCCGATGGCGACGGCGCGGCGGCCCGGCTTACGGACGAGGGAGAGGTCGGTCTTGATGCCGGTGGAGAAGAGAAAAAGAATCAGGCTGACGAGGGAAACGGTCTCGAGGATGTAGTTGCCGCGCTCCGGAAAGATGGTCCGTCGGAACTTGATGCTGTGCCCGAGCACTGACGGGCCGAGGAATATGCCAATCTACGTAAATCAATCAAAACTCTCTATTACATTCCACAAAAATAGAAAGATCAGAATGTAAAAAAATGTTACGCACGTAACAACCAAAACGGCTATCCAAAAGGTCAAAGGTTCGAACAAACATACTCACCAGCATCTGGGAGGTGAAGCGGCATTGGCCGAGGCGGCGAAGGACGAAGTGGGAGGCACTAGTGGCGAGGAAGATGATGGAGATCTCAAGGAGGAAGAGGGGGAGCGCAAACTTGAGGGGCTGGTCGCCGAGGAAGATGCCTTGTGAGTTCACCTGGTTGTTGTCATAGCAGGCCGTGCTTATTGGCTTAACAGCCGACTGGTTGATGGCGGTTGGTATCGCGAGCGACATGATCACCTAGATCGTTGTTTATCTGTCTATCTATCTATCTGTCTGTCTGTCTATCTGTGTATCTGTTAGCGAATCGATTGTAATTGCAAAAAAAGAGAGAGATAGAGGAGAAGTTTTGTTTCTATTTTTAGATGTGGATGAACAACAGGCTTGGATGAGAGAGAGAGAGAGAGAGAAAGTATGTGGTCAAGTGTTCTTGGTTTCTCTCGTTCTTCCATTCTTTTAGTCATGTGGACCGTTGACCTAGGAAAATTTTTGATTCTTCGGGGCAAAATATTTTGAAATACCAAATGCATCAATTCTATGTCCTTGTCTATTTGGATTTTGAGTTGTCCTGGTGAATCTTTAGGGCATGTTTGGAAATGTGTAACTCCAGTGTGGCGAAGTCGCAATGTCGACTTTGCGCTGGTACGTAGGACGCTAAGTTAAAAAAATAAAATTTAAATTTTTTTTGTCACTTGCGTTAGAGACGGTTGGTCGCTAAGTTTAAATGTTACAGTTGTATCAGAACTATAATTTTTACCTAAGTTCGAAACCTAGTCGCTTTATATTTTTAACTAAACTTCTTTTTTAGAAAAATGCACGAAACGGTAGCATGCTTCCATTCTCTCATTAAAAAAAAAAAAAGAAGAACTTTTTACTCAAAACAGTTTATTATCTGACAAACAAAAGACCTAACATTTTATCATATCAAAACAGCAAAAACGAGCTTCTGGGCCTAAACTTGCAACACTAATTTGTTAGGGATGTTTTACTAACTGAGTAATTTGTATAAAAGTTCTAGTCAAACCAAATTAAGTTTTGAAGGGAGTAATGCACACCACCTTTTGGAAGAACATCTTATTTGTTATTTATATTGCATTTTATTCATAATATGATGGACCATTAGATTGGAATGTAGGAGCTTCCAAGGTCTTGTTTGGTAATGCATTCCCAAAGGAGCCCAATTTTTTACTTTTGTAGTTAAATGTTTATCCGGTGGCGATTGCTACTGTAATTTTATAGCACAGACTGTGAAAAGAGTGAACTTTTGGACTTCTTAAACATTTCAAAGTATAAAATTTGATACTTTTGAAGATGCTTTACCAAGCTAGGCTTTCGTATTAGTTTCGTGCAAGCGAATTGTTTTCCAACTCAATACTTCTCCGGTGGCAATAGTAACCGCAATTTTATAACATAAAAATGGAGAGAATATGGAAAGTGCTTTTGGACTTTTTGGACATTACAAAATATAAAATTGGGTGCCAAACTAGACCTAAGTATAAATACATTCCAAGTGGAATGTTTTCCAATTTAGCACCTAAACCTAAAGCATAAGAGGTTTCTCTGCTTCAGTACAAGTAATGATAATTCAAATTTGATTTGTCTGTTGACCACTCAAATTTAAATCTTGTTTAAAAGTAACTTCCATTTTCGTTTCAAAATAGAAAAAAGAGAGTAAAATTTCCATTTGAGTACATCATCAATGATAAGAACTTCTCAATCTCAAACATTGTATGTAGACATCTTTTTCCCTTCTTTTCTTTCGAAGTATTATGCAGACATCAATCTTCATTCTCTTCCACATTTGTCAATCTCTTGCGCCAGCTCAACACACTCGCCAACCGCGGGAGCCTCAGCACCGAGTTCGCCCTCGTCACGCCTTCGAGAGCATTCCAGTGTTCCCTACACTCTTCATATATCTCCTCCTCCGCTGCCTCCACGCTGATGGTCTCCTCGCTTCTGGCCGTCCTAAAACTCTCGGAAAAGGATAGCTCGCAGGACTTTGTACTGCTTCGGGGGGTCTCGAAGTTCTTCGCTCTGCTTGACGAGGGGACGAGCTTCAAGAAGAGGCAAACGGCAGCGCAATCATCAATCTTGGACGTAGGGTGCTTGCGCCGCCACGCACGGACCGCACACTGGACCAAGCGCCTTGCCGCATCGGAGTGTTTAGAGACCGACGACACGATCTTTACGACCTCCTTGTTCGACAGAACATCCCAAACCTAAGGCCAAAACATCATGTTTAAAAGCTTCTTGGTTTGATGAGTGAAATTGTAGAGAAAAGGAGTAAATTGTTTGAAGTAGAATAAACACACAACATAGTTCATGAAGGGTAACAACTGCTGAACAAATGTCTTACACCATCAGTTGCAAGAACCACAAACTCATCCTTTTCCGATAACTTCCGGTAAGTGACTTGCGGAGTAGAGATGAGCCCGAAGTCCTTCAAGCAGAAGTCTCCGAAAGCTCTCGCCATGGCGAGCCCCGGAGAGTCTTCGTCGGGCAACCATATTCTGTAAACATCGGGCTCTTCCTCGAGAGCGAACACTCTTCCCCTGCAACTCTTAATCCTTTCGGCTTCACCTAAATTGCGTGAAAAAACCTAAATTTGATTGTAAAATATGAAATTGATGAATGACAAAAAGTCATGCATAGAATGAAAAGCTCACTTGGAAGGTTTGGTTTGAGATCAGTGGTGAGTTGGACCGGAATCGGCAGGTTTCGGTCGTCTCTCGTGCAAAGAACGGCACGCGAATCTCCTAGATTTGCAATTATCAAGTGTTCCCTCTGTAAAAGGAACATATCATTAGTACAAACTTGAATTCAAAGGAAAATAATATATCTATAGAACTTATAAGAGAACTTTTGAGAAAACAATTCGTAGTTTTCATTGTCGATGTATTTCAAAATTACAAAACAGGGCAACTTTTTTGAAAAATGTAGGCCTACAATGAGTGTGTGTATGAATCATCTGAACTGCGCATTGCGAAAACGTAAACATAAAGTTACCTGTTTGACGATCGACACCGCGGTCGTGCCGCTACATATGCAATCGATGAACGGGTGGCTTTTCAAATCCGTATCCATATCCTCGAAAGCTCGAACAAAGATCGAACTCCATGAAGATATCAACTTATTTGCATTACTTTCATTGAGATGATCACAATCATGGACTTGATCTATTGAATGTGTAGAGCTCAGTAGTGCATATAATTTCGATGGTAGAGTATCTCTAACAAGGGATGCAACATGGTGGCCAAAGGGGCCATGCCCATCAAATACACCACAAAAGATTTGGCCTTTGTCTCCACCAATGCCCTATGCATCTTAACACAACAAGTATCAGGGAAATGCTCTCAAATTGTATTAAGAAATTAACCTCTATATATAAATATATATATATATAGAGCAGAACTACTGTGCTATTAAGAGCACAACAGTCCTTATGCTCCTAAGTTTTTAACCACCCATCAAGTTTGATGAGTGGTTAGGATGAGAAAGAGAAGAGATATTGGAGAGAAATTTAAGGAGAGGAAAAATTGAGACACCCAATTTCTCCTCAATTTTTCTTTTCTCTCTCTTCCTAACCACCGGGGGCTCATATCATCCTAACCGCACATTTCTTAATCCAATGGTCGAAAACCTACTAGCACAAAAAACTTGGTACTTTTAAAAGCATAGGAGCTCAATTATATATATATATATATATATATATATGAATTATAATGCTACATTGATTACAATTGTTACTCTATATGATTTAACCCATTAAATGACTAAAATTAAAGATAAATCAAGCCTATGGATATTTTTTCTCTATCTCTCTCAGTTAAGGTAAAAATTTACAACAAAAAAAGGGGGGAAAAAACATTTTTCCTCCATGCAAATGGAAATAATGGGATCTCCAAATAAAAAAAATAATAAGAAAAAAACATGGCCTCTAATGAAAAATGAGAATCCAACCATTAAACTGTGTAAAATAAACCATTTTTTTGGCGAAAAAATAGAAAAATAAACTAAACCATGACCAATTTGTACCAAATAAATTACTAAAAAATTCTTATCAAATTACCTTAAAAAAAAAAAAAATCTTTTTTTTCCCCTTACCTCCCATATTGTCATTGCATCTTGGTTCACCCCCTTCCACCCTTGCTGTGTGAACATGGACGCATACTCACACGTGCCCCTCAACCTCACACGTGCGCCACCACCATTCTCTTCTCCATCTCCCTCAAAGAGCTCTCCCTCATTACCATCATCCTCTTCATCATCTTCTTCTTCTTTTTTGCATGGAAGCCCCTCACCAACCACATTTTTGCTACAACACCCTCCCATTTTTTTCCTTTTTTTTCCCAACTTGTGTTTCTTCTTAAAAAGGCCACAAACTAGCTGGCTCGTAGAGAGAGAGAGAGAGAGATATATAAATTAATTAATAATAAATAAGGGGTGGAGAAATAAATGAGGAGATGGGTGGGGGTTTGGTGCTTAAAAGCAAGAGAACGAGAAATTATTGCATGCATTATGTGCACCGTGTACCTCACTCTTAAAATTTACTACAAAAATATAAAAATTAAAATTTGTGTTATAAAATATATTTTGTGATATTTAAAAGTCAACATAAAAAATAGTAAATTTTATGTCATGTTATCAGACACATGAATTTAACTCTTCTGAGCCGTTAGTATTTAACCTCTTGAATAAAAAATATATATACTTAATTTATTTGAGAAAGAAAAAAAAAAGATAAAATGGAGGCGTAGATAAAATATTTATGATCTTTTGTAGAGGATTAAGTACATATTTTTAATATCTAGAGAGGTAAAATAAAATATGTGATATATTGAAAGGAATTATCTATATTTTAGTCAAAATAGTTTTTTAAAACTTACGATTTTTTATATGTAAATTCTTTAGATACTGTAAGTAAATCGTAATAATCAAATTAAAAAAATAATCAAATTAAAAAAATTCAAATATTTATTGTTATTTATTTACGTGCATGAAATGTATTAGCACACTTATTGTACTAGAATTTAATCTTAAAATAATTATTATTGTATATTTTATTAGGCATATGTAATATACACATACACAGGGTGTAGGCTATAATTTATAAGGAGGGACATGCATTTAGTGTATTTATATCATCTGTACATACATACATGGATTTCTCTTTTTGTTTTTGTTTTTTTGGGTACAATAACACTGTTACCTGTTTTACTCCCTCCTATATATATTATACATATATTTTAGACCATGAGTTAGTTTTTTTTTCTTTTTTAAGGAAATTTTACCATGGTTAAGTTTTTTTTTGTTTTTATTTCCTTTGTTGGATTATTAGTTTCTTCTTTTGTTTTTTTTTAACCATGGTTTTGTACCTCCCCTCTCACCATCAATGGAGGGGCGGAGTTTTCGCTCGCTCTGTTATTTATTTATTTTCCTTATTTTTCTATATTTTTTTTATTTGGTAAAATTTGCATTAAACCTCCTCAAAAATTACCCAATTGTGAAGGAACCCCCAACTATTCTTTCTTTTGATATTTTCTTAGTTTTTAGCCTTTTTTTTCATAACAACTATTAATAACTGATAGCAAATAAAATCATTATTTTTTAAGAACTCATTTTTATAAATTAAGAAAATGTTAATCAAAGAGAAAAAAAAAAATAGTTGAGGGGCCTATTTTAAATTGATCTATGGCTAATGGGGTCTACATACATTTATTATTTTTATTTTATTTTTATGTTATTTTTAAAAAAAAATTCACACTGTCCTTCTGTGTAGGAGCTGGGGAATTAAATGGAACAGCTCTGGAACTTGAAAGCGCTTTTTTTTTTTCTTTTTTTTTGTGGTTCAGAGTAGGGAAACGCTATATTTGCTTCTTTTATATATATATATATATATATTTTTTTGTTAAGAATTTATATGGACGGTGGATGATCGGACGGAGGACACGGATGTTGGCGAGCAGTTGTCATGGAATATCAATCAATAATTCGAAGCTCGGAGATATATTTTGTAAATAACTTTAGGATTCGTGCTACATTTCAAACCGACTCTATTCTGCTAAAGCGCGTGACAGCTTTCAATTGGTTTGTGTACTTATTTAAAATATTCTTTTTTATATTTTGAAATCAATGGGCAAATTTTTTGGATTCTGCAAATTTCGCCTTCGATTTAAATTTTTCGCAAATAAAATTTCTAAAAAAAATAGTGTATGAAAAAATTAATAAATCATTTGTAATATTTATATTACAAGTATTTATTGGGCCTTAAATAATATCTGATGTTTTCACAAGCCTAGTAAGGCCCAGCCCAGTTCATCAGGTTGGCATGGGCCGGACTAGGGCTTTTCATTTTTTTTTTTTGGTTGATCCAAATACAAACCCTACCTAGTCAATTAGGACCGCGCTCGGGTCAATAAACTTATATATTTTTCACATCCGAACAAGCTCTGAGTTAGCCAAAACTATCGCGGTTCGAAATTTGGCGCGACTCAGGATTCACCTATCTAAGAAAAAGAAAGAGTGATAGACACAGAGAGGGAGAAAAAAAATGCGCATTCGCATCGTCTTCGTCGGGGCCGTCATTCTCGGGGCAGTCATTATGAGAAGTGAAAGGAATAAACTAAACCCCACGCACAAATCAAAAAATGATCCTTTTTTATAAAAATATAAAAAATAGTGAGTAAATTAAAGAGATATGCCGAATAAAATAATCATATTCCAAACAGGGCTTTACACTCATGCATATTATTTATTACATATATATTACACTATAGTTAAAATTGAATTAATGTTTGTTCTATGCTAATAAATTTACAAAAATATTCTTACACTCCAAGTCAATTGCAAGAACTGCTGAACTCTCAATTTGCATATTTTTTTACAAAAAAAAATCCTCTCAACAATATATATATATATATATATATATATATATAATGTAAAAAAAAATTCTGTACACGAGGAGCTGATTCACTACTTAACGGCGATGGGATGGATTCAAATCATCCAATCTCGCCGTTGATTAGTGATGCTGGTACTGTTTCATGCACAGAAATTTCTTGCGGACAACAATGAATAGTGGTCACATACATAGTAATTCTGAAAGGAAAAAAAGCTTAAATGCAAATGAATAATTAAAGTTAATTGCATCAAAAACTGCCGAATTAGCCAAGTGAGGCATGAGATTAATTCATTACTAATATACAAACTTTGTTTTTTCTAACTCTAAATTAAGCAAGCTTCTCTTAATGGGCCCTATTACTGGTCAAATACCCCAAATAGTCACCTTCATAAAGAAAAAGACCTAATAAAAGAACCTCTCTCTCCTCAGCAATAAAACTCATATATTGACCTGAAATTTTGACTTGGTCAACCCTAGAATTTGCCTGTTCAAACCTTCCCAGTCAAAGACTCACCCACATGAACCAGGTCAACTTATAAGTAATTTCTTAGTTTATGTGTCTTTTTACCTTAAATAGACTCACTTTAAGTTTCACTTTCAATGCAATTGTTAAATGAAATATAATTTGATCTATGTGGTTTCTTGTTTTGGGCTAAATCATCGTTATTAATTAACTTCTCAAATTCTCAATTTTTCAACAGTTTTGTCCGGTTTCAATTTATATGAATTGCGAGAGCAATAACAACTTTAAAAAAACTATTTTACGCGTCTTAAATCCAAATAATTATTGTCTCCAAAATCTCCAACATCCATGAATTCATTAGTTCAATATGCTTGGAGGACCAAATAAATTGAACATACTGAAAAAAAAATCTAAAAAGAAAGATTAAAAAAAAAAGAATTGTTGAAAAGAGATAAAGTTTTGGTGGTGTAAATACTGTGTAGTATTTGGTCAATGTGGGAATCAACAAGTGGGGCACCAAAAACCACATAATAATGTGGTGATGTGGTGATAATAGAAACTATAGATGCTTCTTATGGGGTCAACATAATAGTGGTTGACCAAGTTGACTTGATAGATAAGAAAGACCCACTGAATATTGCGGAGATTAATACTCTTTTAAAACAATTTAAAAATCCAATAATTAATGTTAATTAGATTAAATTAGGAGTACTTGTTAGTTAAGTAATGCATGCAGTTTTGCATTTTAGTCAAGGTCTTCACAAAACCAAGATCCATGCTTACTTGGGATCTAAGTCAATGCTACAATCTTGAACATTTTAAATGATCTTAAAGAAACTATATATGCTTATTGAGTATATAATAATAATATAATAAAAATATAATATTGTTCATTAAAGGATCAGTTGCTTGATGAACTCTTGTTAACAACTACCATCAAAATTACAATGATGTGAATCACATTCATAGTTCTTAACTATATGTATCATCTTCTTAGTTCTCAAAGCTCCGAGGGGCTATTCGATCGTTTCACTGATTTAGATTATTTAGTAAATACTAATTATTTTGTACTTATAATTAATGATGGAATTTTCGCACTGTGCGATTAGGGTTGGATAGAAAGAAGTATTATTGATTTTTGCTAGTGAGGAATGTTATACTAGCTTTATGAAAATCTCATTCCTATCAAAATGTGTGGGAATTACAAAATTTCCGGTCCGTCCTAATTATTAAGATGCTTCGTCACTTTTCAATAATCTCCTTAAACACTATTCCTACTAAGATGTAGGGTAATAATTCTGTCATTCTGAATAGAAAAAGTAAAATATTTACGGTATATTTCTGCTGAGAGAGAAGCCGAAAAGTTCTAGTTCGTCGGATACGAAACACCAAAGATTGAATCGAAAAGGAGAGGGGAAAATAGAGTACACAAGCACATGCATAGTCTGAAACTTGAATAAATTAGCCAACTATTTTCATATATATCTCCTATTTCTTTCGCTCCAGCAACATCAAATGAGAAACATTTAAAAAAAAAAAAACCAATTCATCGCCGCTGCCGCCGATTGATTTTTGATTTTTGATTATTTTTTTCCACGCTCCTTAAGAGACCTTCGTTGTCTCACCCCTGTAGCCTAATTCATCATTCCAATGAATGAAGCGGGTAGCACGCTATCTTTTTCTCAAAAAAAAAAAAAAAAAAAACCATTATTCAGAAAAGCCCCTCTTTTCTTTACTCCCACCCAAAGGCCTTGTCTCTTATTTTTTTTATCCAGGCCTCAAACAAATGAACAAATGAGATCATTTTATCCTCAACTCCCTTAGCAAATATATCTAAAATCCCTAACCAAAATAAAAGGAAAAAAAAATCTACATTTTGAACCTCTCTAGTTAGTATAAGGGGTCTCTTATTATCAGCTCTGATACCATGTTATTGAACTAGAAATCAACTTAGTAGGGCGTCGAGGAACGATTCGTCCCTCGACTCTCTTTGTTGTTGTTGTTGCTGCTGCTGCTGTTGCTGCGCCTGTTGCTGATAAGTATAGGAATTCATCTTGTCACCAAACCCTGAGAACTCATAGCTCCCTTGGTAGTAATAAGATTCATTGAGGAGAGAGTTAGTAGGAGCCATCATTTGGTTAGGGTGATTGAGGATCGCCGTGGACGCGGACGGCCGAATGGCGACCGCGGTGTTATTGTCGGTTGGAGGCCGATTGATCGCATGCGAACCACCACTCCCGCGAGCTGCGGGGATGTCGTGGTTGTGCTTGCCCTCGTACGTCGTGATCACCGCCCGGAGGTCGTGGGACGCCCTCTCGACGTGCTTTCGGACCGGGCAATCCGGGGTGGTGCACTTGTAGTAGCTCCTGTTGAGGAAGAAGAAATGTCAACCACAAGAACACAATTTTCACTCATCATCTCATTTTGATCTTATTTAATTAGTAGTAAAACCAAGGGAAACCATTGCAATTACATAATTGCGTTCCGGTTATTTGAAAGAGAATCATAGGAGTCGATCAAGATACGGGATCGAGAAGTGCTCGAAGACGAGATTAAAGTGTTTAGGACGATCCTCAATTGTAATTTCATCATCGCATCAGGTATAATCCACATGTTTTTCAACACTTTTATGTTGGAGAAATAGCTTTTCTTTTTCAAAAAGTAGTAATTGTGTACTTGTGTGCATGAGACAAGGAATTAGACTAATTTTTTTGCTGTAATAGAAGCTTAAAAAGGCTTTTTCAACTTGCAATTTGATGTTAGACAAGATAGCAAAATAGATAGATGTTATTGTTTTTTAACTAGTATCAATTAAGTAATCATGATTTGCTGAAACTTTTATTAAAAAAATTGAAGTGTTGAGGTTAATTAATTAGAAACAAAAGATATATTCCCAACAATTAGATAACAAAAAATAGTTATTGAATAGGTAAGTGGCTATGTACTTTGTTTTATAATATTGATTTGAATAAGTCCCCTCACCTGGGATTGGGATTCCCCTTAACCACCTTTTGACCATATTTTCTCCATCTATACCCATCATCAAGGATATCAATATCACTCATGGTTTGCACCACAACTCTTGGCTCCCTCACTGTTCTATTTCCTGACATTGAAATCCCCTCACTATCACCTTCTCTCTTCCTGGAAAAATAAACAGAAAAAAAAAGTCAATACATAATAAATTTTAGCTCATTAATCACTATATAAAGTAGTGGTAGTAATAATAATAATAAACTATTTTTGATAGAGTGTTTAGTAATAAAAAAATAATAAAATTTTTAAGATTTTTGAGCCTCAGAAAGAAGTTCTTAGAAATATATTACTACAAAACTTCTGATTTTATTGTAGAAAGGACGCGTAGGAAAAAGTTATTAAAATAATATTAATATTGGTTCTTTTTCTGATAAACCGCTACAGCGTGGCCAAACAGGCATTTTCATATCTGAGTTTTTAAATTTAAATTTAAATTTAAACCTTTTGTTACCCACCTCTTTGCATGAGGCTCATCCTCATCAAACTCATCATCCCCCACATCCTGGGAGCTCATCTCCACCTCCTCGTTCCCGAACGACGCCGACGAGTTCTCGGGCGTCGCCGTACCCCCGAACGAGTGCTCCGACGCCTCGTTTGCCACCGCGACATGAGCTTGTTGCGCGGCGCAAGCGGAGGAGCCCCTCCTCGTGGACTGAGGCTTCGGGTGGTTGTGCGTACCCTTGTAAACGATCTCCGTGATCTGCCCGTCGAGCGATCTCTCCACCTTCTTCTTCGTCGGGCAGTTCGGGTACGTGCACTTGAAGTAGCTTCGCGGGTTCTCGCTCCCCTTCACTTGCTTTTGCCCATACTTTCGCCAGTTGTATCCATCATCTGATCGCCTCTGCTCTCTTATAGTTTGAATTGGTTGCACCATTGCATGGTTGTTACTGTTGTATCCACCAATGGAGTTATTGGTGTTCTCTTGGCGTGTTGAGGGATTTGGTGCAAAGGGATGTGTTGTTTCGGATTTTATGTTGATGGTGTTGGTGTTGGTGTTGGTGTTGGTGTTGGTGTTTGGTTCTTGGTAGTTCCATGGTTGCTCCTATTTGATTAAAAAAGAAAAGAAATTTTAGTCAAACAAATTACATAAAACAAAGGATTAATTTCTCCTTAATTAATCTTCAAAAATTTTGTGAACTTTAATAAAAACTGTCACGCCAGCACCAAACAATGCTTGCCACATGACAATTTTTTCATCTGAATTACTTAAATTTTGAAATAAATAAGAAAGATTACAGTAGTGAAAAGGCGCGAATTGTACCGAGGAGATCGCGGCAGAAGAAGATGAATGGAAAGGATATGATGTTGGCATGTTTCCACTTCTAGTTAAGTTTTGAAAAGAGAAATCCGAGTACATGCTTTGCTGCTCATCTTTGCTGCCTCTCCAATTGAAGGATTGAGTAGGAAAAAATGCCCCAGTAGTTGGTGACAGAAATATCTGTTAAAAAAACAATAATAAAAAAAATTGTTACATATATTAATTTCTAGATCGTTTTCTATCATATCGATCTATATATTGTACTATGATACTGTTAAATTTTACTAATTTGCTTACACTAGAGTTGAGGAAAGCAGGCGAGTCGAGTAGATCGGCGGGGCTTAGACCGGAAGGGATGGCGAAGTAGGAGGAAGGAGAGAAGGGAGGAGGAGAGATGGGGAGGGTAGGAGTCATGGATTTGAACTTGGGAACACCAACTCCGCTCTTCTCTCCCCCTCCGTCGCCGCCGTTCCCGCCCCCAACACCCGAGAGGAGCTCGGAGAATGAAGGGGTGGAGAACGAGAAGGCCGCCGACCGGGAATTCCCCGATGTCTCTAAACTCCCCGTGGGAGAAGCCATAGAGATAAAAGTAGAACTAGAACTAGCGACAGACAAACAGACAGACAGATAAACAGAAAGAGAGAGAGAGAGTTGGATTTCGATGACTCTTTGGAGACAGGTGGGGGGTTTAGTTAAAAGGAGAGGAGAGAGGTGATTCACTTGTGATATATGTGCATGGAAAGTAAGATATAGAGAGAGAGAGAGAGAGATGGGGTGGGTGTTAGTGTTAGGGGAGAAATGGGGGTAGCTTCTAAGAAGGGGGAGATATAGAGAGAGAAGGGGGATGTTTGAAAGTTTGACCGTTGACTGGTCAAATCTCGTGGGTTTGACTGGCGGCCGAGTTTCTTTGTCAGAGGAGATCTCTCTTTCTTTCCTTTGTCCCTTTTGTGGTGACGTGTCCTTTCGAACCTCAAAAATGTGACTCGGTATTGTGACCAACGCATTTTGTAGGCTATTGAGCTGAGGTTTGTGTTTTGATGGTGGTTTGGTGCATCTGTGGGTTTAGAGTTGGGTGATTTTTGTATTTTGGGATGGTGATGTCATCGAGACAATTTTTTCCTTTGACTTCTTCAATGGGATTGAAGTAACTAAGATATCCTTTTTTTTTAAACAAGTAAAAAAAAAACAAAAACAGTACTGAGATATTCGTGTTCATGAGTCATGACACGAGTTAGTGATTTTTTTGTTAAAATATTTTTTTTTTCTAAATATTAATGATGAGTCAGTAATTTTGGAATATAAATTTTAGCTTGATGATGTGTAAAAATATTGATCTATAAGTTGTAAGATACAATTATATTAGAAGCAATGCTTCAATACTCCGTTCTAATTTTAGCCGTATATTTTTAATCAATAAAGAGTTAAGATTAATGCGTCAAAAAAGATGACATGCTATTGCACAAGCAGTACCGATCACCAATTAGTGAATCTAGGGACTTTTTTGAAAAAAAGAGCTAATATTAAAAAGGTTACGGAGCCAATATTGAAAAGTTTTGCATACTGCCCTCGAATCATGGATGTAGTACTTTGAATTTCGATGCATTGTTTCGAACTTTACTAAAATTTGATGAAGTTCGGAAAGAGCCGGTAATGACTGGTGTGGAATTGGGTTCCGAAGGTTTCGGAACATTGTGGGTACGAGTGGAAACCCGAAAATCGAAAAATTGTGAAAAAGGGACCAAGTGGAGCAAAACTGCTCACGGGGTCCGGACCCTGGAAGCTGGGGTCCGGACAATGAAGTCCGCGGGCAGCCACGGTCCGGACCCGGATGACACGGTCCGGACCCGAACCGGTCTCCGAGTTGGGGTGCGTACGGGTTCCGGACCCGGACACCAAGGTCCGGACCCGGCCTGCGCACTGACCAGTTATCAGTGCGGGGTCCGGACCCTACTCGCAAGGTCCGGACCCGGCTGTGGCAGAATGCCCAGTGAGGGGTATTTTGGTAATTTCGTGGGGGATGGGCTATGTATAGAGGGCTGAAGTCTCTCTCCTCATTACTCCTCCATTTTTCCTCTCATTCCCTCTCCCTCTCCCTCACTTTCTCTCTCTAGAGATCTCTCCAAAGCTTGGAGAAGTGGTGGATTGGAGCTTGGAAAAGGATTTCCAAAGTGCAAAATAGCTTCTTGGTGCAAGAAGAAGCTTGGGAGCTAGGGCTTTGAGGTGAGTTCTTGTGATTTAGGGTTTGAACCTAGGATTTAATCCTTTGAAATGAAGTTTTTGGAAACCCTAGGCAATCTAAACCACAAGTGGTGGGAGATTGGCCATGAAATCTAGGGTTTGGTTTGCATGCATGCAAACCCTAGATAGATTTGGGGCTTTTACAATGAGAGGTTCTAAAAATATTTGGACTTTCGAGAATTGCAATTGAGGCATAGGAAATCATGTTAGAACACTTGATTTCACATGTTGAGTTGAATTTAGGGTTCGTAATGAGTAACGAACCGTTTTCTTGTAGAAACTTGGGTTGAAGCAAGAACTCAAAGCTTGGACACTTAGGAGCTTGAAGAATACAAGGATTTGAAAGCTCTTGAGGTGGGTTTGTGTTTACCGAAGTGATTAGGTCACTTCCATGTCTAGGATAAATATCCATTTAAAGATAAAATGGTATGTGTTGTGAACCTTAGAATTTGCATGTTGGCAAAGGTAAAAATCATGATAGGTTGAACAATGAGATCCTATTGCATGATGTATATTTCAAGTATAATTCAAATATTAATACTTGTTGTATGGTTGCATGTATGGTTAAACCTAGTGTTATTGAACATAGGTTGGACATGAGGATTAAACCTAGTGTCTTTGAACATAGGTTTGACATGAGATTGGAACCTAGAGTCATGGAACCTAGGTTGATAATGAGAAAGTAAGCCTAGTGTTATTGAACATAGGCGAGACTTAATGACTTGAACCTAAGGTCATGAGACTTAGGTTAGCAAGTGAAAAATGTGAACAACGGGATGTGCGAAGATTTTGCTATCCCAGGTAGGCGACGATTTCGCTACCATGCCACGAGTTGGCGGTGTTGAGCGGGATGTGCGACGATTTTGCTATCCCGGGTAGGCGACGATTTCGCTACCATGCCACGAGTTGGCGGTATCGACACGGGATGTGCGACGAGTTTGCTATCCCGGGTAGGCGACGATTTCGCTACCACGCCTTGAGTTGGCGGTGTCGAGAGGGGATGTGCGACGAGGTTGCTATCCCGGATATGCGACGAGTTCGCTATCCATGCCATGTATTGGCGGTGTTGAGACGGGGTAGGCGACGATTTTGCTATCCCGAGTATGCGACGAGTTCGCTACTCGAACTAGGAGGTGACGAGTTCACTCCTGGGATGTTGGAACAATTATGGTGAGACGGCGATTCCGAAACCATAAGAAAATGACAAGTAAATGAACTTAGTCAATGTGAGACATAGGATGAACCTAGGAGAGAATGATAAATTATATTTCATTTGGTTGCATCCTTTATGTTGATTTACAAGCATGTAAATAATTGTTGCATAGTTATATGTGATCTAACTTATGCATATGGTGTTTCTTTGGACCTGGTGGGTCGAGCTTCTCTCTTGGGTGGCCTTACCCACTGGGAACTATGTTTATAGTTCTCACCCCACGTTTTTCAAGTCCTTCTGCGTGTGAGGCGGCGGAGCGAGGCAAGGGTTTAGCTCTCTAGATAGCGGCCCTTCCATTTTTGGTGACACATAGAGTGTACCCCTAGCTTTGGACTATGACAGCATAGGGGATCTTCATTATATGTATGAAACTTGTATATTCCATAATTTTGGAACATAATGTATGAAATGAAAGTGAAAGAAAAGAAAAATTTGGACATGTATATTGTGCCATGTGATGTAATAGAAGTAGAACTTCTTTATGTTGATGCTTTCCTTGTGCAACTCTTGTACTCCGTTCCTAATTGGAACATTGTGGATTAGCTTGTGTTGTGACGCCTTGGGCGGATAGAAATGACTCTATCCGTTCGGCGGGTCTGGTGCATACGCCCGTGCGGTTATCATTTCCACCTAGTTGGTGTTTAAGGCCCGGCGGGGCGTGACAATGGAGAGAACGAGTTTTCAATTGGATTACCGATTTTGAAGGCCGGTTTTAATAATAATTTGTGATGACATCGAGTCATAAATTTAGTAATTTATAGTTTAAAGTTAATTTTCAAACATCGAAACTTTATGTTTAAGTAGTTAACAAAATTTATTTTTTAACTATAACATAAATTAAATTTTAATTTATAATTTAAAGATCAAATATTTTTGAAATTTAATGATGTTTTTCAATATTGAATTAACAATTTAAATTTACTTAAAAACGTAGAAATATTTTATCTAAATAAATAATAAAAGTTTATAAATACAGTACAACTTAAATTACAATTCAAAAGAGATTAACATTTTCGAACTTTCATGTTAGTTTAATACTGAATTGACAATTTGAATTGAAATGTTTTACTCATTTAAATATAAATTTTTCTTTCTAAAATATAAATTTAATTTATACAATTATAAATATAAAGTTCAAACTCAATTTAAATTTTAAATTCGAATTTATGAAGATTTATCACTTATCAAATTAGCCATTATCTAATTTGGTAAGTAACAAAATTAGATTAGGAAATGAAGTTTTGTTGGATATTAATTTGGTAATCGGTTAATACATATTTTCAAATATTATTATTACGATTGATTGGTAATCTGTTGAGCAGGTAACCATTGTATAAAAATCAATCTTAACCTCAAAAATTGAACGGTCAGATTTAAATTGGCCGGTGTACTGAAGCATTTCTCTTATATTAGAACTCAAAAATTTGTCTCAATGTAGTTAATACGTTAAATTTCGTATTTATGATCAGCAGAACCAGTAGATGCTATCATAATGCAAAAGCCAATTCATTAAACAATTGTTTATTGACACCAAGTTGAGACATTGTGTTGGATAACTGCCGCGTAGCGTTACATTTACGAGGAAAACAATTGGCTTCCGAGGCAAGTATCCGAAACTGAGAAATGTCACCTGTACATCTAATAATTTAGGAATCTTTTTTAAAATCTTTAATATTAAATTTTTTTTGATAAGATTAGTGAAAAAATATTAATTCTTAAATGAATAGGATGCAAAATTTATTATTTTAAACAAAGAAGTCGAGAACACGATCTCTATAACATGGACTCAGAAGAGAGTTTTGAGTCCCCGCTTGTGCGTTTATTCACACAACATTCGAGAACTCGGCTCTATGGAAAAATCTAAAATTGTTATTATCTTATAATCGATTGAATTATTTAGAAAATAAATTAAGCAAGACCTTATAAACCTAGGTTGCAAATATTTCATAGAAATAGGGCTATAGAGGATGAAGCATCAGTACAAATCAAGGGGTCAAAAGGGCTTCGCGATCATAAACATGGAAATAAAATTGACAACACATGATCAATTAAAAGTTAAATATATAGAAAAACATTAATCCTGTACAACCAATGTTCTTGTTAAAGAGAATTACACTTTTTACATCATTTGATTGGATGCATCGTAATAAATACATATACTCACAGCTAACACTTTGGAAGGTAACAAAGGTTAGAATTTCACATTCTCAGAAAGGAGAAATCGTTGTATCGCATTCATCGTCGCCTCGCCCTTATATATAAAGTGGCTCCAGATGTGGAAATGCGACAAGGTTCTATCTCACAACCACATCTTGCAGCTGCTGTTTCCAAACTTCATTTGTTTCGAGTTGAACCTGCCACAACGGAATCTTATCAGCCTATGCATCCAAATAAAACAGATTTGAATGATAAAGTGTACACGATCGGCGACTTATCAAAAAACAAGAGGCTGGATTCACGATTTCTATTGCTAAGCAGGAGACTGAATAGTAATGGGTTCATGGGTTTGATGCTAGTGTTTAGAGGTGAGCACTGTTCAGCCGACACTCAGACCAAATCAAAGCAACTCAGAGCAGTTGCTTCGGCTCGGTTCGGTCTTATAAATTGAGAATTGAATTAACCGAAGCTGTAAAAGTTTAAATAGATATTAAACCCGACTGCTGTACATAAGCCAACATGCCAACAGAGGCTATGTTATGATCAGACAATGCAAGAACTGGACCATGAGGAAAGAAACAAAGCATACCTGGAAAGGTTTGCTGATCCACTGAAATGAGCACCCACGGGCTTCGATGTGTTGAAGAAGAGGTTTAGAAATTAAGGATTTGAACGACGAGTGAAGCTTCACTTTTGTCAATCCCCCGCATGCCAACAGAGCAGCCGCCAAACCGTTTGGCGTTACTCCCTTTAAATGTAAAATCGTCATGTTCTGGAGGCAGCTTACGCTCACAAGTGCGAGAAGACCAACATCGGTGACCGAACAGAATGACAAGTTTATCTGCAAAGAGATAAACAGACAGATTAAAAACAACAGCATAACAAGTTAAGACAGAGTAATGCATGAATAGTCCCTGCATGCAACTTAGTCCCGAACTTGTCAGTTTAATTATTTCAGTCCCTGAACTTTCCAATATATTGTTATACTATGCCTGCCCATCCAAAAAATCTGCTGTTCATCAAGCCATGTGCCTGGAACGCAATCTTCTTTTATTAAAACACCATTTTACCCTCTCTTGCAAACTAAATTTCCTACTTCAACTTAACTAAAATTGGGTCAAAACAGTCAATTTACATGTAAAGGGTCACGTGCTGAGTGTGTGACTCCTCCCCCACCCTGAGAATACACACCCCACATGCCCCCAAAAAAACGCACACAGGCATGAGAGGAGGAGAAAAATATTCAAGTACCTGACGAAGATTCTGGGAAAATCGAGCAAGTGGAAGCATCCCAGCATCATTAATATCATGGCATTTCTTTATGTCGAGCTTGGCAATTTGTCGGCATCCCACAGCAATAGCTGAGAGGCCTGCAGATGAAACGCGAGGACAACCTCGAATTTCCAATGTATTTAAACTTGAGCATTTCGACAGTGCTCTCAGCGACTCATCTGTCATTTCTGTACAATACGCTAGATTAATCATTTGCAACAAAGGGCAGCCTCGAGCTATCTCAGTAACACCCTTGTCCGTTACTCCCACAGACCTGAAATTTACAAAAGCTGTTGATCATTTCAACAAGTACTTCTCTATTTTAAATCAAATTTACTGCCAAACTTAGTGAGGTATATTAATGCTCAAAAAAGATGAGTTCAGGGCAACACTGTGGCTCCATCAAATTGTCATGCAAAACAAATGTAACATTAACACAAAAATAGTGAAAAATCAAGTGCAATTCTTAGTAGCAGACTAAATATGCGAGTTAATAGTGTCAAAACACAGGATATTTCTTAAAAATCATACGAAGAACATCTGAATTATGAAGTAAGTGGCGTGAAAGTCAGATATTTTCTTATACTAGCTATTTTACCATCCAAATCATTCCTAATAACGAGATTAGTCGTGTACAGTTTTTCCTGGTCTCCACGCTGTCCAATTTCTATGAAAGTGAAACTAATCTAGCATTTCTTTCCACAATATAAAGAAGCTACAGAGGAAAAAAAAGAGCATGCCAAAAAGCAACAAACCTGTACAAATCAAGCTCTTGCAGTTCTGGGCATGAATTCCCAATATGAACAAGGCCTTCATCGCTGATCTTCAAGCATATCCCAACTTTTAGACTAGAAAGCTTGCGGCATCCAGAGATTGATTTAAGTCCTGCAAAACTATGATCTAGTGAGCAACTAAATTTGATCCCATATTGCACAAAATTTAACTTTTTATGTCAGGAAATATACCTTCATCGTCCAAATCATTATCTGTAAGGTCTAGTTCCTCCAAGAGACGACAACGCTGTCCAAGTAGACGTAACCCCAGGCTAGTCACCAGACAACAAGATTCCATCCTCAGCGAGGTGAGGGAAGTGCATGAACTAGTCATATTGGCTATTCCTCTATCAGTTATTTCACGGCAGCATGTAATGTCTAATTTAACCAAGCCTTTGTTTTTCGACGTGATGAAAGAAAGGCCTTCGTCAGTCACTCCTGAGCACTTGCTTAAACTCAACTCCGTCAAAGACGTACAGCAACTGCCAATAGATTTAAGCCCATTAGTTGTGATATGGGAACAATCTAAGTTAATAGACTGCAGCTTAGAGAGCTTTTGTAAGCCGCTCGATATAGAGTGAGTGACCTGCAACACCATGAATTAGAGATGTTATGTTAGAGCTTGAATTTTTTGCTTTTCATGGGAAAGAAATAGATAAACAATTTACTTACAAAAGAGTGATATGCTAAACGTAGTTGGCGTAAACCTGGTGCGCTATTTAATATGGATGACAATCCAACATGACTGACGCGGTCACAGCTTGAAACATCAAGTACCTGCATTGCAAACAAAAGCACACTCACTAAAAGATAACTCGGGAAAAAAAAAAAAATCAATTAAAGATGAGGAACCGAAAAATAAACATGATTCAAACACACAAAACCACTTAGGGTAGCTATAAATGAGAAGTTTTATTTACTTGTTTCTAACCACCAACAAATTATGTCTTGTGCATGTTTGGATGGATAGCTTACCTCTAATGATTTAAAACCTTGTTTAAGACTTGAAAAGGCCTCATCACTCATGGAAGGGCATCCGACTACAGCTAAATCTTCGAGATCATGAAGCTGCGAGAGAGCAGCAAGGGATTTCTTCGTGATCTGGAGAGACAGAAACGTAGAATTGTCATTCCAAGAACATAAAGTAGCCAGGAAGAGACAACTAGCAAATGATTTTTGCTAAAAATAGGACCAAGTAGGCCAATTGCCACAATATATTCAGACGCATTCCTAATGCATCGAGATATCAACAAAGTATTAATTTACATAACTGCAGCTTAACAATTTGATGAACAAGAGGCGCTCAGGTATGAGGCAGTTTAACAAACTAAGCAAAACAACAATCTATTATAAAGAGAGTATCGAGAATACAAGTTCTTATTGTGATACTTCGATTCATGAAAACGCAGGATATCAAACAAGGAACCACTTATAATTCGAGAACCATTTCGCAAGAGAGTACCCACTTTGAACGAAGATAATTACTCTAATTCATTTAGAAACAAACCACTTTGTTGGACCCTCTCTCAGCGGAAATATAAAAAAGAAAACTTTGAGATGTTAAACATGAAGATCAGGAAGATACCGCGGTGTACGAGAGATCCAAACTCCGAAGCATCCTACACTTCACAGCGACCAAACCGACCCCCAAATCCGTCACCCCCAAGCACCACTTCAAGCAGAGCAACCTCAGCTTCGGGCACCCCACGGCGATGCACCCGATCCCCATGTCCGTCACCATCATGCACCTCGCGAGCCACAGCCTCTCGAGGTTCCTCGCCTTCCCGATCGCCGCGGCCGCCGCGTCCGTGAGATCCGTCGCGTTCGAGAGGTCGATCTCCACCAGCGCCGTGCAGCTCGCCGCGAGGCTCTCGAGCCCCGCGTGCGAGAACGAGCGCGAGCGCGAGCGCGAGAGGTCGATCGAGCGCAGCGTGGAGCGGAGCGCGGCGGCGACGCACGCGAGGGCGGCGTCGCCGACGCGGCGGCAGAGGGAGAGGTCGAGGCGGGAGGCGGTCGGGTAGCGGGCGAGCGCGGCGGGGAGGAGCTCGGCGCGGAGCGGCCGCAGCGCGCGGCGGTGGCGGGACTCGGCGGCGTAGAAGGAGCGGGAGACGAGGGAGAAGGCCTTCCTGTCGAGGGGGTTCGCGTCGAGGCGATCCAGGATCAGGAAGAGGATCTCCTCCGCTAGGGTTTCGAAGGGGCTGGGCTCCTCCTCGACGCGGATCCGCTTCGGCGATCGGAGGCTCGGGCACGGGAGCGGGTCCCTGCGCTTGGAGAAGAGATCGAGCACTAGGGTTTCGTAGGGCGCGCCCCCGATCTCCGCCATGGAGCGCTTCTCGGAGTGGATTTAGGGTTAGGGTTTTGAGGAGAGGAAATGGCGGAGGAGGAGAGGGACGAACAAGGAGACAACGGATAACGGAAAACTGTGGGTGTTAAGAGGGAGGAGGCCGAGGGAGCCGATGCGATGCAAAATTACCAAAATGCCCATCGAGGGCATTATTCCCAGGGTGGTAATTTACATATATTTCCTTCACTCTTTAGATATTTGCAAAACAGTACTTAGCTTTTTACATTTTTTATATCTCTTTGTTTTAGTTTTTCTTTCAACAAAAATTTGTACCGAGCATTTTTTTTTAAAAAAAATTAAACAATATACTATGAGAGCATTTATTTTTAATCCCTTTTCTCGCTGAAAAACTTAAAAATTTATATGAAAAGTTAAATATTATGGACCATTATGATATAGTGTTAATAGTCAGGGATCTATGTGCATATTTTCCTTCCGAGAACAGTGGACCAGAGGGCTCGTGATTTGACGAAAATAGCCCTGCGGAGGAGGACAAGAGGGGCGGTCCTTGAGGGGTAAATCGGTAAATAGAGGGGTCGAAGGTACGGTACGGAGCGAACTGGGCGGAGGGGCAAAATGGGAAAAGCGGGGAGGAGAATTAAGTGGGGAGGGACGATTCGGGGGAGGAGAGGACAAGCGGGTGAGTGCGGAAGGGTACGAACGCTTACTCATCGTGGACGGTTGAGCGTAAACTACTTTCGAAAAGTCATTTGGAAAATTTAATTATTTTTCAAAAAAATATACATTTGGAGTGGAATCCGAATAAAATCACCACCCCGGTGAGGTTACCGCACTGCAAGTAGGTTTCGAGTTACCCACTATTTTAATGTAGATTAATTAGAAATAAATATTTGATGGGAATAGTCCCATTTGATTCACTCTCTCATGTTCCCCGTTCTCCTTATCAAAACTTTGTTCGATTACAGAGTTGCTTGGAATTTATTTTATTCTGCTGCAAAAAAAAAAATTTGGTGCAAAAATTTAATTTATCTTACTATGATCCAGTCTATAAAATGGCTCGGCTCAATCCTTTTAAGTCGGATAAGTCAAAAAATCACTTTAACTATTCAAATCGGGTTTTAATCAAACCGACCAGATTTTCTTAATATAAGTTATATTAAAATTCAACCGCATAAAACCAACTTAGCTAATTTTATTTTCTATTAACACCGATTATTAGTCCTAATTTATATCTACTTAATTTGGTCTTAAAATTAATATTTTATAATTAAGTATGCTACGAAAATAACAGTATAAGCATAATTTTTTTATATAATAAAATAAAAAATAATAATTAAAATATTTATGATGTCACAAATTTAACTAGTGATTCCTGAGTCAGTAATAATTTTTGAATTGCAATTTGATTCAGTTTTAAAATATTGAAAAGAAATAGTTTTCTTTACTTTGTAGGTAACCAAACACTCCCAAATTGGGGTGAGGTGAGCATACCCAAAACAAAAAAAAAAAGGCCAATTGGGGTAAAAAGGAAAAAATGAAGGGGGAGTGGAGAGAGAGATAATGGGGAGAGGGGAACACATAAAAAGAAAATGTATTTTTTTTTTAAAAAAAGGGAGGTGTAGTACCGTACTTAAAAGGACCTCTTCCGGAGTACCCACCGCGCCCGGATCTCTCGCTCTCTCCTCTCTCTCTCACTTGGTCACGTCTCGGGAAGGCTCCTACTGCCACGCCTTACTCCCACCCTGTTTCATACTCTTAAAAGAACCAGAAAAAGAACCCTCCAATCAAAATCAGCCACGTCGGCGGTCCCGCGATGGGTCCGATTTGGGGGGTACTTGTAGTTGCTTCGGATTTTCCTGTACTAGAAGGGACGAGTAGGAGGGGACCACCCACCGAACTACAAATTTATTCCCCGCACCTGGTGTATCCGTACAAGCCATGCACCGTCATCAACTTACGCATTTTATGCATGCTAATGGCTAATGCATCAACAACAACAATTAGGGGCCGTTTGGTTGCATATAGTTGCAACTGCACTGCAGTTGTAGCTGCATGTAAATACAAATTCGGTATTTCGTTTGATGTATTTAACTTCAACTGCTGCAGCAGGAACTGCAGGAGGAGGCCCAACTGCAGCAGTTGGAACGAGTAACTTTAAACAAAATGTAAGCTTACCTCCTATATTACTTTTTAAATAAAAAATAATTTTTTTTTCTATATTGGAGATAATCTCACTATTATATACATAAAATGATAAAATTTTAAAAATTATTTCTCAACTACATGCAACCAAATAAATTATTTGTAGTTGCAGCGCTATCTACTACATCCAACCAAATCAGGATGCATGTAGTTGCGACTGCTGTATTTCCAACTGCATGCATCTCTAACTACACTGTATTTGTAATTACATCTAACCAAACGACCCCTTATTACCGACCGTCTCTAACGCAAGTGGCAAAGGGCTTGATGGTTGGTACCCGAGCTCCCAGATTTGAAGCCTAATTGCTTCACATTTCCAGCTAAGTTTATTTCTAAAAATAAATGAAACAGGTAGCTTGCTACTTTTCTCTCAAAAAATACAATAATAATTATTTTAAATAAAGATTCATCCTCATAGACTATATATATATGTCGTGTAAAAAAAGATTAATGCGTAAAAGTTAGGAATTCTAAAACTTATTCTCTGGATATTAGCATATATCGTTAAATTTATAGATATTTAAAAATTTTAAAATTTCACCGGCCATATCTAGCGCAGTTACGGTACTCCGAGTGCAAGCGATAGTTTCTGGTGTGATAGGTTCATGTAGTTATTGCTTTTTTATTTTTTATTTTTCCTTTTTTTTGGAGTTGGTGTAGTGGTACTACTGGATGGGACAAAGAAATAAAGAATCCTCCGCAAAAGTGTTGTTGTGCGCTGCGGGGGAGGTCGCAACTGATGAGTAGCGCCTGCTCGTATCGCTCTATGATTTTTTTTTTTCTTTTTTAGGAAAAAAATAATATTTTTATATTTTTATTTTCTCTGGGCTTAGTTTTTTCTTTTTTTTTTTATTCGGGCAGTTGCAGGTTGTAACTGTTTTTGTGCGTGGACGGCGCACAGCTGTTCGGACAAATCAGCGCCTGCCGCGTGGAAAATCTAGAAGAACATTCCACTTGTATCTACCGTCCATGGCGCCTTGAGGTTTGCAAATTTTGCATGCTGCTTTAAGATTCGGAGTGATGTAAAAGATTGGGGCTAGGCAAATCTTGCGAATCTTGAGGCAGAATAGACGGTGCTGAGATGGGTCTTACTAAACTTCACCGGCTGTATCAAGCGTAATTAGTTAAAGACTTAATGGTCGGTATCCGAGATCTAAAATTCGAATTCTAATTAGCTAAGTTTATTTTAAAAAAAACGACGAAGTAGGTGGCTTGCTACCATTTTTTCTCAAATATAAATAAGAGGCAAAGAGAGAGCAAAATAGAGAATTTTTTTATTTTTTTGGCGCAATGATTAATTTTGCTGGTCGGTTAAATACAAAATGTATTTGATTGCTAGATTGCATAAATGGTAGAGATTTTATTGTATTTGACATGATCTGTAGAATAATTCGGTTTGTAAGAATTAGGGCTGTCAACGAGCCGAACACGAGCGAGCTGGAGCCAGCTCGAGCTCGGCTCGACAGTCTTCAAGGTCGGCTCGTGTTCGGCTCGAGCTCGTGACGAGCTCGAAATGTCCGGCTCGTGATCGGCTCGGAATTTATTCGAGCTAGCTCGTGTTCGGCTCGAGCTCGAACGGCGAACACGAGCTCGAACGCCGCTGCCGGAGTTCCATCGCGGTGTGCGAACGGCGAAGAGTGCGCTACCGGCGTGCAAGCTTGCCCGTTTAATTTTGAAGAAAACATGGAGACGGAGCGTTAGCAAAAAGAAAATAGGAAGGCGGAGGAACCGAGGAAGAAGGAGAGAGATCGCGGCTCACCGCGTTGGGAAATAATGCGGTCCACGAGGCTGAGTGCAGCCTCGTGGACCGTGGAGTGAGAGGTCCACGGTGGACCTCTCACTCTCTCCCCCTTTGTGTTTTTGTATATATATATATATATATATTATTTTTATATTTCTAAAAATTATAATTATTTATAATAATAGCATAAATCCAAAAAAAAAAATTAATTTAATAGCCGAATTTTTATTCCGAATTTTTAAATTATAAACGTAAAGTTTTCGTATAAATCTCGTATACGAATTATCGACGAATCCGATTTTTAAACCGTATTTTTCAACGAATTTAAAAATTAAGATACAAATTTTATTTATATTTTATTCGTTGTAGTATCCGAATTAACTAACTATGGCCGGGGGTGTGCGAGATGTGTGAAGTCTGTCTGAGGTGTGGCACTGAGAGAGAGAGAGAGAGGCTGTGTGTGTGTGAGAGAGAGAGACTGTGTGAGAGAGAGAGAAAGAGAGAGAGACGGCTGTGTGCCTTTGTGAAGTGGGGAAAAAAGTGGGAAAAGAGAACTAGGGTTAGGAATACAAAGTTAAAAGTTGATATTATTCGTTAGATTTTGATCCAACGGTTGAAATTCTAAATATAAATGGATCTCTTTTATAAATAAGTTAGGCTTTATTTTTAAGTTGGACTAAAATTTTAAAAATAAAAATCTGTATTATATATTTATATACAATATAATTATATATTTATATATATACATATAATATATATATATAAATTGTATTAATATAAAAAAAATATAATCGAGCTGTTATCGAGCCGAACACGAGCGAGCTGACCCTAGCTCGTGTTCGACTCGTTTATTAAACGAGCTGGAAAATCCAGCTCGTGTTCGGCTCGTTTACTAAACGAGCGAGCCGAACACGAGCTCATTTCGAGCCGAACACGAGTTGGCTCGCGAACGGCGAGCTGAATTGCCACCCCTAGTAAGAATCAATCATCTCTAACATTAGCGACAAAAAGCTTGATGGTTAGTACCCGAGATCTCAACTTCTAGCCTAATTGTTTCATATTTCCAGCTAAGTTCATTTCTAAAGAAATAAATAATAAACGAAGCGGGTATCAAACTATCTTTCTCTGAATAAATAATAATCAGTCCGTAAAAAAATTCTACGAAATGAACTGTAAAAAATTTATTCTTTTTCCAAATCAAGCTCATTAGTAAGCCCATGTGGCATTGAAACTACCCACCAAAATGTGGGCCCACCTTACATAATTTAAATCCCAATAAAAAAAGAAACCTTCTCCAAAGATGGATACAAAAGTACATGAGCTCCTTCCTCAAATGGGGATTAACATGAGAAAAAAAAGAAACAAAGGGATGGATAATCACTTCCACTAATGATTTTTTTTTCTTTTTCTAATAGGTCATTTTCACTTCCTCCCCTAGCAATATCACTGAATGCAATTGCCTTCATGGAATTGTACTCATTTAAGCCATGTTTAATGTCGCTTTCGACGATTAATTAAAATTGATATCTACTTATTCAAATGTTGAAGTATACTTCCCTACCCCAGAAAAAGTAACAAACAGGAAAACCTCCCTTGGATTAAACTTGCTAAGATGTTTTATACTTAGGATGGTTGATTACTCCTTGGGATTATCAATTTTTCCATAGATCCATTAGGTAGAAGCATGAAAAAGTAAAATTTGGTGCCTCCTAATTTTCGTTGAATTCGTTATATGGAAATTACGCGCCAATTTTTATTTTTCTAATTTTTTGTTTTGCTTTAGCGAATAAAAAGTAGGGATAACTTCAAATACCACCCCTGTGGTTTCGTGCTTTCTCAATTTAGTGCCATGTGGTTTAAAACGTATCACTTTAGTACCATGTGGTTTAGTTATTCTCTTTTTTTGTTATCTTTTCGTTAATTTTTTCGTTAAATTATACAGAAAAACTTCAAATATCTCACCTATGGTTTATCGAATATTCACTTTACTATCCTGTAGTTTTAACTTTCTCATTAATTTAACAAAAAAATTAACGAAAAGATAACAAAAAGAGAATAACCAAACCACAGGGTACTAAAGTGATACGTTTTAAACCACAGGATACTAAAGTGAGAAAGCACGAAACCACAGGGGTGGTATTTGAAGTTATCCCTAAAAAGTATGATGTTTCTGCTACTTTACGGAATCCTCTCTCAAAAAGAAAAAGATCAAAATAAATTTTTTATTTCACTAAATATTTTATATAAAGTTACCCTATCAAAACTTAAACGCAATTTGTCAAAGCAAAATGGTATCAGCTTAAAACTATGGTCGGGGTTTTAATTAGCCTTACAAAATTGAAAAAGCAAATTGATGGATACACGCAATTGCTAAAATATGGATATTTTCAAGTTATAGGAAGCTTCATGGAAACTCATTAACCATGTTAATTTTCGAAAAGTCAATTTATTTAGGGCAATATCGATCTCCTAGTTTTAATTTGGCGAATTAAGTATCCCAATTACAAAAATATTTATTGTATTTTTTTAGATCTCACAAGATATATTTTTTTCAATACAAAGGCATTGTTCATCTAGGGGTGTTTAATGCTGGACAAATATTATATAAGGGAGTTTAATGCTATGGTTTTTCGTGATATAGTTGAGTAATAAACACATTATAGTGCAGAGTTTACACGTGGGCCTAGAATACTTCTAAAAGTAAACGACTTTTTTCGGCGACGAGACACTCGAATCGAGGGTCGACACTGTTAAACTTCTTAGATTCTAAATTTCATAATTTTACTGTATGCTCTCTAAAATGACAATTTTTAATGGGTAATATAAAATGAATTTGAGGTTATTTGATCACTAGATAAATGATATCGAAAAATTATAAAACTTAATTTTCAGAATATTTAAATAGTCGAGAACATATTTAATAATGTTGATCGTCGATTTCGATGTCCCACGACCGAAAACGATGCCGAAGTAAATGGTCTAGTTCACTTTTAGAAAATATTCCAGCCTTACTCCATATTTTACATGCTTTTTTTCTTTTTTTTGAAAAAAAAAATCCATTGTTAGGTCATTTGATTGGAACTCTGAGTACCTAACCACTGCATCTATGGGTGGTTGGTGTTGAATATAAATTATACAAACACTGTTCTCTAAAAACTTAACCTTTTATAGATAAATGATCATTTTCATATATTTTCATATGATATTTGCGGAAGAGGTCCCGAATTCTCAAGTCTTATCAAACTCCTAGAGTTTTTTTTATTTCCTCTGTATTAAAAAATCTCAAGCTCAGACGTAATGAAGAGTGTTGAATATAAAATATATAAACACCATTATATGAAAGCTTAAGCTTTTGGATATAAACGGTAGTTTTCATATAATTTCACACTTGGGTATACATTTTTGTCTTAATAGCACATCATAGATGTAAATATTGGAAATGGGCTGGGCCGAAATAAGCCCATTGGGCCTATCGAGTTGAAACAAAAGGCCCAAGAGCCGGAGTTTCGGCCTATTGGCCCAAAACCCGAATACTTCGATTATTATTTAATTTTTCACTGTTAGATCTATCCATTTGACCAATTCCACCCCTTAGATTATGCTATTTCACGAACCACCCACTCAACTCTGGGGGACCATTATCATCCTAACCCTACAAATCTTCATCCAAAGGTCAAAAATTCACAAGCACCAATAACTTGATACTTTTAAAAGTATAGGAGCTCAATTATATATATACATATATATAGTCCGGCTATGGTGCATTTGAAAGCACCAAGCATATGGTGCTTGCAAGTTTTCTATCGTTAGATTTATTTCTTTGACCAATTCCACCCCTTAGATCATGCTATTTCACCGGCCACCCACTCAATCCTAGGGAACCACTATTATCCTAACCCTACAATCATCATCCAATTTGACCGAAAACTCACAAGAACCGAGACTTGGTGCTTTTAAAAGCACAGGAGCTCAATTCTATATATATAGAGCTAGGCTCCTATAATATTTATAGTACTTGGTCTCTGGTACTATAGTCTCTTTTTCGATCTTAGGGTGTTCAAATTTTGATTTTATTATCTAATTTTTTTAAAATTTGTTTGATTTGAATTAGTCAACATAATTTTAATTCTAAAATTTGAATATGTTATTTTTTTTTACAGATTTAGTTAGCATACTTCATTCATATTTTATAACTATAAATTTATTAAGTAAATTTTAAAATCAAAATAATATTAACTTATTTATATTAAATAAAAAGTTTCTTATATTTTTTTTTACCAAAATCATTTTTTCCCATGTAAGGAACCATTTTGGGAACCTACTCTCACAACGCTCCCTTTTGTTTCCTAGGTCTTTACCTAAAGCGCTGACACGTGGCACGCTTTTATTGGGTAACGACCTGATGAGGACTTGACCTCTCACCTTCCCACTCCACGGCCCTCTTTCCTGCGGTATTATTGCCTGCCTGTACGACTAATCATATTTAAAATATTTATATATAAAAAAAAGATAACTTCAATCCTTTCACAATAATTTTTCCAACTTTATGAATTTTTTATATACCGGGTGTAAGCAATAATCTCTGCTCCAGTCCTTTCACCTTCTTCCTTCAACTATAAAAATCAAAGCAGAAAGTCTCACAAATTAAATAATATTTTTTTTCCTGTCTTTGATTATTGAGATTACTAGATGTCTTGCAAATAGTTTCTCAAATCTCATTTTTATTTTTATTTTTTTTAGATATAAATTCTTTAGATGATGCGACGAAGATTAGGTGTCACGGACACTGACACGGAACACGGGACACGAAACGCGACACGACTCGGACACGACGACTCGGCAGCTTTCAAAAAAATTAGAACACGGACACGGCACGGACACCGCTAATAAAATATAATATTATTAATATAATAATATATATTTATTATATATAAAATATTAATTTTGATAAAATATTGTTATATTTCTGATACGAATGAAAGGTAGTAAAAATTTTCATTAATTATTCATATATTTTAAGAATTTTTTTTTTCACCATACATAATTTATTCATATTGTCAAAAAAAAATTATATGTATTTATCAAAAAGCTAAAATATTTATCATCTTACATTATATATACATAAAAAAATAAAATAAAAATATGTATAATTTTTTTTAATTGTTTGCGGGCATTGAACGCGCGTCAAGGAGTATCCACATCGGACACGTGTTGGACACGAACACGCGAGTGTCCGACACGGACTTATAGAAATATTCGTAATATATAGGATGAAGATCATATCTATCGTATTAGATTTTACTCATAAGATATAAATAGTTGAAAGTTTGGCGCGTGAGGCGATGCACCGGGTGTTAGCAATAGTCTCTCCTCTTTCCTCTTTCCTCTTTCCTCTTTCTTTCTCCCCACTGAAGTCAAAAAAGACAAAAAAAAGAAAGAAAGAGCAGATACTGAGAGGGAGAGTAGCAGTAGCAGCAGCAGCAGCAGCAATAATTGAGGATGGGAAATTTGATTCTCAAGTGCGTCAGAGGGGATTGTACGGAATTCGTCGATCCTCCCCAGGAGCCTTCGAGTGGGCCGTTGGGCCCCCACAGGCTCACCCCCGCCACCGTCGCCGTCTCCGGCCTCGCCCACGACCTCCTCAACTTCGACGCTACCTTTCAGGTACCATGCATTCAAACAAAAATAAAAATCTCATTATAAAAACGTTTTTTAGACAACGCTCAGAAAACCCATCTCCTTCGAGCATCTCACTATATAAAAAATATTGAAACTTCAAAAAGTGTCGTCGTATGAACACCAAGATTTCTTCACAGGATAAATTGCACTATTATTTCTTATTTTTCAATGCTTTAAAGCATCCGAATTTATCTCACATAGTGATTTTTCATCGTGTGACGGTAAACCACTTTGTGTCCGTAAATATTGTTTTTCTATGTTACACATAGCAAATTTTTGGGATGTACATCTTACACGCTAGATCCAAGGATTGATGTAACCATTTTCAGGTTTTAGTTAAAAAAAGAAAAGAAGGATAAGACAAGTAGGTTAATGTAAGATGTATATGTTTTTTTTTGAAAGGAATATATAGAGTATTACCTATACGTTTCATTGAATGTAATAGGAGTTACATGTAAAACAAGTATAGATTATAATTGCTAGGACTGAGTAGACCCGTAGCAATAACTGATTCTTAAAATTGGATAAAAATCATTTGAATTATGAGAAATTCAACAAAATCTTTCTGAATAAATTGAATTTCCATTAACTTAATTGTACAAAACAACATATTTGAAAAAAAAAGAAAGTCTATTTCTTTATAATTCGAAGGTTTCGGGCTGGGGGGAATCTATAAACATAGCTCTTTGTTTTCCTCTTGGTGAACCTGAATTGAGACACATTTTAATTGGCTATTTAATTTTTTTAAAACAAGTTAATTTTGTTTGTCTTATTTTTATTAGTCAATTTGATTTGAATTGTATGATGACTATGGCACTTTAAAATTTGGATTGGTCATTTATTTTGATGTTCATGACTAAACTATCTCATATGGATTGTTCACGTGACTGTATTTCTATTTAAAGCAAATGGAGTAGTGTCTGAAAACGTTCAAACTTAGAATTTCTTGCTCTAATATCCTATAAAAATAACCACTTGAAGTTTAATATTATGTATTTAATATCGATCAAATCGAATGTAATTTAGATAACTTCCAAATATTTTATTCTGATATTTATTGTGCTTTAATTTTTTTTTTTTTATTTCTCTTGTTGGGAATGTTAGGTTCCAGAGGGATTAAGTCGACACGTGACCTCGTCTAAGAAGGAACAGGCAAATTGGTAATTTCTTGCTCATTTAATTTCGAAGATCACAAAATAAAACAGCAAATTAAGAGCCATTTATTTTTGTTGGATTCTATGGAGATAACTTGAGATAAAAGTGAATTATTAATAACTCGGTTTGAACAGAATAACTATTACTAAGTTTTTCTCTCTATTTTATAAGGGTTTTTTTTTGTTGCATGAACATCTTATTTAGCATTCTCTTTTGTTTATCTAAGGAACAAGTTAACGTACTAATTTATTTTTTGAGAAAAAGATAGCATGCTACCAGTTTCATTCATTGGAAGTATAAACTAAGCTATAGGAATGAGGTAATAGGCCTCAGTGGAGACGACGAACGGAAAAAAAAAATCGAGGATTAACAAAATACGAAGTAGCTACTTTCCCGAGATAAATTCTTTCCACAAGTTTTTCAAGTACCTGATTTTATTGACAGCTGAAAAAGGATCCGCATTAATCTTTTTAAAAATCACATCGTTTCTGACATTCCAAATAATCCACCAGCAGATTATCAGTCCGGTCAGCCTATAACGAGTAGGCTGAGTTCTGTACCTTAATATCCACTTATCCCAGACGACAGTCACATCGTCATCCAAATCCATCGACTGAATCCCCTCCAAGACTGTCACTACTAGGAATTTACTAAATACGCATTGCGTGAATAAATGGTTCACAATTTTCTCATCCAACCCGCATAGTACACAGGTTGTGATCCCCGTCCACCCTCTTTTAAGTAGGTTGTCCGCTGTGAGATGCCTCTTCTTAAGGTGCTTTATATATGAACTTAATGCAGGTATAAGAAGCTATTGGAGGCATGGAAACAATCCAAGCCACCGCCCAAAGCACCAGAAGAAGCAACCAACCTTGTTGTATTGACCCTGAAGAGGCTTCACAGGACAGAGATTGAGGTGAATCTTTTGAGCTCCAGTATAATTTTGTTCACCGAAATTCATACATGTAATAAGCTAATCTTTGATTATCTTTTACTTCAGGGTCTCTTAGCATTTTATGGTCTTCCGCCTGCTTCTCGACCCTTCGCAGAGAGCTCAGATGTTCCATCATCTTGGCCTGAAGGAGTGAAGTTTGAGTTACACACTCTGCCAGTTATGAACACTCTCACCTTGCATCTTCGGCAAGCGAATTACAAATATTACGTTTGTGGCTAACATTTTGGTTATTTTACTGTGCATTCTCGATCGAGTTCCAGAGTTAAAACTTGTCTCAGACTAGTTACTTATTGTTTGTATCGCAATTTTTGTAGGCTAACTTATCTGATAGCAAAAGATGTTGGCTGTTTTGTAATTTTCTAACTTTGGAACTGATACCATCAGGTGAATAAAAAGTGTGTTGTCGACGGAGATGGTTTGACCGTGTATGTGGACACTGCAGACCCAAGAGAGTCGGCGAATGTCCCGAGAGAAGTGCAAGAAGCGGCCATCGAGAGGACCAGAGCTCGAGCTGCAAAGGACTATGCAAAGGCTGATTCACTTCACAAGAGCATTATTGAGTCAGGATATAGGTAGGGAAATTCAGTATTCATCGAGAGTCTAATTATAATGCTTCGTGTACCTTCGAAGGTCTCCTGGAATGTTATCGACGAATTTGCGTTGTACATGTGACAGTTAGTGATTGGTTTAACATTTTAGAGTTGATGATATATCAGGTGTCGCATGCGCGATGCTGACTTCTTTGACTTCTCTTGATTTGATGCAAACTTTCCACTTCAGGGTCCTTAATGGTCCCAACAATGAGGAGACGCTCGCGAGAAAGTACCGCATAAGATTGAGGTATGTATGCATCATATTAGAGCTCCATAGAGAGATATTATTCGTTGGCCGACATGTATCTTCCATGGAAATCACGTATTTTCTTTCTAAAACCTTAAGCTACAACTGTACCTTTGCGATCGTTATCATTCCATAGAATTCGTTGATAAACAAGATCAAAATGCTGATGTTATTTCCTTACGAGAAGTCCAAAATTTGCTTACTGTGAGCCGTAAATGTAGGGGAGTCGATGCGCCAGAAGGGCAGATGCCTTACGGGAGGGAGTCCAAGGATGAATTGAGTAGGCTAGTTCAAGGAAAGAGACTGAAGATCCATGTATATGGAGATGATCAGTATGGTCGATGCATCGGCGACGTATACTGCAACGACATATTTGTTCAGGTGAAACTGTAATATCATTAACACTCTCGTACACGAATCACAATTGCCGTGTTTTCCAATTCTCACTCCCGTGTAAATGGCAAACTTCAGGAACAAATGCTAAAGAGAGGCTTCGCATGGCACTATGCGGTGTATGACCGACGCCCAGAATTCGCGAAGGTGAGTTCTGCGAAAGAACAGCTCTGTCGAAAAGCTTTCGCTGACAGTGACTTGTTCATTTGCATATTTTATCCGGGACTTGGAATCTCTTTAAATGCTCGGATTTTTAGAGAAAACGGTTGTTTCACGTGTTCAGGTTCGCAATTTACGAACAATTTGAATTAGTGGTGGTCGATTCTTAAGCTTAAGTTGAACTCACTGCAGTGGGAAAAAGAAGCAAGTTCGGCTCGTAGAGGGCTGTGGGTTTCATCGAACCCGGAGAAGCCGTGGGAATGGAGAAAAGATCGCCGCAACGCAGGAAGAGAATACAATGTCCCAATTCCGGTGTACTGATTGATCACTAAGCTCTTATAAAAAGTGTAAATTGTGAATTATGGGAACTTCCTTGTTCTCTATGATTCCGTGGAATTTGAGACATATAATTGTATAATTAATGAGTGAGATCTGGAACCGCTTACTTATCCAATGCTGCAAACATGGTTTGAAGTGCTTTTAAGCTTTACTGTAATAGTGAATTTGCTGTTGTGTAGTTTTTAATACTCTTAAATTTTAAGCAAATTATGTTGCTTTGGCATTTTCAGATGCTTCACTGAACATATAACAATGTCCTATTGAGAACTAATGCATCCACCAGTGTACCATTTCTTGAATAGAGATATTGAAGTTAATTTGAACCATCATGTAATTCAATACTAATGGTGAATCATTGATGCATATGAAGGAGATTTTATTACAATTTTAGGAAGTTTTGGACGTATAATACTTTTCTGTAATGATCCTGCCCACTAGTAATAATAATTCGTTTGGCACAAACTGTCGATCTAAAATACTTAAACCCAGTTATTATTGATAGAGTGCGAGGCCTCATATATTTCAAATAAGAATTTTTTTTTCATCCGATTGGGACTATTGGGGCATTACGAACTTTTCCCATTTAGATCCTGACGTTCTCGTCTGGTCTAAAACCAATCACAGACATATAAACCGAAACTATGCAATGTAAGAAGCCACGGATTCAAGTGTAGCACTTTGCTCCCAATAATAAGCCCAAACCAATTGCTTAAAATATTTGAGCCTAATTTTTATTACTAGGATGCGGACCCTCATATATTTCAAATTAGAATTCTTTTTCCGTTCGATGTGGTACTATTGGAGAGTTATATTTTCAGATCAAACCAGCTAAAGAGAATTAAAACATTGTATCCAGGTAGGATTTATATATATATATTTTTAATCTTGTGAACTAAAAAAACTCTGACAATACCAATTCTATAAAAAGGAGGGAAAAAGATCCCCCAATTATTACTTTACGGGGAAAATCAATATACACGGGCTAGTACATTGCACGATAAGATCACGTAACTTTGGTTGTTCAATTTTTCACCATCATCTACCTGATTGAATTAGCATAGCACCAGGTGGACTCATCCTGTGCCGATTCTCGCCTTGATCGCCCTCTCCGTCGACGGCAATCGCCAAATTCTCGCCTTGATCGCCCTCTCCGTCGACGGCAATCGCCAAATTCTCGCCTTGATCGCCCTCTCCGTCGACGACAACCTCCAAATTCTCACATTGATCGCCCTCTCCGTCGACGACAATCGCCAACCGCTCGCTCCAAGTCGGAGGGCTCGATTGCACCCTACCTTCTCTCTCCAACGGCTCCAACCCTTGCACCCCCTCCTCCTCGGCCCCCCTTTCACACAAACTAACTCCCTCCACGTCGTAAAAATTCCCCGTCCTCACTTCCTGCGCCAACGAGCACGACCAGCAGAACAACCACCGCACAAAATCACTCGCCGCAGCACTACCGCAGCAAAACCGACTCTCCGGGAGTTTGAACCTCTTCCTCATTCGAACTCGCCAGAAGCCGCCATACAAAAACCCCAGGAAACACAAAACAATCCCTATTACCACCACTACGTACCTCACAACCTCATCATTTATACTCAGCGCCGACACGTTAAAAACCCAAAAAGGAGCAATACAGAGGAATATAAATGTAAATATATGCACGTACATGTTACCGAATCCGAGTCGCTCCATGTTCCAACCAAACACACAAAATGTGCAAAAAAATGAGAGATAGGCCACAGTGAGATCATCCCAAAAATCAAATAACCCGCCAACCCAGACCGGTTTTGTCGCAACGACCCTTCCGCTATAAACTTTTTGCAAATCAGTCCCTGATTCGTTCCGCGGCTCCGGCGACTCAACGGCCGCCACGTGTCCGCGTTTCTTACCCAGAGGCCCATAAATCATGTAGAGGCCCGCTACGATCGGCGCGGCGAGGCCCAGGCCCATGAAGAGATTTACGGCCCAATTGGGCCGGGTTTTGCTCTTGTAGGCCCAAAAGAGGGCGCAATACGCGTACTGGGCGAAGCACGTGAGGTGGAAAAGCGACACCACGAAGAAAATATGCGCACGCTCGTAGGGTCCACACGCGGGGTTCTTGCAGTAGGTCTTGCGGAGCTCGGCCACGTCGGACGATCTCCACCGCAGGATGAGGATCAGGTGGTGCGTGATCTGCGGGTGTTGGTAGAGGCACATGATCGTGAAGAGGGCGTTGAGGATTTGGTTCGTGGTCTCGGTCCACCGTTTTCGCTCCTTGCTTTTGGGGATTGCCCCGTTTAGTGAACCCGTCATTAAGAGGAAGAGCAATACGACACCTATTATTCAAAAGAAGTGAGATAAAAAAAAAAAATACCATGTAAAATAATTAATTCTCATAAAAGCTTAACTTATTTCATATTTGAAATAGTTAAATTTGAACTGAGAAACACCTACTTTGATAATATATATATATATAATTGGTTTGAAATACTATTAATAGTATTTGGGCTCTTTTGCTATCGAGTTTTCAACCCTTGTATGAAAATTTTGTTAGGATGATAGTGATTCCCTAGGATTTAGTGGTGGTCCCCCTAGGGTTGAGTGGGTGGTTTGTTGAATAGTATGATCTAAAGGTTGAAATTAATTAAAGTGTAGATCTAATGGCTAAAAAATCGATAGCAAAAGAGCCCAAATACTATTAATAGTATTTCAGCTCAACTCTCTCTCTCTCTCTATATATTAAAAGAGAGAGAGTCTGGCTACTATACTATTGATGGTACCAAGCGTTTGATGCTATCGAGTTTTCAGCCGTTAGATCTACCTCTTTCACCATTTTCACCGATCGTACTATTCAACCAACCACCCACTCAATTCTTAGGTACCACTATCATTCTAACCGAAAATCACTATCATTCTAGCCGCACCCCTTATCCAAGGGTCGAAAACCTAATAGCATCAAGCGCTTGGTACTATTAATAGTATAATAGCATAATTTTCTCTCTCTCTATATATATAATAACAATTATTTTAGAAATATAAACCAAAAAAGTTATGAGTAACGTACCAATTGCGACGAAGAAGAGCCAAACGAGGAGAGCAATGTTGATGGGCTTCTTGGCCCAGCTCTTGCAGTAGTCGAAAAGCGCTTTCCAGTCGACTTTGCGGGCGAACGGCACGCGGAAGCGCGGCGGGGAGGAGCCGTCGTCGGCGGCGGTGGCGCTTTCGAGGCTCCCGAGCCGCTTTGTCATGAAGCCGAAGTTGAGGAACCAGTCCTTGGAGGGGCGCGCTTTCAGGAAGTCGAGAAGCCGCTTCTCCCTACCGTGGGTGTGGTGCAGAAGCGCTTTTTCGACCGTTGGGACGTAGATGGGGATGTAGTCGCGGAGCTTCGCGCTGGTGTTGCTGTTGTCACTGGTGCTGAGTTTAATCTCTTCGTGTGGTCGTGGCGCTGAGTGGGTCTCATTTTTCTCTTCGGATTTTTCATTTGAGTCCATGAATTGGATATTAACTGCTTATCTGTTTAGTATTTGGAAACCAAAAAAAAAGAAAAAAACAGAAATCATTTGCTTTGACTTAACATGAAAATTTAAAAAAATAGTGCTCAAAGTATATATATATATATATATGTAATCCTCAATATTGAAGCATTTTACTGCAATATTAACAAATTAGAATCTCTACAAAAATGCATGCATGATACTGGAAATAATAAATTGCATCTTTCTTATATTTAGCAAAGAACAAGTAATTAATCTTATAAACAATAATTAAAAACTTATAGTAATTACCTCTTTCTCTCTCTCTCTCTCTCTCTCTCTCAATAAGAATACACTACTAGCTTGATCCTCTCCTCTTCCTTTAGTTTTGAAAGTAATAAAAATAGAGCTTGGGAAATGCATGCTCTTTTATCACTCCTATATATATATACAAACATACGTAAGAAGAATAACTAAAATGAAAGGGACAAATGGGCATGGGCCTCTCCGCGCGCCTGCATATAGTTTTGTTCCTTTGTACGTGTTGCGTCAAAGCATGCACCTTCTTTATTATTACTTAAGAAAAATAAATTAATAATTAGTTGTAGTAAAATAGTAAAAATGTTGAGAGAGAGAGAGAGAGAGTTGACTGGGTCAGAGAAAGGCGGAGAGAGCTAAGAGAGAGAAAGAGAAGAGTCCTTGAGAAAAAAATATTTCATGCTCTCCGTGCACCATGCACCGCACCCTAAAAATAAAATAAATGTATACTAATACTAAACAACTAGCTAGTGTTCTAGTGGTTAGGTGCCCAGCTGTTGAACATGAGATCAGAGATTTAAGCTCCAACATGAGATTAAATTTGAGGATTTTGCCTTCGACTTAGGCTGTCTGAGAGAAAGATAGCAAATAATCAGCTAAAAATGTAATACAACTAGGCTTCGAACGTCAGGGATTAATTAAGCTTTTCACGTAAGCTTAAATTGGTAGGGTTCTGCCGTCAGTTCAAACTTCCTGAGAGAAATACAGAAAACAATTAATCTGCTTTGTTTATTTTCTTAGAAATAATTAAACTTAGTTAAGAAAAGTAAAATAACTAAATTTCGAACTTAGAAATGTCACGTACGTCTGACCTATATATAAGATATGGCATTCAAAATTTATAATGTTTGATATATGACTCTTTAAAAGATTTATTAATATTTTATAAATTAAAATTTAATTTTTAGACCTTTATATTTACTTTCAAAAAGTGCGGCGCATGGTGCAACGGGTTCATGCAGTAATTTCGCCGTACTCGTTGGGTTATAAAATGTTAGTTTACACGAAGGCGGGCGCGCGGAAACGGTCGGCGTTGGGGCTTCCGACTCTGACCAAATACCCCACTCAACCTGCCGTGTTGGGTCAGATTTGAGAACTGAAATTACCAAATTGCCCCCGGAGTGGTATAACCTAGGGTTTTGATGGATTCCCCGTAACCGTTGGATTGATGATTCACCAAAACACGATTACAATGTTATCTCCTACTTTGATACCATATATTATATATTATAATAATAATTATTTGGCTATAAAATTTTTTAAGTTATCTGAGAACAATATTTTTATATTTTATATTCGACACTTAAGCTAAATCATTTGAAGAGTTTGGTAGCTTAATTCATTGTTGGTTTCGTAATATTAATTTGAATAAATTTTACTTTACTATCCTTCAATTTTAAACACTTATAGGGGATGCATAAAGCAATTTATACATAAAAAATAATTACTTTTTGGTTATTCAATTTAGCATGGTCAGATTACATTTTTTTTAAAAAAATATATATATATTAAAAGGAACTGTAGATTTAGTATACATGACAAATATTTTTGCCAAAATTTTGGGAAGCATCTTCCTAATTCAACATAGCGCAATCTGTTTGATTCATTTCGTACCGGATGTACTCCATATATAAGAATCGCTATTGAGCCCTATAGTCTCGAACCGTATATGTGATTTGGGTCTATCAGATTTGACATCTATTATCTATTATATTATTAAATTAAATATATGAAACCACAGTTTCTATCCAGGTGGCACCAAGAGGAGGGGGGGGGTGGGGGTGGGGGTGGGGGTGGGAGTGGGGCCCAGCCGGGTGGGGAGGTGGGCCATATTTTCTTTCATCTAAATATTTTCTCCCTCTTGATATGGAGGAGAGGATTTGAAGCTTTCTTTTTTTTTAAATTAAATTAAATTTTTTAATTTTAAAATTTTAAAATATATAATTTTTTATGTATAATTTTAAAATAGTTTTCATTGTATACATTAAATATAAATTTTAATTTTATAATATATTGATCACTTAGATATAAATTATATAATAAAAAATAAAAAAAGATTGATGGAGTTTAAGTTAATTATTTATTTTAATAAATTTAGTTGCGAGAATCGTATAAAATATATTAACTAAATCTGTAAAGCTAAGCAACGTATTCAAATTTTAAAGTCAAAGTATTAATGACTGGTGCGCATCTAAACATATAAAAAAGCTGGATAGTAAAAAAAAGGTTGAATAGCTAATTCAAAATGGTTCATAGTTCAAACATATTTTATATATATTTTATTTTGATTTAAAGATTAAATTTTAATATCATATTTATTGTCTGATGAGCGATCAATTTCAAATTTAAATTTTTTTGTAATATCTAAAATATAATTGGTCGACTTTTAATTTTAACAATTAGGTATTCTAAAATTTATTTGATAGTTTAACAATTTTTTTTTCTCATATGAAATTACTAATGGAACAATACCGATCAATACTCAACTCTTAGTTCGTTAGGAATAAGAATAAAATATTAAGAAAGATAAATTACGCTTTTAATCCTCAAACTATAAGACGCGTGAACTTTAGTCCTCGAATTTTTATGTGTTACAATTTTTTGCTCAAACTATAAGGCACGCAATACTTTAGTCCTCAAATTTTAATTAGTTGCAATTTTTTGCTCGAATTATGAGGTATATAATATTTTAATTTTCAACTCTTACTACTATTATAAATATAATTTATTATTTTTATAGTTTTTTTTATACTTCTTATATTTTTATTTTTATATTTTTACTGTAGCAGCCGTGACTTCTTCTTGATTTTCTTTTATTTTTATTTTTTATATCTTTTTTAAATTTTATTATTATTTTTTAATTTTATTTATTTATTTATTTATTTTCGTGAAGTCTACCCACGGCAATGCGCGGGTACCTTCACTAGTTTGTCGTTATAAGAGATGTGTCCCACGCTATTTGTATAAGATACATCCTATAAAATTTTGGGATCCTCGACAAGAAAAGTTATGAACAATCAACAAAGAGCAATTTTCAGATTCACAAATATTCATACTTGTCAATGTAGTAGAATTAACATCTAAATGTAATTTCCTCGCCCCTCCCCCACACAAAAAAAAAAAAAATCTTACAGTAATTTACTGCTCAATTATCAACCAAAAGTATAATTACAGTGCTAACCAACCTCCCTTTATACTTTTGGTCAGTATTCAAAGCACCAAAATGGGTGATCAAGCGCATCGAGGCACTATGCAGGAATTTTTTTTGGAAGGGACATACAGATACCATTGAAAGAGGATGTCTGGTAGCATGGAAGAACGTATGTAGGCGTAAGATTGAAGGCGGGCTTGGCATCTTGGATTTAGCCATTATGAACCAAGCTCTACTTGCGAAGTTGTGGTGAAATTTTTTTACAGGGCCGCAGTTACAGTGGAACAAGATCATTCACGCCTTATTCTATCGTAGAAGAATACCGTTGAGGGAGGGGCGTTTCTTTATACCCACCTCAAACTGGCGGAAGGGTATCCTAAGTATCCGGAAAATCTACAGATGGGGAGCTTCGTATAAACTAGGAAACGGTCGGAACATCAATTTGTGGTCGGATCGTTGGTGTGGGAAAGTCACACTGCAAACACTATTTCCGGAAGTGTACGAGATGGTAGCAATTAAAAACATCAAAATTTGTGACTGTTTGACTACTTATGGCTGGAAGTGGAACATGATCTTAAGAAGTAACAACGTTAACGGCGATGGAGAGGAGCCGAACTCCTCAGCTTTCAAAGCAAAGCTTTCCGAATTTAAATTGGAGTCAGGTCCAGACATTGCGCTTTGGCGATGGAGCCTGGATAATCGCTTTTCAGTGAAATCGACTTACTCGATGCTGATCGACGGGGTTGTGAGGGACTACAGAGCTAACAGAATATGGAAACTCGCTATACCCTTGAAAGTAAAAATATTTTGTTGGCTCGTACTCAAGAAGAGGATCCCTACAGTTGATAACTTGAAGAGGAGAGGATGGACCGGAAACACAACTTGTATGCTATGTGGGGTCGACGAGGAGACGGTCGACCACTTATTCGCACAATGCATCTTTTCTAGATTCTTGGTGGTGAAGACCCTGGAGGGTGTCCAACTCAGGGACCTGAAAAAAGAGGTGACTTTGGTCTGGAATAAATGGACGACAAGGAGTAGATGTTTGAGATAAAAAAAAAAAATTTAAAATTTCAAACCGAAACTATAGAAGGCAATAGAATAAATGGGGAATGGTCAAACTTACCTTGGATGACCAACCATAAAGAGGAAAGATATTAAAATTATATTATTTCCATCTTTTCAAAAAATTTGAATTATTTTTCAAAACGAAAAGATCCTAATATCGCTATAAATTGGACCATAGGATTCAATGAGAAAAGAGGTTGGAGAAAATTTGAAGAAAAAGAGAAAAAGAAAAGAAAGAAAGCAAAAAGGGAGGAAGAAAAAAAAAAAGGTGAAAAGAAAATTTCTCTCTCTCTCTCTCTCTCTCTGGTCGTGTACACAGGGGGGGTCTCCCCCCCTATCCTTCTCCTTGGTCCGCTGCCAGCGAGCAAAGGGAGGGGGCATGCGCACCTCCCCCCTCCCTCAGTCCGTACCAAAAAAAAAGAGAGGCTCTTTCACGCAACGACGACGACCAAAATCACGACGGCTTCTACGGCGACAAAAGGGTGACGCACGCATACGAACGGTGTAAGTACGATTTATTTTGTCAGTTTGATCAATCCGACCATCTTCGTGATAGGTTCGAACCGATCAAATTTGACAGTTAATCGCTACTTTCGTCGTTCGCATGTATTGTTAATCCCTATACCAAGCGGCCATCTTCGTGATAGGCTCGACACGATTAAATCAACTTATTTCACCATACCGAGCGGCCATCTTCGTGATAGGCTCGACACGGTCGAATGGTTGATCGAGCAGCCATCTTCGTGATAGGCTCGACACGATTAAATTCGTTTATTTTACGATCTTCTATACCGAGCGGCCATCTTCGCGATAGGCTCGACACGGTCGAATCCGCATACTTATGGACAAAATATGATAACGAAAAATGTAAAAATAAATAAGTAAATAAATAAAATGACGAACATGTTTCGACTCGTCATCTTCGTGATAGGCAATATTTGAACCATATGCCATCTTCGCGATAGGCACGGTTCGATTCGATCGCATTGCTATCTTCGTGATAGGCACATATTTGATTAAATCATCATCTTCGTGATAGGCGTAATGTGGCTTAATCAGACTTCGTGATTGGAATGGGTTGTAAAGCCTTATGAGTGCACAAAGAAAAAAAGAATTTTTATATTAGCTCAAATTAATTCAAATTATTTTTTTTTTTTTTTAAAAGAGAAGGAAGAAAAAATGATTTAGAGTTAATAAAGACCTAATCTACAATTTATTCATAAGCTTAATGAATAAAACCTCGTATGCAGCCCACAAAATAAATTAAATGCAGGCCCAGTTTACATACGGGCCTGAATCCAGCCTATGTACAAATGGAGACCCAGTCCACATACGGGCTCCAATTCAGCCAACATACAAATGCAGGCCCAGTCCACGTGCGGACTCCAATCCAGCCCACATACAAATGCAGGCCCAGTCTTCATATAGGCAAGAATTCAGTTTGTATGAAAATAAAGCCCGAACTGCGCACGAGTTTCAATTTCAGCCCGCATACAAATTTGGACCCAGAATCAAATTCAGAATTCAGCCCATATATAAATAAATCTTCTCTGGATCCAACCCATACGTAGATTCGGGCCCAAAACAAATAAAACCCAAAATTCGAAGTCTACAAAATAAAATCCAAAACCCAAAGTCCACAAATAAACCCAAAACCCAAAGTCCACAAATAAGATCCAAAACCCAAAATCCACAAATAAACCCAAAATCCAAAGTCCACGAATAAAACCCAATTTAATTTATAAACCCACCAAAGCCCAAAAGTATGAAACCCATGCTACCAAACCCATATCATTTAGGCATCTCCAACCCAAATTCAATTTAGCCCAAATAGAAAACCGGCCTTTTATGAATTATTTTCATGAACCAAAGTGGATTTCTTTCCAATGGGCTTCTCATGAATTATTTTCATGAATCAAAACGGGCTTTTCAAATAGGCCCTTCTTGTGAATTAATTTTATGAATTAAAATGGGCTCTCCAAGTAGGCCTCTACTCATGAATTATTTTCATGAATCAAAATGGGATTTCATCATGGGCCTTTCTTATGAATTAATTTCATAGGCTCCTATTCATGAATTAATTTTATGAATCACATGAATTAATTTCATGAATCAAATCCAAGTTCAAATTGACCGTCAAGTCGTTAAACTGTGCAAACCAAATTGACCGCCAAGTCGTTAAACTGCGCAAATCAAATTGACCGCCAAGTTGTTAAACTGCGCAAACCAAATTGACCGCCAAGTCGTTAAACTGAGCAAACTAAATTTCAATCAATTTGACCGTCAAGTCGTTAAACTGCGCAAATCAAAATGACCGCCAAGTCGTTAAACTGTGCAAACCAAATTGACCGCCAAGTCGTTAAACTGCGCAAATCAAATTGACCGCTAAGTTGTTAAACTGCGCAAACCAAATTGACCGCCAAGTCGTTAAACTGAGCAAACTAAATTTCAATCAATTTGAACGCCAAGTCGTTAAACTGCGCAAACTAAATTTCAATCAATTTGACCGCCAAGTCGTTAAACTGAGCAAACTAAATTTCAATCAATTTGACCGCCAAGTCGTTAAACTGAGCAAACTAAATTCCATCCAAATCGACCGCCAAGTCATTAAACTGAGCATCTCAAAATCAATCGACCGCCATGTCGCTAAACTGAGCACGTCAACCTCAAAGTGACCGCCAAGTCGTTAAACTGAGCAAATCAGATTCAACTTCAAACCGACCGCCATGTCGCTAAACTGAGTATGTCAACTTCAAACCGACCGCCATGTCATTAAACTGAGCACCTCAATTTCAAACCGACCTCCACGTCGTTAAACTGAGCACTTCAACTCAAATCGACCGTCATGTCGTTAAACTGAGTACCCCAATTTCAAACCGACCGCCACGTCATTAAACTGAGAGACACAATTCAAACCGACCGTCATGTCGTTAAACTGAGTATCTCAACTTCAAGTTGACCAACACAACTCAAACCGACCGCCATGTCGCTAAACTGAGTACATCAAGTTCAGACCGCCAAGTCCATAAACTGAGCATTTCACTAATGTATAGTGGGGGTATGCCTCCGCTTAAGCCATGTACTTGAAAATTATATCAAAACAAGTTCATCTTTATATTATGGTCTTTTTCTATCATCAGGGGTTCCTTAACACAGAAAGTGTGTGATAATTAACAACAGATTCTTGAGTCTGCTGGAAGCCATTAACCTATAATCCTGATTTCAAAATAAAACTGAAATAAATTTAATCTGTACCATGAATGACCACTCGCCTTGCGGCGGGGCCGGTTCGTTCGCGGCAGACAAAATAGATTGCAACCATTGCGATGTAATCTTATCAACCTAATAGCCTGCTGGTGGATAACTTGGGAGACGAGAAATGACGCCATCTTTAGGAAGGGTCTATCGGATCCACTCAGAGCAGTCTGTAAAACCAAGCAGCTCAGGAGACCGTAGGACCAAATCCTACCAGCCAATCAGTATTAGACTCTCTCTCTCTCTCTCTCTCTCTCTCTCTCTCTCTCTCTCTCTCTCCTCTTTTTCCTTCTTTCTTTTTTTTTTCTTTTTTTTTTTTCTCGTCATCGCCAATTTGTAGGCCTAAAGTTGTCTCACCCATGTAGCCTAATTCATCAATTCAATGAATGAAGCGGGTAGCGTGCTACCTTTCTCTCTCAAAAAAAAAAAAATTATCAAAGAAGCAATACGCAATTAGAAAGTTCAGATTGTATGATGAACTATAAAACCATAATATTACTCGAAAAGATAACAAGAAATCATGATAACACTACTACAACATATTTAGGTAGGTTAACCAATTAACAGTATATACAAATTTGAAGCAACAGATGTAAATGCATGATCATTTCATTCAATTATAAAGCTTGAACAAAAATAACTTTATCAAAGAAATTTATGCTATTGTCGCAGCAAAAATGCCAAAATTATGATTAAATACAATGTATCTGCTCTAACAATTGATATCAAAATTAGTTTTGGCAAGATCAGTTCTCCTGAATTAATGATCAGGAACCTTAAAATTGAATAGCTTTGCATTGTAAGTTCCTTCAGATCCTATATCATGGATGTGACATGCTATACCTATAAATAAATGAGTTGCTTCATAAATGCTCAGGGCTTCTTTTTTAATCTACTATCTACACTATTATCCCTGTTTATGTACTTCAAAGAGAACTTATAAGTTTCCCTATTGCAGCTAATGATAGGATATTGGAGTCTTCAAAAGTATGATCAAAAGCAAATGTTTAAAAATTTCGTAAACTGGTAGTGCAAATAATAAGTAAAACCAGCGCATTTGATGAATCGATTCTAATCGAGTCAAATTTGGATCACCAATTTAACCAGCCCTGTGTCATGAAACCTATGATTAGCATTATAATACAATAAGAGAATACAGATTTAGACCGTTAAACAACGGTTTGATAAAGTGATAAAAAAACAGAATGTATTATAGTTTGCTGATGTATTATAGTCTCCATTTTTGAATGCTATGAAGTCTAAGAATAGCTACACTTTTGACCACAAATTTTTTGAGTTATTTAAGGGCTTCTCCTTTTCCTTGAATTTGTCTGAGTCAACTTAATTTCCTTGAGTTCTCAGATTGATTAAGCAAATTGATTATCCCATGAATCAGATTGATCAGCTAAATCAAGATTCTTTGGCCATAAAAAAAGTTAGCTGAGCTGCAAAACATCAGAATATATGAGAATCACATTAGTATCCAAAGCTGTTGCAGAATTGTTCATTTAAAAATATCGAGCATTCGTCACTCAATTTCTTAGAATTTGGTGAATTTCTACGAATATCGATACCGGATATACATTAATATTGAGTCAAAGTCTGCAAGATTTTCCATTTATAATGTCTTGAGCTGCTTCAGAATAAGTCAAATAAATTCTTTTAAAATTCCTCAAAAGAAGGCAAATATGCAGATATTGGTGTTGTACTTTTGGCAGAGCTAAACTAAAATTAAACCGAAGTCACGGAATATGCAAAGGGAATTGAATTTCTCAATCTTGAACAACTCGATCTTCATTTACAAATCACAGAATCATCTATTCTCATCTTTTGCCTTTGATTAATTAGGGAATTAGTACCCTTTTTGTACATAAAAATTTAAAAAAGAAAAAACAAATTGATACTAAAAGGTAATCACATTGTATAATCCCTACACGTTTCAAGTTTCAAACATTTTCAATCGAAGTCGACGAATTATCCGCTACATCATTAGCACAACAAGGTGGTGGCACAATTTCATTATCAACAACAGCTTCGTCTTCTAACTGCATCAATGGTTGAATAGGTGGATTCATTGTTTCAATTGCATTATCACCTTCCTCTTGTATCGAATCGGAACCGTTCAACGCCTCTCCCTCACCATCCACAAGTTTACGATAGAAACTATCATCCTCTACATCATAAAAGTTCCCGGTCCGCACCTCTTGAGCTAAAGAACAAGCCCAACAAAACATCCACTGCATATAATCGGTAAGAGAAGCCGATCCGCAGCAGAAGCTGTTCCCGGGGAGCTTGAACTTCTTCCGCATTTGAATCCTCCAAAATCCGCCGTAGAGCAAACCAAAGATACACAAAACTATCCCCGCGATGCCCACTATATCACCGATAACGTAGTTGTGGATGTTGAGAGCGGAGATGTTGAATATCCAAAACGGAGCGACGCATAGTAAGAGAAAAGTGAACATATGAACATACATGTTACCGAAGCCGAGCCTCTCCATGTTCCACCCGAATACGCAAAAGGTGCAAAAGAACGAGAGGTAGCCGACGGTCGCATCGTCACCGCAATCGAAAGGCCCCCCGACCCACTCCGGTTTGCTCACCACAACCCTTCTTTCGAACAACCTGAGCTTCTTCGACGGCCTAGAATGATCAGAATCGGAATCAGAAGCTTTTCCTTGCGATTCCTCATCCGAATCGGAACTGTATTCTCTTCCTAGCGGACCGTAAACCACGAACGCTCCCGCAATGACGGGGGCGGCGGTGCCCAAAGCAAAAAAGAGATCCTCGGCGAATTCGGGCCGGTTCGAGCTATTGAATCCCCAATACAGACCGCACAATGCATACTGGCAAAGGCAAGTTGTATGAAGGAGGAGAACAACAACTATCATGTGAGCCCACTCGCGCGGGCGATAAGCTCCGTTTTTGCTGTACAGTTTTCTAAGTTCGACGACGTCCTCCGACCGCCACCGACACACGAGAAACAAGTGGTGGAAGAGAGTAGGGTGTTGGTATAAGCTCATGAGGGTGAACAAGGCATTTAGTATTTGTGTGTTGATCTCAATCCAGTGGTTTCGCGACGACTTCGTCGGGAAGGCCTTGTTTAGCAATCCTAGGTAGAGCAAAACCAACATGGTCGCGGAGGCGGCGACGATAAGGAACCAAACAAGGAGAGCAGTGTTCATCAGATGCGACAACCACGCCTTGCAGAAGCTGAAGAGAGAAGCCCAGTTGATCTTTCTGATGAAGTGAATGTGGAAGTGTCGACGAATGCCGACCGGAGAAGGGACCGAGATCGAGATTTCCTCTCTGCGGTCGATCGTTCGACGGAAAATTCTCAGCGGGGAAGGGAATTTGAGCTTCTTGAACCACTCCATGGAAGGGCTGGCTTTCAGGAAATCCAAAAGCCTTCTTTCGCGGGCGCTTTCACGGATCAGCCTTTCCTCGAGAGTCGGAATTCGGACGCGGTATTCCGTCAGCTTCGGCGCGCTCGGAATCGTTAGAAGATGTGATTCTTCCCGAATATCGTCTTCGTTTTCGTCATTCGCAGCAACTACCATTATCCTCAGCAAATCACTCTTTCGAGGGTGTAAAATGGTTTCTGCTTGAAAAAGAATCAAACTAAAACTCTTAGATTGTGAATTGGACTTCTCACATATGTAGAACAAAATTTTGAGTCCTTAATTAGTCCCCTTCATAACTTCAAAGAGAACAATTATAATAATCCTTTTCTATTGATTTCAAGAATCAAATGAACTGATTAAAATATATCCAATCCATCTTAACAGTACTGCATCTTATAGAAGCAAATTGCTTTACTAGCCACTATTAATTGAATCTTCTACATCCAAAATAAATCAATAAAAAGGGAATTGAATTACTACTATTGTGAGGGAGCTTACCTCTAGGAAGAGAACTTAGGGAAAAAAAGCCAATAAAAAAGAGTCTTTTTAAGTCCTGTAACTCTTCTTCCCCCCTTTTCTCAGCTCTTTTAGGAGAGGAAACTTATAAGAAGAGCACATATTATTCCTACTTGATGCCTATTTAATTTGGTATTTACAAATAAGGACAAGAGAATTACTAGTTGATGCCCATTTCCGATCGTGGAATTAGCATTTCTCATAATAAAATAGAAAAGGAAATGTAACCACTTCTATAACTAAAGGAAAAGGGAGAAAAAAGAAATTATACCTGCACCGGGTGTATAAATTCATCTCATATACAACACTCTTAAAGCTCTACGATAGAGGTCTCAACATATCACAATCTAATTATTTGGATATATATATATATATATATATATATATATATATATATATATATATATATAATACGGTGATAAATTTTAGTCACTGATTTCTCATGAATTAAAACACAATTCATTTTAAGACTGTTTGATGGCTCTGTTACAAATTTTCAAAATACACGATTTTCATACATGAGATCTTTAGAAACGTTACACTTTTGGTCCTCAAACTATTAGGCACGTGATATTTTGATTATGAAACTATAATTTGTTGTAATTTCTGACTTATATTTTCTAAATTATTATAATTAAATTCTACAATCTACTAAATATTAATGTGTTGCTAATGTGACAATATTATGATTCATGATACGATAATGAATTAACACGACACGTCTCTTTTGCATCAATGATAGGTCAACCAAATTGGATCTTGAGATTTGATTACAATACTTCAGAGGGTTTGAGCTAGAAAAAATTATAATAGATTAAAGAGTGTCACGCACCTCATAATTTGAGGATCAAAAGTATAATTTAGAGCATACTTAATTATACACCCGGTGCATGCAATAATTTGCCGTGTGTAGAGGGGAAAACTGGTCAGGGTCAGCTCAGCGGCCGTTCAAACTACGAACATTGTGGAAGTCAAACACCGCCATATAATTACGAAATTGCCATCGCTTTGGAGCTGTTGTGATTGGACGGTCAGGATTGGCGGTCTCCTCGCCGTCCATCCAATTAATTTGTAGGCCGCCGCAGTAGAAGAAGTCCCGAGCGTATATTTGCATGTACCAGTATACGTAGACGTATATAAGCGTATAGCTTCGAGTAAAGTTTCTTAGAATAGTATATAATAATAATCAACATAAATGCACCACTTTTGACCATGAAATTGAGCTTCCACTGGGGGTGAACTACACTATTCGGTTTAAACTGAATTATTGAACTCCGATTGATTCGATTTGATTTTATATATTTTAACACACGTTATTCTTTAAATAAAATATTTTAATTTATATATTATTATAATATATATATAAAAGGGGTTTTTGCTTATTTATTCTTGACTACTATTTAAAATTTTTAAATTTATCTTGAAATTACCGAAATTTCCTTCTAAACCCTAATTCCCATTAGTAAATTCTAGAGATTTGAAAATATTTGAAAGAATTTTTGAAAATCAATGAGGGCATTTCGGTCAATTAAGAGCATATCAGATATTTTTGAAGTTTTAGAGGGTATATTAGAAAATATATTTTCTGGTAATTTGATGAAAACCTCACAAAAAAAGAAAAAAATATTTTTTTTGCAAGACAGAAGTTTTTAAATTAGAATTTCTACTTTTTAATAGAATGCAGAAGCGCTAGTTGACTTTCCGGCCTCGTATCTAAATATATTTCTATTTCCTTTCGCCCTTTTTTGACCTACTGGCCTTTTTTGTAAAAATTCAAACACCAGCTTGACTTTGAAAATGTAAATAGTTCACACTATAGAAAGCTAAGTTGTTTTATCAAATTTGGACTTTAGTGTCCACAAACCGTTACTCACCTTGCTAAGAAAGGAAACCTGTTTGTGGTTTTTTTTTTATGCAGTTAGGTATTTTAAGATCCTGCAGTATCTTTAGCACTAATTTAAAAGTTTTAATTTGGTCGCAAACTTTAGTTTCTACAATTAGGACCCTTCTCTTCTAAGGAACTCTTAAGGTCACAAAAGAAACAACGGAATAATAACAATGATATAATAGATGTAGGAATCGAACTCAAAAACTTTTGAAAAGAAGAGGTTTTATACCGCGTTAAAAGGCTTGGATTCAACTCCAAAATATAAGTTGTCAGAGAACAGTGTTTGATATTATATATATTCAACAGATGAATTAGAAATCCATATGAATAATCAAAATCGAAATAAAGAAAATGCTGAGACTTTCCCATTCACTCTCAGCTGCACTGCTTGCTTATTCGAATCTTTTCGACAAAGGAATAAGAAAGAAAAAGTAAAAAAAAAAGAAGACAAACTGTTCCTTACCATTTCGCATTGTCATTGCTTTTCCTTTTCTCGAACCACTGGAATCGATTTCGAGCATTCGATCACCGAAGATTCTTCTTTTTTTTTGACATATCTATGCATTGTTTAGTATGAAACTTCTGCAGATTTGTGTATCAACCAAATAAAACAGCTTCTTGTTTCTAGAACAAGTGATATGAATGAAGAGACAATATAAATTATTCAGAAAAAAAAGTGAAATTTTCAGAGTACAAATGAACTAAATACACAGAATGCCGTATATGTTCTTTATACACTCAAAATGGAAAATATGTACTGCAGGAAGATTTTATAAGTACGCAAGTTCGGATCGAACTAAACTCACTGTTCTTCTCTCTGTATAACAGATGGAATAGGAGGTTTCATCATCTCTTCTTCGCCCTTCATAGGCAAATGCTCTTCTGGAGTATGCCCACCGGAAAATCTACTAGGAGTCGACGGGCTCTCGATCTTAAAAATGGATGGACTCGACTTACCCCTGTAGGGTGAACTGGGGTTGGACCTAAAAAGAGGCATCCCATCTTCGCGAGGCAAAGGAGACATAGTAAGTTGAGTTCCATCACTTAAATCTTTCACAAAAAGCTTATCTTCGACAATCTCGTAGTAATCCGCCGTCCTCACTTCCTGAGCAAGAGAACACCAACAACAACAAAGCCACTGAAAACAGTCGGTAACCGAGGGATGCCCGCAGCAAAAGTTATTGCCGGGAAGTTTAAATCTTTTCCTCATTTGAATTCTCCAAAAGCCTCCATAAAGTAAACCGAAGAAACAGAGGACAGCACCGGAAAGCCCTAAGGCCTCTCGAACGGCTTCGTTGTTTATGTTAACTGCTGCTAAGTTGAAGATAAAGAAGGGGGCCAAGCAAAAGAGGAGGAAAGTTACAATGTGAACGTACATATTGCCGAATCCAAGCCTCTGCATATTCCAACCAAATACACAGCAGCTGCAGAAGATCGAGAGGTAGGCCAGAGATATATCATCCCAAAAATCGAAAAGGCCTCCCACCCACTCTGGCCTACTCTCAATAGCCCTGCGTTCTTCGCTTGCAATGAAAGAATACTTCTTTGCGAGCGATTTTGCTCTAAGAGCTCCTGGTTTGCTATCGACAGTGGAAATAATCTCACCTTGTGCCTCTTGATCCATTTCGGTTTCGTAATCCCTCCCCAGTGGGCTAAGAATATTGTACACACTGGCAAAAGCTGGGGCTGCAATTGCGACAGAGATGCAGAGACCGACGCCGATTGCAGGGCGTCTAGACCTCGGATACCCTAAATTTAGACCGCACAATGCATACTGAGCAAAGCAATTCAAATGGAGAAGAAGCACCACGACCATCATATGCATCCATTCGTGAGGCTTGTAAGTGCCGTTTTTACAATATACTTTTCTAAGCTTCAGAATGTCTTTGGGTTCCCACCTAAGCAAGAGCACGAGGTGGTAGAACCGTTTCGGGTGTTGATAGAGGCACATTAGAGTGAATAAAGCATTCAGGATTTGGTTGTTGACTTCAAACCAGGTGTCTCTTTGGGATTTTTTGGGTAAAGCATGATTTAGCATGCCAGTCATGACGAGGAAAAGGATAGCGCCAGAAACGGCTACACAAGCAATCCAAACAAAAAGAGCCAAGTTCATAGGTTCTTTAATCCATTCCTTGGATAGTTGCCACAGATGAGCCCAATTGATTTTCCTGATCAAGGGTATGTGAAAATGATGCGGGTCGGAATGAACCGAGCGCGAGATCTCGTCTCGTTCCAGTGCGATTTGGCGGAACTTGATTGAGGGGGAAGCACCAAACTTCCTTAACTTGGCTCCACTCGGTAGTGCCTTGAAAATATTCATAAAATTGTTCCGCTGTTTACTTTCACTCAAGAGTTCCTTTTTCGATGATGATTGAATGTAAAGAGAGATTTCATCTTTGGTGCTGTAAGAATTGTCTGATATCAACCCTGGTTCCTGAATTTCATCTGTGAATTTTCCATTATTAACTACCGAAACCATCCTCTTAGCTAGGCGATCTAAGCTTTATACTGCAATGGAGTTCATGCTCAAACCGTTGTTCTCAGGACAGATAATTTCCCAGTTAAACGGCTTGAGGGCATCCTATATCAGATGATCCCTGGAAATGAACATGAAATATGATGAGTGGGTAAGAGCAGAATTGTACTTTGCGGATATCCCTCATATTTAATCCAAGGAAAGAACAGAAGTTCAGTAGTTGAACAAACAGAATTTCCAATAGTAACTTCATTTTCAAACTAATAGTTCCCAGTATCAATTATAAATTGATATGGGATCAAAAAACAACACCAGAAAAGCAAAGAACATAAGCGCATCCTAATTCCAAAAGACTTCATAACTACATAAGAATACCAATTGCAACTTGCCAAGCAATGCTCAACTAAGGAGGTAAACCATAACAGTTACATTCATCACCAAAAAAAAAAAAAAAAAGAATAAAACTACAAAAGTGATTTCTTGTGAATTTTGACAGCCTAAGGCATATATGTGGAAAATTTTCTTGAGGAGACCAACACTAACTGAATTGTGAATATTTTACAGAGCTAAAATACAAGGTGAAACAGGCATATTTTAGGTGGCTTTGCTAACATGATATTCAACAAATACAGATAAGCAGATGTATAGTGACAAGCAAACAGTAGCAGCCATATAAGTAGATAATGCAGCAGTATTTCAATATCCCACGATTCCCTCCGCCATCTAGTTTAACCTACAGTATTCTTATCTAAGCTTTACTAGTATTATTTTCTTTAATAGTAAGAAAAGAAAATTTCCTTCTATTGTTTACTGATTGCTCATTACAGTTTTCACTTACATATCAACAAAAGCTAGTAAATTGTTTTTGTTGGATGATTAGAAACAGCAAATACACACGACCGTAAAGATAATAAATACACACGACCATACAACAATGCAAAGAAAGGCACCAAGAACGAAGAGAGTTCAAATCTCAAATCAGTTATCTTAAACTAGTGAAGGCAAAACACGAAAAAAAAAAAAAAAAACCCAAAGAAAAGAAAAAAGAGATATGTAAGGTACCAATGTTACTGGCTATATTACTGGTTGAAAACCATGAATACTACATGAATGAATGCAAAACCAGACCATCGAACTCGAATTAACAGTAATAGCATAAGCCTGATGAGGAAGCACAAAGAGACATTCGATGGACAATCACAGAAATTAATTAAAAAAAGACTAACAAAGAAAGACAAAAAGAAACACAGAGTGTAGATAAATAAAAAGATATCAACCCAAATGTGTACTATATCCTAGCATTGCATTAGATGGTTTCCTTGGAGAACCATCGCAAGAAAAGTAAATTCTTAGGAATAATATAACTATGTAACCATGGTGATCTTACTAGGAGTTGTATGCCTAATGCAGAAGAACAAAAGAGTGCCTCTTCTAACGACAGATAGCAGTGTTAAAACGATATCACAATTGAGCGGCAATGCACTCAATCTATAACACGACCAAGTTTTACTGTAATGATTCAGCCCGCTAACACTAATAACTTGTCGGATCCTAAACCACTAGCCCAAAATGCTAGAGCCCAGCTATTACTAGAGCCCTTGGTTTTTATATTCTTATATGCAATTCCTTTCTCATCTAATGTGGGACTACTGAAGCGCCGCGTCACGTTTACACTTAAGAATGAGGTGAACATCGAGAACTCCTCTACCGCCTAACGCCGCAAACCTCCCTGTTCTCATACTTTGGCCATCTATTTCTACAAACCGCGCCTAGTGACTATCAAAATTCTCATGATTTTTTTTTTTTTTTCTGGTGAAAGCTTGCTTGCGTAATTACTGGAGGCATCTGCCACTCCTCTCTTCTATGATCTAAAAAAAAATTATTACCTACGCACAGATTAGGGCAAGAGAAACGCCGCGAAAAAAACATAAATTAGATATATTCAACCCCTCAAATCACTCCTCAGATCAAACTGGGCAACAAAGTAACAAATTAAACTAAAATTTACAAAAATGCGGCACTAAAAGGAAAGCGCAAATGAATACATCCACACAATTAAATTCAACTACAGAACCATTTCATGACCATTTAAAAAAAAAAAGAAAAAGTATAGCAGTTAAGTAAGCATCTGATGGAAACAAAAACGAAAATTTCACTAACAATGTTAGATCAAAAAAGGGGGAAAAAATAGAAAACGCACCAATGATTTCCAGATCGGGTAAGAAACGTCTGGGGATTAAGCAAAGGAAGAGGATTAGGGTTTTTTTTTGGGTTATTTTTTTATTTTTATTCTTACTTTCACAACAAGGTGGGAGCTTTACAACGCGGATGTGAACGGAGAAGGGAGACTCTCCGCTTTAAAAGTAGCGAAAAATTAGGAAATAATAATTTGGAGGAGTTGGTGTGTAGTGATGGGTAGCGTTTATTCTCTTCCTCCATGGGATTAGGAAAATAATTTAAAAAAGGAAAAAAAAAAGAATAAAAAAAATAGTGGTGTTTTGAGATGCTTTGGGGACTTTCTTTTTTTTTTTATAACTTTTTTTAATTTATCAAATAATCCTTTCAAAATTTTATTCGGTCAACTAATCTTTCTTTTACCGACTTGGAAAAATAAGGAATACTATGGATCATTCAACACTTTTAAAAAGTTTGGCCTTTTTGCATAAAAAATCCACTAGTTTTGGGCTTTTGCAAAATTGGGTCGCTATTTTTGATTTTGCAGATTCGGTCCGGATTTTCAGTAAACTGACCAAAATATCCTGGTTACTTTTTCTCTCTCCTCTTTTTTTTCTCTCGCTCTTTTTTTTTTCTCTCCAAAGAAAGCGCCCCCGGCGCCCGCGGCCGCTTGGGCCGGCGTCGCTCGGGATGGCGGCGGCGAGCGGCGGGGCCCGCAGCGCCGGCGCCGGGCCCCGCCGCTCGCCCCGCCGCGGGCCCCGCCGCCGCCGTCCCGAGCCATGCGGTCGTCCTCGTCCTCCTCCTCCTCCTCTGAGGCCTCCTCGTCGTCGTCGTCGTCGTCGTCGTGCTCCTCCTCCCCGCCTCCCTTCGATTCCGAGCGCTTCCTCAAGATCCGCCCCGCGCCGCGCGCCCCGGAGAGTGAGGTGACCGGATCCGAGTTTGGTTGGGAAAAAATAGTGCAACAAGGAGAAATGGTGCAACGAGAAAAAATTGTGCAACGAGGAAGAAGAAGAGAAAAAGAAATGGTGTAATTTTTATCCAAAGAGTGCAACTTTGGTCTAAAAAGTATAATTTTTATCTCAAAGAGTGTAATTTGTACTGTTAAAATAATGTTACACTGTTTGGATGAATTCACCATTTCTTTTTCTCTTATTCTTTCTCGTTGCACCATTTTTCCTCGTTGCACCATTTCTCCTTGTTGCATAATTTTTCTCCAACCAAACTCGGATCCGGTCACCTTCCTCTCTGGGGCACGCTGCGCGGGGCGGATCTCGAGGAAGCGCTCGGAATCGGGGGGAGGTGGGGAGGAGGAGCACGACGACGACGACGACGAGGAGGCCTTAGAGGAGGAGGAGGACGACGACGGGGCCCGTGGCGGGGCGAGCGACGCCGGCAGAGGCCCCGCGTGGCTCGGGACGGCGGCGGCGGGGCGAGCGGCGGGGCCGCTGTCCCGAGCGACGCCGGCCCAAGCGGGCGCGGGCGCAGGGGCGTGGGGGCCGCAGGCGTGGGCGCAGGGGCGCAGGGGCGACGGGGGCGCCGGGGCGGGGGGCGCCTCTTCGGAGAAAAAAAAAAACGAGAGAAAAAAAAAAGAGGAGAGAGAAAAAGTAACAAGGGTATTTTGGTCAGTTTACTAAAAATTCGGACCGAATCTGTAAAATTGAAAATAGCGACCCAATTTTGCAAAAGCCCAAAACTAGTGGATTTTTTATGCAAAAAGGCCAAAAAGTTTTCATATTATTATCATTTTTTTACAAGTTGTGAGAATTTTTGTGAGATTATTAAGATTGTATGAGAATTTTATATTTTTATTTGATAGTTAAAATTATATGGATAGATTGTTAGGGTATTTGAAGTTAGTAGGTTTATATGTGATTTGTGAAATTTGTATGTGGTTGTTAAAATTATAAATGAGAAATAGAAAGAATCGGTAAATCATTCACTGTTTTCTTATTTAAGGAAAAGACAGTGACAGTGAATCATTTATCGTCTTCTAAATTGCATTAAAGATTTACCGTCTTCAAATTAGTTTTCCAACCTAGCGCTGAGTTAGACAAAATAGAATTATTTGACCAAATAGATTTTTAATATAATTATTTGACTAATTATAATTTTTTTTTATTTAAAATGTCTGCTTTGGAGTCAACTTGAAAGGTAAAGTAGGCCACCTCCCCTATTCCAACGGCAGGGGGTAAAACCGTCAATTGGATAGCAAAATACTAAATATGATTTTTTTTTATTATAAAAATAATTTTACTGAAAAGTTTAGGTAATATTTTAATAAAGATCCATTTCCGGCTGCAGAGAACTTATACTACATGCGGCATGAAAGTAAAATAATAAAATATTTTGTTTGTATTTGTGTGTAATATCAAACGAAACGGTCCCTAAGCTTTTCTGCAATTTAGCACATTTTTTTCTCGGTTAACATGTTGTTTAAATCGTTCTTTTTATTATCCTGTAACTTAAATTTTTTTTAAACTATAAAATGACGAAATGAAAATGCGTTAAACTATACGAGACAAATGAAATGTTGTTAGAAATATATGTGCGCAAATTATTCTGTATAAAGTTATTGTCAAAACTGATCAAATTTGTTATCGATTTTGGTATAACTCTGCGAAAGTCATGAGAGCTAAGATCATATTTATATTTAACGCTTAGAACTTTAAGCGTGAGAGATAACCTTTTGTCTACTAACATGGTTAGAGGAAAGTTAATTACTAGTTTAGTTCATTTTCATATTAACTAAATTTAACAAGTTACACTAAAATAAATTTGATCTGCTTCTAGTAATTAGATGGTTGTATTACATTTTGCCTCCAAAATTAAATCTTGGACTAAACTTGCAAAAATAACAAACACTTTGGACTGAAACTGTGAAATTCAAAAAACTGTAGATTTTGTTGAAATAAAAAAATAAAAAAATGGTTCACCTTTTACATTCCTTTACCATTAGTCCACAAACCGTCACCCTCATTCGATTAAATGGTTTCACATTAAGGATTGTTCTTGTCCCCTCTCAAAATTTTCTATATTTCCACCTCCTTAACTTTCTCACGATTTTTAATTAATTATTTTTTTTACATAATCTTTTTGAAACGACGAATTTGTAATCTAATGCTACTAAAATTTATCTTTCGAGAACAAATTTAATTTTCTCTCATTATATTTGCGCCAAACCAGCACTTTGTAATAGTTTGCCCAGTACAATAAACAATTTATAGCTGCCTAATTTCTGGTTTAATATGATTTTTTTTTTCCTTCCTCTAATTAACTTATATTTTATTTTATATTGATATGTAATTTTGATTCTTGGCTTCTACAACTTATTTTTCTTAACAATGTTTTGAAGGTTGGTAAAAAAAATTGAATCATTTGAAGCTGCAAATATGAATATATATATTTTTTTAAGCTCATATCTGTAATTTTCTTGCTACAGTTTTAAAGATACTTTATGTCAATATGTAGTTAAAAGTCGTGACATACATAATCTTTTTACAAAAGTTTATTATTCCCCCATCCAATGAATTGATGATCTTTGTAATCATGAGTATCTATCTAATGATGGGATCAATTTAAGAAATATTATGGAAATCTAGTCACACCCAAATGTATTATCATTTTTCTAATATTAGCAGTTGATATTGGCAGATCAAATTTTAATAGTGATAGCTAATTTTGTCATTTTGTTCCTCAAAAGACGATTAAGTCTCACGGCTTTACGGCCAGAGTCGCCAGTATCACGTAAACTTGTTTTCATCCTATCAAAATTGGAGCTCTCAATATTATGGTCCATTTAAATAGAATACTCACCGATAAATTTGGATATAATTATAGGCTCATTAGATTGTTCTCGACTTGTACATAGAATTGTTTAAAAAGTAAAATGGTATTAGAAGTGTAAAATCATGTACAAATAATTGAAGTTGGGTGATTTGGCACACTAGAGGCATGTAAAAGAAAAGAAAATAGAAAAGAAAGGATATATTATAAGAATGCTCATGTTGTAGTTAAAGATGCATTAATTCTTAAAGTGATATGTGTCAATTCTCCATCATGGGTCCATTGTGGTTACACACTGTCTCTTATTTGCTCAATTATTGATTATCAATACACCCCTTCACTTATATAAACAAGGCTAAATTGTAGAAAATTTTCTCATAAATATTCATTTTTCCACGTTCACTTCCCAACTTTCAAAAAACTATATTTTATCCCTTCAACATTTCAAGTTGTTGCATTTAGCCCCCCTTCGTCAGAGTTCCATCACTATTATGTCTATTTCTTTTAATTTATACTGAAATACCCTTCAATATAATAGAAATATATTAAAAATTTATTTTTTTCTTATAGAAGAAGTAAGGGCAATTTGCTCATTTTGCCCTCTACATTAACGACGTACCTCCTGAAAATATTTCTAAAATTTTAAGGAGAAAAGTCAGGAAGGAAAAGTAAAAAAACGAATATTTACAGAAAGATTTTCTGTATTTTAGCCTATAAACAAATTAATATGTTCCCCCTATTGGTATATTATCAAAAAAAACACTTCCATTGTGGCACCACACTATGTACCACTTATTTGCTCAAATATACATGGATTTCTGCAAAAATGCCCCCTATTGCTAGCCAAGGGAAATAATATTAAATGAATAACTGTTTATCTTCAAAATGTTAAGTTGCTAGAGAATTAAATACGTATGTCTAGGTTTGAGATAATTTGATAAACTCAAGACATGAGCTCAGATTAAATCAAACTAAAAGTTTGACAGGACTCGAACTCATTGCCTTATGCTTTAGTACGTACTATATGAAATCGTCATTTGTCTATAATAACTTAAGATGTAAGAAAATAATATTGTAAGATTATATACTCAAATCTGTCATATTAGATATGTTGGTATATACCTTTGTGACTATGTATAGCCATCTAAAGAGGCAATAGTTGAAGGTCAAAGCAATGAGAGAGAACAAAGAGGGCACTACTACTATAAATAAACAAGGAATGGCCATATGAATCAAGTGTGAAGCTCTTTTTTGGTTCTTTGATGAGGCTCTAATTAAGAGAGAGAGAGAGAGAGAGAGAGAGAGAGAGAGAGAGGTGAGTTGTGCAAGATGGAGAAGCAGGGCACGTGCATTACCAGCTATTAACAACATTCCTTCACCTTAGAATTAAGTTTTAGATAGCTAGTTATTCATGTGCCCATCTTCTCCACCAAGCACACCCTCACCTATGAATATTTTCTGGATACTAGTGGAAAAAAATTGTATTTTGAGGTAAGTTTTTTATCATGCTTTTGACCTTATAAATCTTTTATTTAGTCCATGGGACATAATATATTAAGAGAGTTGATCATAGAAGAGCACAAACAATGTTCTAAAGATGTTTAAACTCCCCTAATCACTCCCTCTCCTTTTCTCTTTACTGTCCTTGAGTTTTGAGAATGAGCTTAGATATAAAGTAGAGGGTGATATTTGTGTAAAAGAAATGTATGGGAGTGTTGAAGCAAATAAAAACTAACCATATATTCTTCAATCTAACTCTATTGTTTACTTTTTTAGCTTTTGTTTTAATTTGAATACCAAGTCCAAACACTATCATGTTCAAATCACACTTTAGTTTTTCTCTATAATATTGAGTTCTTTTCATGCTCATATTGCTTGATTTGGATATTTGTGAAAGAATATGAAATAATCATTATTCTTCAAAAGTTTAAACCGGTAGAAAATAGTAATTTTATATTTAACACTCTCCCTCACGTTTAGATTTTAGATTTTCTCGAACTCAGAACCTGCTATTCTAATACCATGTGAAAGAATATGAAACAATCATTATTCTCCAAAAGCTTAACCTGATAGATAACTATGTTTATATTTTTTATATTCAACAATATTTTTGAGATAAATAGTCATTTACTTTTATTGATATTCTTTCTATAGTTAGTGTCAATAACTTTCGAGAAGAGCAATATTTTTGCGGAAAATAAAGCAGAGGACATATTTAGGTACATTACTTCTCTAAAGCATTGCATACTTTTCTCCTCTCTCTTTTTCCCACCATGCTGAACTATTGGAAAAAATTTAGAAAACAAAATACTTGCACTAATAAATTAACTCCATATTCTTATCCTTACCATAAAAAAGATAATGCAAAGAAAAGTGCCCTCAAAAGAATGGTTGTGGGCTTCAGAATAACTTATACAGTCCAAAGAATTTTTTTCTAAAAAAAAGAATATTTGACCTGGTGATTGTTTACCATGACAATATTTTTTTCCAGTACAGTTAAAGCTCCCATAAATTATTTAAACCATTCAAAGGAGTAAAATATAACTATGAATTCATGCACTAAGGAAAAGAGAGCTGGGTATTTGAACTATTAATCACTTTTATAGTTAATCCCCTGGTTTTAATATTGATTTTGCTGAGTTTGCTCTACAAATACTATAGTTTCTAGTTTTTTGTATTTTTTTTAAAAAAAACACCACCACACCTTCAAAACTCTCTACAAAGAATTAATAATATAAACACTCCTGTTCTGCGGCTAGGATTTATTTGATCAGGAAGTTTTACAATATTTAAAGACAGAAGAGATTCAAACACTTCATACACACTCGCTTTCACATCTGAAACTCAGAATATCATGCTCTGATGTATATAATACTAGTAATGTGAAACTCTAATTGATCTTCAAAAGCTTAAGTTATCAAAGTATGATATTTTTAATATTTATATTCAACAAATTCAGCTGATGATAAAAATTTTCTCTCGTTGGGTGTGCGCGTGTATACGCTGTTTATATGCGAAAAATATATTCTTTCGAATTTAAATATTTCATTTATGAATTATAAAATACTAGCATCTTTTGTAAAAGTACATGTGCAGTAAATATATTCTTTGGAACAAATATTTCATTTACGAATTATAAAATATTAGCATCTTTTGTAAAAGTGCATGGACAATTTTTTTTTCACATCTTTTCAAGCCAAATTATTATATACCAATCATAGAGAACTTTTTCACGTGTTTTTCATTTACTTAAGATATGCTAAAAAACAATTGTGGAGACATGCTTTAAATTTGGAGAAAGTGAGAGGGAAAAGTTTGCATCAAGCTTGTGTAGTACTTCAAAGAGAATGTCAACTAGCATCCACTCCAAAATCTTGCTGGCAATCTTGTTACTGTTGGCTATTTATTATTAGGCTAAAATATGTCCAACTTTCTGCCTCATGGTAATAGATCCGAGACACTAATAAGTTGAGTTGGATGAGCCTAATAAGTTGAGTGAGGTTACAGTCCACAAGAGACCTAACGGCAAGAGGCCCAACAATAGACCTAACGTCTTGGTGGTTTGAGTTAGGTCGAAAGCCGTGAGCACTGTGGTTGAGCCCTTAAATGCGATGGGTGCGCCCTTCCTAGCAGCACGTGCTTTTGGGATAGTTGGTTAGCGCTTGCGATCCACAAGTGGTATCAGAGCTGTTAGAAATACGCAATCAATTCACTTAAAGTGTACAGACACAGCGCCTATGGGTCTCGATTGTGACTCGGCCAACCAGCCTTACGTCACTTCGAACATGACTCGACCCAACCCAGCCTCACGTCATTTTGAACGTAACTCGGTCCAATCTGGCCTCTCGTCATATGGCAGAATGCTGGCTCATTTAAACCAATAATCACACTTTCTCTCTAATACTGAATAAAGAATCAAATGGCAACTAAAAGGGAAGGTGAATTAGTTGACGACTAAAACTCGGTTACTACAAAAAGCGAAAAAGCTTCTCTTTTTCTAAGTTAAAAGCTTGAGAAAACCAAAGTGAGTTTTAATGCCTAGCGCGGGTTTGCACCAAGGACAACATTAACGAGATTTCATTGAGACAATTTGGTGAGCCGTCTGTTTCACCTCGTACTCGAATGTTAAAGTTTTGTTGAGCTTTAATGCCCAGCGCGGCTTTGCACTGAGGACATCATTAACGAGATCTCATTGAGACAGTTTGGTGAGCCGTCTGTCTCACCCTGTACTTGAATGTTAATATAAAAACCGTATTGGACGGCGGATTTAAGGAAGAATTAAGTGCTCCTCACTTGAATTTGTCTCTTTTGCATGATTCTCTTGATAGGTTAAGATCATGTGAAATTCTCTCCTATGATTTTTCGCTTTCTCCAAGCCATCTCTTTCCATGCAAAGTCCCACTGTTTCTCTAATAAGTTCATTCATTTCCCACTCATTATTCCCCATCTCTCTCTCTTCTTCTCTTCAATACCCAACCATGCTCAAATTGTTAAGCTTGGCCTCTCCGATGACATGTTCTCCCAGAACAACCTCCTTGCCATGTACTCAAAATCCCACCTTTTGTGTCGTGCACGGCAAGTGTTCGACGAAATGACCGAGAGAAATGTCGTCTCTTGGACTTGTATGATCACTGGGTCGATTCAGAACGGCGAATGCGAAATGGCTTTTCGGTTGTTTCAGCAGATGTTGAGAGCTGGGTTTTGTCCAAATGAGTTCGCTCTTGCTAGCGTCGTGAGTGCGTGCGAATCCTATGAGGAAATAAAGTTTGGTGTTTCGCTTCATTCGATTGCATTAAAGCTTGGATTAGACCGGAATCCGTATGTGGGTAGCTCGGTCTTATTGATGTATGCGAAGAACAGGGATACTGAAGCAGCAGAGCTTGCATTTGAGTGCGTACTTTATCGAGACCTAGCTTGTTGGAACTCCATGGTGGAGAGCTACGTATTGAGCGGCTACGGATACAATGCGATGCAAACAGTATGTTCTATGCACCGAAAAGGACTGGTTTTTGACCAGTTTACTTTTTTAAGTGCTATTAAGGGATGTTTGATTAGCGAAGGCTTAAATTATGCACGACAAATACACTGCTTGATCATCCAGAATAGGTTCGAGTCATACATTGCGGTGATGAACTCTCTCACCGATTTGTATTTGACATTAGGCGTGAAGGACGTTGCTTTGAAGGTGTTCGATAATATACAGGAGAAGGATATTGTTTCATGGAATACGCTAATATCTGCGGTTGCTCAAGAGGAGGATGAGATAGAAGCCATGAGTTTCTTCTCTAGTATGTTATCAACTGGTTTGAAGCCTAACCAAGTTACTTTCTCTGTTATATTAAGAATGTGTGCTGTTAAGGAGCACATTTCACTCGGTCTACAGTTCTTTTGTTTAGCTTGTCGTAGTGGATATTCTGATAATGTTCTTGTCGCTAACTCGGTTGTAGATTTGTTATCTAAATGTGGTTTCGTGAATAGCGCATATCATTTGTTCCGAAGCATCCCGGCTAGAAATCTTGTTACATGGAATGAGATGATATCTGGGTATGGCTTAAATGGCTACAGCAAAGAGGCATTTCAGCTTTTTCGCAATTTGCTTAGGTCAAATATAAGAGCAGATGAATTTACATATTCTGGTGTATTAGGTGCTTGTAAAGAAATGCAAGATTCAAGGACATGTGAGCAGATACATGGTAACATCATTAAATCTGGTTTTGCTTCATATCAGTATGTATGGACATCACTGGTGAAAGCTTATAGTATGATTGGATCAGTTGGAAACTCATTTAGGGTTTTCGAAGAAGTTGGTGAATTAGATTTGGTGTCTTGGGGAGTGATTATCTCTGCATTCGTGAAACGAGGCGTTTTTGGACAAGCCCTTTCACTTGTGAACTGCTTGAGAGAAGAAGGGCAACAGCCCGATGAGTTCATACTCGCTAATATTCTAAACGCATGCTGTAACGCCGCTTTGATTATCCAGTGCAGGTGTATCCATTCTCATGTAGTTAAGACAGGTCATGAGAAGCACTTTTGTGTAGCAAGTGCTGTTATAGATGCCTATGCTAAATGTGGAGATATTACTTGTTCCAAGATGGCTTTCGACAACTGTTCAGTAGAAAATGATGCCATCCTCTACAATACTATGATCACAGCTTATGGACATCATGGGCTGATAAAAGAAGCTCTTGAACTCTACGACCAAATGAGGCGAGCTAATTTAGAACCTACACAAGCCACATTTGTCGCGGTCATTTCAGCTTGTAATCATCTGGGCCTAGTGGAGCAAGGCAAATACACTTTCAACTCAATAAGCTCTATTTATGGAATGCGACCTACGAAGAATCATTTTTCATGCTTGATCGATCTCCTTTCACGAAATGGGCTTCTTGAGGAAGCTAAGGCTGTTATAGAAAGCATGCCATATGAACCTTGGCCTGCTGCGTGGAGGTCGTTGTTAAATGGTTGTCGAATTCATGGAAATAAAGAGATGGGTGAATTTGCAGCTCAAGAGATACTAAAATCGGTGCCAAATGATGATGGTGTTTATGTCTTGCTTTCGAACATTTATGCTGCAGATGGTAGTTGGGAATGTGCGGAGAAGATAAGGATGAAGATGGGAGAAAGGAGGGTCCAGAAGGTTCTTGGGTATAGCATGATTGAGATGTAAGAAACAAATAGTAAATTCTGATAGAGACAGCAAGATGAGCGCAATTAGAATTTCAGGCTTCTTTCAGATAATCGATAACGAAGGTGCTTAATTTCTGAAATTTTTGTGAAGCATTTGAAGATAATTTACTTGTGATTTGTGAAGTGATTCTGCAGTATAAAACTCTCAAACTTGGTAGCCGGGCAAAAAGAATGAAAGCAACAGATCTGTTGTTACTGAGGTCACATTCACTGCTAAAAATTGGGAAAGCAGTATTATTCTAATGAATGAAGAGTGTTGGTACCGAATCGATAAAAGTGGAACAAAGGTTGCTGTGCTTTACAAATAGGGCAATGATTAGCGCCGCTATTTGTATAACTGGATTTAATAGGGTTTGTATATATGTGAAGCAATTTATGTACAGGATATAGTGATGGTAGCACTGTAGCAGTAGCAAGAGTACTGTTAGTGTATTGCACAGCAAATTCCTCGTGCATATTAATTACTTCTTTTAAGACCAAAACTTATTCGATCCTTCTACTTTTTATACTTTTTTACTGTGATTAAGTATCATACAATGGTAATTAACAGAAAATTACACGAGAGTTGGCCCTGATAAAAAGGGTCTTTCTGAATGTCAAGATTATAAACACTGACAAACTTATGCTGAGCCAAGAGATATTGCTTCTGTTCTCTTGCAAAGGGAATAATGCCTCCTTGTATGAAGGCCTTTAACTCTTGTTTAGCAACAATGGGGACATGGGATGTCTAATGATTTAAATTTCAATTAAGGTGCTTATTTTGGAGACCTTGATCAGATACTCACCTTAAAACAGGTCTTTGAAAAGGAAATAATTGCTGGATTTATTGGTGAAATCTGGGAATTTTAAAATTTTATCTTTGAATTAGACAGCATTTCTAGGTGGCAGATGTGAGACTCGTAAAGTTTTTCAGTTTTATGTGCCTTCTAAAAGTCCATGCCCACAGTTTAAAGTTGTTAATGACATTTTGAAACCCCTAAACAACAGAAGAAATATGCACAGTTGCTTCAGATTGAAATAGATGCTTGCAGTTAACCAAAAAGAAGCAGGAAACGAAGAAAGAAGAAAAATAAGCAGAACAGCACCATTGTAAACAGGACTGAAGCAGTAAAACACTCTAAATGTGAGACACTTGCTGCATTAGGGACTATACATTTGAGAAATTAGAATGTACAGAGCAACCCAATTTTGTTCTCTTATACCATGACATCAAAGTCAGATCCAAAGTATGTAAAACAAAACGAATGATGAAACAGAAAAGCCTCTGAACCAAATCTGTCAAAAAACAGTAGTCAATCAATATTTAGTCTCTATTATACGACTGTAAAGCCTCCGAAGATACAACTATAATTTCAGCCCCTTCCACGCCCCTCACAACCAAATGCCTTTTTGAGCTGTTGGAACATCGTTCTGATGCTTTCCTTTGCACTCGGAAGATAATATTCGTTTAAGATGCTTCAGAAACAACAAGAGCTCGAATTGTCACATCATCGTAGCAAACAAATTCCAGGACCTACAAATCAAATGTTCTTTACTGCCCATCTAAACAGCTAAAGTTTACAGAGCCAAGCATTTCTACATCACTGGCGTGTCAAACTACCGAAGGCAGATAGCAGCACTTTACGTACTTGTTCCATACTGTAGCATGTCGACCATGTTTCCATCATATGTTTTCAATCTACAAGCTGGCAGAAGCCAAATATAATTATCTTCAGAGTAAGATAGGTTGAGCCATGCAAGCTATCCCTTGAAAACTTGAGGCCTCTTTAGCTCTGCTGGTGCATTTGTAGAAGTATCTTTTGAGTAGAGCTATTCAAAAAAGAATCAATAATATTTTTGTAATTCCTCCTCAACAGCTTTCAGCTGTAACAGAAGCAGAAGGTTTAGAGACATGAAAGCTTATTGTCACGTAAAAGCAAAGCTCCGAACTTCTTGTTTGCCAAATGCCTCATTTTGGGAAGCTTCTGCTTTATGGAGTAGAGATGTTGCTCCATAAACCGGGTAAAGACAGGCGTTAGATAAATTTGAACTCACTTCGAGTCCCTCGAGGATAGCTGTCCATGACCTGGCATCGGGAGCATGAGACCTGCCGACCATCTCCATGAGAACTTGAATTGCTTCGGAGAAAAGCCCTTTCTCACACAAGCCGCATACTAGACGATCAAAACTCGAAGGCCCCGGATCGCACCCCTCTCTCAGCATTTCCACAAACAGCTGATATGCTTCCATCAATCGACCTTCAGAACACAACCCATCAATCAAAACTCTAAAAGTATGCGAATTCCATCTAATTCCCTTTTCACGCACTTCACTCATCACCTCCATTGCTTTCCTCATCTCACTAGCCCTTACATACCCAGCAATTAGTATGTTATAGGTCTCTACATCAGGATTGCACCCTACTCTCCCCATGCACTTAACCATTCTACCAGCTCTTTCAAAATCCCCTCGCTTACACAACCCATCAATGTAGGTGTCGTAAGTAAACTTACCCGGCACAGTACCCGTCAGAAGCATTTCATCGAACAGTTCATCGACCTCTTTAAAATTTCCCTTCGAACTAAACCCACTAAGAACCGTATTATAGCTACCGACATCCGGCTTCCGCCCATCGAATATCATCTGATTGAGAACAAAATAAGCATCATTCACCTTCCCATCCCTAACAAGCGCACCGATCACTGCATTATACTCCGACACACTCGGCGCGAAACCGACACTCCGCATTTCCTCTAAGAAATCCACGGCCTCCGCCGAGCCCAGTTCCTTACAAATCGTTCGAAGCACCAAAGAATACATCTTTTCATCGGGCGCGCACTCGTGAAGCGGCATCAGACGCATAAGCTCGATCGCCGAGCCCACCTTCCCAATTCTACAAAGTGCGCTAACAAGAACCCTAAATGTGGACTCCTCGATTCGAATATTCAGCTCCGGGGACCTCAGTAGCACGTCCCTGACCAACAAAAGGCCCTCCTTTCGCCTACACAGGATCCCCAGCAACAAATTTAGGGATTTCGCAGTGGGCGCGCACCGGAAAAGGGGGATTTTGAAGAACACGTCGAGGGCTTCGCGGATCAAGCCCAATTTGCCGAAATTGCGGATCAGATCGAGGAAAATGGCCTCCGGGGTGGGGGATTGCTCGGAGGATTCGAGGTGGGAGAGGATTGGGGGGAAGTGGGAGCGGAGGAGGTGGGGGCGGCGGAAGAGGTGGGCTAGGGCGAAGGAGTACGCGGCGGGGGTCGGGGCGGAGTCGTAGGCGCGGAAGGAGTCGGTGAGGAGGGAGACGAAGGAGTCGGCGCCGGGTTCGGGGTCGGCGCCGAGTTTAAGCTTGAAGGATTCGAGGGCGCAGGACTCGGCGACGACTCTTTCGTGCCGCTTCGTTTTGTAGCGCGGAGAGAGCGCCGGTTTCCATCGTCTCATGGCGCGGGGCTTCGCATGACAACGCTCGGAAGCGAGAGAAAAGAGGAAGATGATCAAAATATAAAATGTAAGGATAGTCCCTATAATATTCCGATACTAGATGTTGGTCCTTATCGTCTCTAAAATGGAAAATGAAAATTTTAAAATCCAAATGAGTTATGTAAAAAAAAAGGACCATTTTGTAATTTGTATTTAGTCCCTCAAATTGTTTTTACAAATAATCCTAATAAATTTATATTTGTATAAATAAATTTTTTTTTTGTTAAACGCGCTAATTAAATCACCTTATATAAATACAGTGATTGAATCACCGTATTTTTTTATATTTTTTATTGTTTCTAAGTAAAAAAAAATTAAAGTGTGAATATGAACACGATGATTCAATCATCGTGTTTAATTTAAAATTATCAGCATGGTACATGAGTCGTGTGGTAAAAAATTAGTTATATATATAAATATAAATTTGTCAGAATAATTTGTCAAGAAAAGATTTTTTAGGGGCTAAATGTAAAAAAACTCCTAAAAAAATGACAACTAAAAAAAGGAAAACTGTATCTGGCTAGATGGGCGCCACGTGGCCAGAACTCTGCCCACGTGGCGCCCATCGGAGCCGGGTTCTACCAATTGTTTTTTTTTTCTGTTTTTTTTTTTTACTAACCCTCCTCGAACTCAATTATAAGCCCAAAAATAAATCAAATTCCCCACCCCCTTAAACCCTCTGTTCGAACCCCTTCGCTCTCGCCGCACCCTTCACGCGCTCTTCTCCTCTCAATTCTCTAATCAGGTGAACGATCGCTACTTTATTAATCTACTCTTCTCTGATCCAATCCCTATGTTTTTTTTCGCTTTTTTTTTGGTAACTCATAGACCTTATTACTGCTTTTTTTCTTCTATTTTTGCTTGACTTGTTAGGGCTAGTGTAATTTTATCCTATTTTCCCTGCTTTTTTGGTTCTTTTTATCTGTTCGATTCGTTATTTTTTCGCATTATATGTGCTATTTTTCATATATAATCGGGAGGAAGAAGAAGTTGTTTTTTTGGTTATTTTTGTTGATTTTCTGTAAAATTAGTGCACTCAAACAAGGTTTTGAAGATTGTTTAAGAAGAAAACGATGTTCTGTTGTCAGATATTTTTTTGCGAAGAATGGGATTGCAATGTATGGGAAATTTCAGGTAGTAAGGTGTTTAAATGAGAAATTTTGGTTCTAAATCTTAAAATCATGGTATTGCGGTGACAATTTATATTTTTTAAACTTGTTTTTCAACTGTAAATATATATGATAGGTTATGTAAAAGGTTTTCGAGGGGGCATATTTAATGTATGATGCTTGCCGTTATTGAAAAGAGCATGTGAAAGATCTTAAGGAAGTTAATATTTTACTAAGGATAAAATAGTAGAATAATAAGGACTAATAAAAGGTAAGAAACGATTAAGGCCTACTGTGGGATTGCAATTCCAAGAGCACCTGCTTTTATGCTTTGAAGGTCCAAAAATCCAAAAGCACGGTTACATGATTCTCCGGCGGCGGTTGCCACCGCAATTTTTATTGGAGAAGGGAAGATTGGAGGCGCTTTCGAATTTTTTGGGCCTTCCGAAGTATGAAAGCGGGTGTCTTTAGCCACTGCAATACCAAACTCGGCCTAAATGTATGTTCTTGTAAGAATTGAATAGATATAGATATAGATATAGATGTTAACATTAGTATCCAGTTAGTTTCTTATGAGTATCTTTGTTTTGTTTTAATATTATCTCTGAGAAGATGCCAATTTTTCTTTCTTTTAATTAAAGAGATGCTTGCTATGAAGATGATTAAACTTAAAATTTTGAGGCCTTGTTTTTACGTTGTGGATTGCTTAGTACTTCATCTTCTTAAAAAAAAAATATTTAGGGAAGGGTAAATGAAGAAAGAAATGGACGGTTCTTCTTCTGCTCCCCCTCCTCGCAAGGTGCTTGCTCTTTTTATTCTTTATTTGCATTGCCCTCTTTTTCTTAATTTCTAATTTTTATCTTCTCATGTGCTTTTTTTTAAAATATATCTTTTGTAAAATGTGGCAGTTAAAATTTGCACCCAAAATCCCTCCTCGCAAGACACAAAAGACTGTTGTGCCAAAAGTGTACGTAAATGAATCCAATTGCATGATTTGATTGCATATTTCTCTGTACGTTCTTGTCTGGGCCATGAAACTTATGATAGTCTTCTTTAGGGAACCATCTGAGACAAAAGAAGAGACCATTGATAAGGAGCTTCTGATGAAACTTAGAACTGCAAAGGTACTGTTGGTTTCTATTACCCTCTATGATGATGTTTGAGAACCTAATCATGTTTGGATTTTATGAATCGAAGCTTTTCTTTTGCAGACTAATGATGGTTTTGGTCGGAGAAAGTCTAAGAATGAAAAGGAAGGTATGGTTTAGTTGCATGTACCATTACTTTTCTGTTAACTCTTTATCACATCGTGGCATTAACTTACATTTTCTCAATTGCAAGGGATTGATGCATGAATTTTTTGGTTTAATGGATGGATGTTCTAGTTTAGCTCAGCAGCTGAGCGTATATTGATGGGCATTTCAATTCAAAACATGATCGAGTTTTAGGACCCCAATTGAGTCTCCATTTTCAACCTATTAAGTTCATCGATGAGTTTCTTCGGTGTATAGTGTTAACGTGCTATTTTGTCGATTAAATAGACTAACCAGATCTTTATATATTTGTTATACTTATCATTTCTCGCTTCATCTTTATTAGTTTGTCTTTGTTTCCTTATTGTTGTAATTGAAGAATCTTAATTTCCTATATGAGTAACCTAATATTGTGTTGCAGCTTCCTCAACGCAAGTTGCATTTGGCCCAGTGAATTCTTTGAAGGCAAGATCATTTCCTCTCCCTAGAGATACTACTACAGGTACTTAAGTTGTACTAACCAAGGATTGTTTTTTCTTAGTTTTTGCTTTGTTTGTATTCATGTGGACCTAATGAGCATTCTTTTTTGTTCATTTTAGATCCATCATCTCCAAAAATAGATAAGGAATATGCAGAACCCTGGGTGAGTAATTAAAACATTTCTTCACCAACTAATGCTTCTTCTCGCATTCTATCTTATATCCTTTAATATTACTGCAGGACTATACCCACACAAATTATCCTGTTACTCTTCCTTTGAGAAGGCCCTATTTAGGAAACCCAGGTAATTATACTACTGGTGCTTACCCTAACCTTTTGCATCATGATCACTTCGCTGTAGTTATTTTTCTTTTCCCCCCATTTTTTCAGAAATTCTTGATGAAGAGGAATTTGGGGAGGCTGCAAGAAGCTCAGTTCCAAATGAGGATGATGTAAATGCTGCTGAGCAACTTGGGCTGATGGTATGTGTATTTTCTGGAGTGACAAAGTTATCTTAATTGCAAAAACGGATAGAATGCTGTTCATCTGTTGGTTGCTTGGAAACAAATCCTTGAGACAATTGATGGGTAAAATGTGTGGATAGTCTCATTACTGTATTAATAATAGAACTTGGTTCCTAAACTACTCACATAAACACTTTATTCCCTCAACTTTCTCATATATTCTATCCCTGTTATTTAAAAAGATTCTAACATCTGTTGACTTCTGCTGTAGAATGGCATTCTATAAGTGCTGATTTTACAAGAACTTTTTCTTATGGTCAGGAATGGAATCACAATATATAATGAAAGTTCATGGATCAAAGTGTTTAGGTCAAATGTTTCATGGCCCAAGTAGCAATTTCAGAATTGTACCAATTCTATCCATTCAGTTTACACTTGTTTGATCCCCTCAGCCAACTAATTCTTTGCTTTGAGAAAATTCTGTCAGAATTTTGTGGTGTTTTTGACTTTTTGCTTACAACATTCTGTCAACCTACTAGATGGAATTACTTGCAAGATTTTGATGGTAATTGTTGGGGGTCTGAAATTTTGAAAGGGGTTAATGGTTAGGACATCTTGCCAAGGAAACCAACTGTTTGAAGGGGTGACTTTATTTATCGTATATCTTTGACATCTTCTGCAATGATAACAGGAGGAAACGGATGAACCACAATTCCTCTTCTTTCAGTTGCCGGCTGTTCTTCCCTTAGCGAAAAAGCCCGATGCATCAGTAGACGCCAAAAAAGGGTCTAATAAGACAATTCTTGCTTCAAAACTGGAGGAGGTTCCCGAGGGCCGTATCGGAAAAATTCTGGTTTACAAGAGCGGAAAAGTAAAGATGAAGTTGGGAGATTTGCTGTTTGATGTGAGTGCTCGAAGCCCATAATTTTACATTGCTATTATTGCGCATGATGTGATTTGTCATTTGTGTCATACTTAAATAGTTTCTTTTCGATCTTCAGACTGTTAAAAATTTAGTGCTTGCCCTCTTGATGTTTGAGCCGTATTTCTATTTTGTCCTCATAGTTCCAATTTGAGCAATTTAGCCTTGAAATTGTTTTGTGCAACATCCTTAGTTTAGTGTATCAGATAAAATATTACAAAGTTAGCACTATCTGTAGACTTTGTTGAAATTAATTTCTGAGGAAGAAATTGAAACCCATTGGAGACCAACACGAAAATGAGGTCTAACTTGTGGGGTAAACTTGAACTATGAGGATGAAATGGAAATGGTGGTCAAACTTTAGGAGCTGAATTGTTGCAATTTAAACCGAGGATGAAATCGAAAACTGCATCAAACTTTAGGAACTGAATTTCTAATCAACAGTTGGAATTTTTCTGCAGGTTTCTCCGGGCGCCAATTGTGTTTTTGCTCAAGACGTCGCGGTAGTTGATACTAAAGAGAAGCAGTGTTGCGTTGTTGGAGAGCTTGGGAAGCGTGTCGTGGTAACACCCGATATCAACTCTCTTCTGGGTTGTAGCGAAGATATGGATGTTTCGTCGTACCCATAAACGGCGTTTTTTTTTTTTTTATGTATGTCAAAGTTCTTTGTAGATCTACCGAACAAAGATAGTATGGTAGTATGGCTTCTCATTTGCTAGGCATGGATTACTAACTCTTATGTTGGATTGGAATTTCTCAGTTTTATACTTTTATTTATGCCTAAATTTTGTATAGAGCTTTGAAATAAAGATCATATGTTATGTTGAATTAGAAATTGTTTTCGCTGGATTGATTTTTTGAGGCTCGAGTAAAATGATCCATTTTATGCATCTGTGGAGTGGTGAATGCGTGGTTACAATGCATTGCCAAATGGTGTAGCCTATTTTGTGTCACGGTTCATATGCATGGCATCATCTTCTGTAGCGGAATGTTACGCTCAGGGACGAAGTCAGGATTTAATCACGAGGGAGACCAAAATATATACAAATAAAAGTTTTAGCAGATAAATAAAATTTTAACTACTCAAACCTTTAATAAAAAAATTTAGTGAGTAGATAATTAATATTAAAAAATATTAAATTTATTTCTTTAATTTACACTTGCTTGCTTGACTTCTAATTATTTTTTTTGCATTATTCTATTCAAATGACTTAAGAATTAATTTTACTAAATATAATAGTAATTTAGTTAGAATTTAATTTTTTTAAATTTTTATTAGTTAAATAGTAACAACCAATGATTAATATATAACAGAGTTATTAAATTTAGCATACTATTTTATTTAGTTAAATAAATTAACTCATAAAAAATAATTAGAAAGTTAAGAATATATAAAATAAAATATTTAGAGTTATTAAATTTAGCATACTATTTTATTTAGTTAAATAAATTAACTCATAAAAAATAATTAGAAAGTTAAGAATATATAAAATAAAATATATTTAAAGTTGAAAGGACTTATTTCAAAATACACTATAATTAAGAGGTTCTTACTATATTTTTATCTATAAACATACAAGAAGAGAGAGAAGTCTATACTAGTACTAAATTTTTTTTATAAGATAGACCCATATATTATAAAAATTTATAAAAAATTTATAAACCATTAAAAGACTATAATATAAATATTGAAAAGTTGAGGAGGACCATGGCCCCTTTGGGTCTCCATATAGTTCCGCCCCTGGTTACGCTTACAATCGTAATCAGGGACTTTGGATATTAACTACTAAGTCCTCTGCCGCTTGCACAAGGGACGGTCGGTGCATGCATCTAAATATTATTAAGATTTTTAATTGAATTGATGTGGTTCTCGCAACTAGGGGCTTAAAAAATAAAAAAATAGTATGACAAGGGATTGAACAACTTGTTTTGGAAAATAATATTTATACCAAGAAAGATATAAAATTCAATGAAGGATAAGGTAGTGTAAGAGAAGGGCAATTGCGGCGTACGAAAGGGTTTTTGTTATTGAATAATTCGAAATAAATAACCTGCTGCACCATCAGAACTCTGAAGAACGTTATCATCTCCCAGTTGTACAGAGTATGATTTTACAAACAAAATGGCGCAGATTAGCATTGCTAGTAACTAAACTTCCATAGAGTTTCTTACAAATTCAACAAGCTACTGATATGAGAATATACACACACTTTGCATCACAAAACGCTTCCTTTTCACACAGAACATAGAAGTTTCGGCGAAAAAGATAACATTGTTATCTACAGCTACTACCAGGAGAAAAAGAAGATAGATAAACATGTCTACTAATATTGCCTGAATGTAAGATTCAGGCGTCCGGGCCGAAGCTTACTGTCCTCAATCAGCCGCTTAGGTGCCGTCCTAGGTTTGATGCATGGAACTCCATGGAATATATTCCTCGACTTGCCGCCGAACAATAGAACATCACCGGACTCGAGTTCGACCCTTTCAGCCTTCGCGGCGTCTCTATCGACTCCGTACAAGAACTCCGCCGAGTCACCCAGAGAGAAGGAAACAACAGGTAACCCCTTGACAAGGCTGCTTTTGCTCTCATCTTTGTCCTGCGTGACGAAAGGAATAGTCGCATCAAGTAAATAATTTATAAATATGAGGATAAGAAATCAAACAGTCACAAACATTCAACTAAGCTCTGCTCAAACTATTTATTGTAATGAGATATACCTGATGAAGGCCTAGTTTTCCGCTGTCACTATAGAAGTTCGCAATGCAAATATCAGGCGACATCCAAGGGAGTTCCTCCTCAACATTTTTAACTCCCTCCTCTCGGAGTAAGAAATCATGAGAAGCTCGAATCGCATTTTCTACCAACTTTTCAAAGAGCTGAGGAATTTGGGGCGGTACGGCACCATCAAATAACCGTTTCTCTTCGTATGAGCTAGTTTCTGGATCCCAATTCTTGCCTAAACACATCATCTGGAGATGTAACTTCGCACCATCTGAGTAGCCTGGTGTGTAGAATCCTCCTGCACCAATGCCAAGATCTCGGCATATTTTAATGATACTAACCTATTAAGAAAATCAAATAGAGCATCTTAGAATCTCGAGGGGCATGTATGATTTTACAAGGATATATCTGCAAATAGATGACTTTTCTCAATAAAAAAAACAAGATTACAGATTGAAACTTGCCTGATCATGATGTCCAATGAAACCTTTTAAGAGCACCATTCCAGGTCTCAAATATTTCTTCTGCGGAACATGCCAGGAGCACTCGCGATTCCTTCTTTTTTCTCTATTGAGTTCGAGTAGAGAAGGTCGCAATGTGACGACTATACATTTGCTCTCATCCACACATATATCGAAAGGTCTTCTCTCAGCATCACATTCAGCAAGTTTCCAGCTACAGGAAGAACTTTTCCTATCTACAGAAGCTTTTGCTTCTTCTTGTTCAACAGCTCGAAAAGGAGTGCCTCGTCTGCCACTATAACTTCCACACGAGGTCGCCAAACTGGCAATTTTTCTGTCCGTAGAAGAGTTTCCAACAGAAGGTCGTGTGCCACTACTTTTTCCTCTATTGAGTTCGAGTAGAGAAGGTCGCAACGTGACGACGATACGTTTGCTCTCATCCACACATGTATCGAAAGGTCTTCTCTCAGAATCACATTCAGCAAGTTTCGAGCTACAGGAAGAACTTTTCCTATCTACAGAAGCTTTTGCTTCTTCTTGTTTAACAGCTCGAAGAGGAACGCCTCGTGTGCCACTGCTGCTTTCACACGAGGTCGCCAAACTGGCAATTTTTCCGTCCGTAGAAGAGGTTCCAACAGAAGGTCGTGTGCCGTTACTTCTTTTTTCTCTATTGAGTTCGAGTAGAGAAGGTTGCGACGTGCCGACGATACGTTTGCTCCCATCCACACATATATCGGAAGGTCTTCTCTCAGAATCACATTCAGCAAGTTTCGAGCTACAGGAAGAACTTTCGCTATCTACAGAAGCTTCTGCTTCTTCTTGTCTAACAGCTCGAAGAGGAGCGCCTCGTGTGCCACTACAGCTTTCACTCGAGGTCCCCGGGCTGGCAATTTTTCCGTCCGTAGAAGAGTTTCCAACAAAGACCTACATTTCCAATCAAAGTTATATTAGAACATAAATATATGTTCGACCAATAACAATTCGACAGCATGCTGAAATAGCGAAAACGCTATAGATGTATCAGATTAAACATGTGAATTCATAGATTTTTGAGAACTACTATCACTCTTCAAACTAGAATACGATAATTGTACATCACTAGAAACTGATTAATCAGCAGATATATTGCACAATAAACAATTAGTCATCACTTTACATATTCGCAAAGCATATGCAGAGCTATAATTACAGGAAAATAAACATTATATAGGCGAATAATAACCTAGGTTTTTTTTTAAAAAAAAAAATCTCAAAATCGATGTTTAGGAATAGTTTAGCAGCTGCAGCTTCTTCGTAACTTGCTTGGTGACAGTGAAAGAAGCAGAAGCCATAGGTTGGCCCTGCTATTATGTATACAACATTGTTCAATAAAGTACTACTTGGGGAAAGGCGTTATTAGGTGAATCATTACAACAAAATCCCCAAAAAAATTTCTCCCTGCAGCAGAAGAGGAGCTCTGAATCAAAGCTTCTTCTTTTTGGGCTCAGATTCTTGCAACAGCTTCTCGCTGCGGCAGAAGCTTTAAAACTTTCTCTTTTTTCAAACACTTTGAGGTGCAAAACAAGCACTTACGACCACAAAACTCTTTTCGCCACAGCAAAAGTTACAAAATTTAATTCGCCAAATTCTTGGATATTAGATTCGTAACCACGCAGCATCATAAATATCGAGATTGAACCACAAAAATTAGCACAAAAGCTCCTAAGCGAATCAAAATTACCCCAAAATTTACACTCTTCCCACAATCAAAACAACTCTACTCACCACCTAACCAAATTTCGCCACCCCAGCATCAAATTAATCACCAAAAACTCAGAAAAATTCGAGGAAAAAGAAAAAGAAGAGATCGAGGAGAGAAATCGATACCGATCCGCGGCTCCGCGGCGCGCGTCGGCGAGTCGGGGGCGCGTCGGGAGTTCGCTCGCCCCTCATCGTCGTCTCGGAATAAGCGGGAATTGGGAATAACAGGGGCGGAATAAGTAATAATACGAAGGAGAGAAAAAATAGCGAATAAGGAGAATAAGTTATTGCAGTATAAATTGGGGCGGTTTTGGGAATCGAATTCGCATAGGAGTGGGTCAAAATGTTTGAAGACCCCTCAGCTATAGATTTCTTTGAAAGAACCTCCTATATCATTATATTTTGATTAAGATCACTCCACTTTTAAATGGTTTTAAAATTGAAAATTTTAGACAAATAATTAAAAAAATTATCAAATTTAATGATCTATATAATAATTTGATACAATTTTTAACTTTATTAGCTATAAAACTCAAAATCAAAAAAACATAGAAGTTAAAGTTGAAGGATCGATTTCAGATTCGAATATAGTTGAGGGTGGTTTCCGTGCATTTTCACCGAGTTATTCTACGGATCGTGCCGCATGAGGAGGCGCGAGATCCACCGTCCGATTATCAAGTGGCGAATCGGGACCGTGCATTAACGAACGGTCGCATAGCGCCGCGTTGCATGCAAGTTTATCGAAAATTGTCCCAAGTGGATTCCGGAGTGTTCCCCGGTAACAGGAGAGAATTTATAGCATCGGGTTGGACGGTGGATGAAGAAGGACCGAATTACCATGGCATCATCTGACCGTCGAAAATGGGAGCCCATATTGTTTGACTGGGACGAGGATCGAAGCAACAGGTTTTTTAAGATTTTAATAAATCTTAAAAAAAAAGACTTTTCCAAGATTTATTTAACATAAAATTACAAAAAAATATATTTTTTGATTAAGTTTGTAGAAATTTGTATGCGTTGAGTTTATCAAAATGTGCCGAGTTCAAACGTAAGGAGCAGTCAAATAATAATAATTTGTTAGGTTTAAATTATCAGTCTAAAATATTTTAATCTAGAGATAATTATTTTTTTATCCTTGAAAATTTATGATATTTCTTTTTACCTTTTAATTTTCAATATACCCTTGAAAAGTCTCTGTTTCTTTTTTATATACTCTTATTTTGAGAGTGAATTGAAAAAAAATTTAATTTTTTCAAAAATATTTTGGCAAACTGATTCTATGAGGATATATATGAAAGGGGGGAACTTTATAGGGGTATATAGGAAACTGCCCCTTTAGTCTATATACTTGTGCACATTTTGAGCTCGAGTTGGACCATAGTTCAACTTAACTACTTGGGCTCGATGTCAATCCAAACCCAATCTAAATTTGGGCTTGTTCGAATTTTCCCAATCCAAATCTAACCCAAGTTTCAAATTTGGATCAAGAGGGTTAGGGTTGAACCAGACCCAAACCAAATTGCACCCATAATAGTAAACAACACCTGCAAAATCATTGCACTACATTGCTTAGAAAACATTCATAAAAAATTAAAAAAAATTTAAAAAATGTACAGTGGAGTTCCAGCACACTAGTAATTACTAAATGCTAATGATGTCACCACCTCACCTCATTATTTATGGCAATGATTTAAAAAAAATCATAAATTTTCAAAAAATATTCTATAAGATACAATGAACTTATTGCGTGCACTCAGTGTATCTCGCGCTAAATATCTGATGATCCAAATCTTAAAATCAAATATTTTCTAATATATAATGTGCACATCGAACACTAATAATTTATAATAATTTGATTGTGAGCAATGTGTAGTAGGATTTTAGGTCTAAGGTGCACTGTGGACCGGGTGCATGCAATAAATTCTCCTAACGAGCAAATTAACTTCAATACTCCCGTAAAAACCAAACGCCATATTATTACATGGAATCGAAGTATCCAAAAACTTTATAATTAAATTCTTTCTTTTTTCACCTTTTTTTTTTTTTTTTTTTGAATCACACAACATGATCACCTTATTACTATATTTACCATCCTTTCCAATTCTATCTAAATCACCCAGAAAAAAAAAAAGTAAAAATAACAAAGAAGAAACATCTACATGGGCCTTCATAGTTTCCTCATCCCCTATCTATTGATCTCTTCATTTTTTATAGTTGCGGCGCTCTCTACTTTAGACTTTTTTCTTGGAGCCCGTGTAACAATTCCGATCCCTTCGGCTTTCGAATCGGGGTTTAAAGGAAGAGCATTCGTGCTCGACGCAGGACGGGCGCCTCCGAACTTTAGAGTGGCACTGAGTGTCGAGGCCATTGGCGGCGGCGGCAGTGGCAGTTCGGGGTATTTGTGTTCACTTGTGGTTTTCTTGGAAGAAACAAAAGTGTGGACGTCGGATTACGCAGCAAAATTTCTGCCCGTCAGAAGCTGCGTGCTTAAGCTGACAGAAAACGGTGACCTGCGGTTGACAGACTACATTGGAAAGATCGGGTGGCAGACTGCGACGTCGGGACGAGGTGTGAAGGTGATCATACAAGTCTAAAATTCTTTGAAACTGAGATTCCTCTTCTATATATTGCTTACTAAACAATCATTTTGGTGAAGTTTATTTAGTAATTATCAAAGCCTTCATGCTTATATGTTCCAAAAATTTTGATTTGATTTGTCATCCATCTATTTGAATCAAACAGGAACTCCACCTGCAAAAGGACACAGGAAACCTCATCCTCAGAGATGCAGAGAACAAAACCAAATGGCAAAGCTTCGACTATCCGGGAGGCGTACTGCTGCGCGGCCAACGGCTTTACGCACCAGCTCGTCTAACTACCTTTCCGACCGACTTTTCGGCGCACTACTCCCTAGAGCTCCAACAAGGAAAGCTGGTAACTTACCTCAACTGGAGAGACAAGAAGTACTCCTACTGGAAATTCTCGCCGCGCGGCGATAGGAACATCTCATTTGCTCGACTGGGCTCGAGGGGCCTGAAACTTTTCGACAGGAACTCGAGAAAGATCGCGCAGATACTAGCGGGAGGATCGGTACCGGTACGGTTCTTATCATTGGGAAGTAAAGGAAACTTAGGGCTGTACTACTATTCGACAGCGCGCGGAAAGTTTGAAGCTTCATTTAAAGCACTCAGATTTTGTGACCTTCCCCTCTCTTGTGGACCTTGTGGGGTGTGTTCTTCTTCGACAAACACATGCAAATCTCTGCAACTATCAAGGACAGAGAACAATAACATTGCTACAAGCTTTTGTGGGGACTCTGCTACTGAGGTGGTAATGGAGGAGATAAAGGGAGTTGATAGTGTTCTTAGGCCTCCATTTCTAAAAGCAAATTTGAGATTGGAGGAGTGTGTGAATTCATGCTTGAAGGATTGCTCTTGTGCTGCTGCTTTTTACATGGGGAGGGAGTGTTTTCTCTATGAGTTGGTGGGGGGTTTGAGAGAAGTAGAAAATGGAAGTGGGTTTAGTTATTGGGTGAAGATCCAAAGGGAGAAAAGTAGGGTTCATGGGGTTTCTTCTAGTCTCCTAACAAAGATTTTGATCATAGGTGGGGTTATTGATGGGGTGGCCCTTTTTGTAATAATGGGGGGGTTGCTGTACTATTTCTGCAAGATTCACAAGAAAACGGATAATTCGGAACTGAATAACAATTGATTTAGAAATATACTTTGATTTGATCACTTCATATTGAAAGAGTACTTTTCGAAATACAAAAGGTTTGTTACTAGTCAGCTGAAAAGTTCAGTGTGGTCATTACATCTTTGAGGTTAATATTTCTATACTGCGATAGAGTTAGCGATGCTCCCATCTCGAGTTCTCCACATCTTCGTCGATTTCAACAACTTCATCCTCGTATTGAGAGTCGGAGCCGTCTAAGTCGTCAAAAGGGTCTTTGTTCTTATCGTCCTCATCCTCAGATGATTCTTCTTCAGGATAGTCATTGAGGGGGTTATCTTCGGCTAAAATCGAAGGAAAGAAAAACAGTTTAGTGGATTCAGTATCCTGAATTATATAGGGAGGATTAATTCATAGAAATGAGAGTAGAGTTACCATTTGAATCATCAGTTTCATATTCAGAGTGTTCAGGGCCGTCATAGTAATCCTCGTCATCATCGACTTGCACCCTGCAGCAAGCAAATAACATCTTGATATTACAAAACAAAGAACTAACTTCAAATTGTAGTAACGAAACAGGGTCTCAGAAATATTTACAGTGGATAGTTGGTTTCCGCATCCTCCATGTTGCTATCCACACCATCCTCCACCGTATATAGGTCGTAAACATATTTATCTGTTCAAGCAAACCATGCCATCTCTGAATGTTAGTACATTCAGGCCTAAATAAAACGATTAATGTGAACTTGTGAAACAAAAAAAAGATTCAGCCAAGTCCTTGAAAGTTCACATATATTTAATTACATTGCAACACTTAAGTCTTCAAATTTTACAGTTAATACTTTTGACAGAGTGCTCATGGCACTGTTCACCAAAGGGATCAAAATCAAACAGCATGGTTATAGATTTTTTACTATGTATTATATGCTTATGAAAATAAAAATTCTGTTCTACGAATACAATTAACTTTGATGGGCTATTATGTGCAAATATTTCTGATAACAATGTGATAAAATGTCAAGCTTTATAGCATATCAGATATCATTCTGCATTGTTTGAAAGTATATTGAGAGTACTTATCGAGCCGACCTTCTCTGGATTGATGAGAAAAGATATCTGATTCAATCTCTGCAGCAGCTGTCGGTATGTACTCCCTTATAAGTGGCAGATAATTACACAAAATTGCATCATCTTCTATTGAAGGACCTCTGTAATATAGTCCATAACGGCAGTTATTACGAGGAAGACAACATAGATGGGACAAAAATAACCTAACCTTAAAAAGTTAACGCATAAAAATAGAAAGCAAACTTACTTTTGCTTTTGTACCCTTTCAGATTCTTCATCCTCAACATCAACTCGAACAACATCATAAAGATGGCATATTTCTCTCAAAGATTCATTATCTGCATCTCTGCTCCCTTTTCTACTTCTCCATATTTGTTCAAAGCGAGCACTTCTTACTCGATTCTGGTAAAGGAAAAGGCATTCCAGTATCACTTAGCAAATTAATTTTCATTATGTCCAGTTGTCTATATATTAAAAGGATTAATTAGATTATAGAGCAGGAATTTGGAAATGAAAAAATTATGCAAACAAAAATCACTGGCTAAATGAAGTCAAACCAAAATGCATGTGTCTAAAAAAAAAACAAAAAAAGAAAAGAATTAAGAGCTTCTAATCTTACCTTAATGGCATAAGGCACCATGCTAGCAAAATTTGTTCATCAACAAAAATTCACAAAGAATTAGTTATGATATCATATCCTACATGGTATTATTTTAGAAACTTGTAGATTGAACTGATAGACAAAAGTCAGAAGGAATCGTAATGCAAATTATATCTTCATAATTCTTGAAAAAAGAAAAATAAACACAAGAAGATTGCCTACTGAAGCGACAGAATACAACAAGATGCATCTTCTGAACGTAATTACTCTTCTATCGATAATAGAAATGGAGACAGATAGTACATCGAGTAAAGAGTACCTCATGGTCTTGTCTTGCTATTAAACGCAGCTGATCTTGCTTCTGCTGGCATCAGAGGCAAAAATTCTCAGTTTTCAGACATGCTAATCAGCAATCAACTCAGCTATATTGCGAATAATACAATTTATAAGGAAATAAGGAAAAGCGAGAATGCAATCTTTTATTATGTCAATATGAAGTCTATGTACTAAGGAGTTGTTGCAGAGCTCATCCCCAACTTTAATCTATCACGATTCACAAGTGTGAAACAACCGTTGTACTCTAAAAGTTTAAGCTGTTAAAAAACGGTGTTTATATATTTTTATATTTAACACTCCCTCTCACCTCTGGGCTCGAGACTTTTTGCAAGGCCCATGACGTGTACTTGAATTAAATGGAAGAAAATTAATAATGCTAGGAGCCTGGCGTGAGTCGAACTCAAGACCTTCCGCTCTGATACCATGTGAAACAACCATTGTACTCTAAAAGCTTAAGCTGTTAGAAAACAGTGTTTATATATTTTTATATTTAACAACAAGCATATATACATGCACGACAAAGAGACAATGGACAAAACTCAGGCTTAAGCATCCGCGTTTCTTTTCAAAACAAAAGGAAGCCTCCAAAATGATCAAATTAGTTTTCAAAAACCGTTAACAGTTAGTATACCACAATAAATTATGCTCCACTCTGGATACGCTCTACTGTGTTCATTCTTGATCCCACGATTGGCAGGGTTGCGAATTTACTACTCAATAGGCAATAAACAGGAAAAGCAAGGTGGAGCATAAGGAATTTGCACACCCACGACACAAAATGAGAAAATTAGACCACAAAGCAATTACAACAACACCGGGCAAGAGTCAGTACTCACATTATCTTGTTTGAATCTGTTCTTCCGCTCCACATTCTTACTCTTCGGCTCCTTCTGACCGCTGGGATCAAGCTGTTGAAAGGTAATAATAAACACAGTTATTTGTTAAACTGCTAACAACTTCATCTAAACTCTCCACACACAGATTCAGCAGCAAATCATAATGAGGCATGTAAGATCCAAATTATGAGAACCAATGAAAAGATAAGCGGAAGTAATCAGACTACGTGGACATTAAAAAAGAAGCTAACCAGAAAAGAATGCAAAACATCTTTGATATCTTCAGACTGCCTTATAGTCTCGACATGTTGCGCCAAGAACTTCTTTGTTTTAGCTTCCCCTACAATTATTATTCACATGATTAAAGAGAAGCCGCTGAAATTCGTCAAAGATACCAAGAACAACAACAAGCAATCATTACCTTGTTCTGAGATGGAACTGGAGATGGAGAGGTTCCCGATATCCAGCAAGCGCCGCTTCAGCGGCCTCTCATTGATCTCTAGCCCTGAAAATCAACACAAATTAATTTTTTTCAGAAAGTTGGTCAGACAGAAGGGAATTTTTCGGAAGAAAGCGCGAGAAACTGACAGAATGCATCCAGCCTGGCCTGAGAAGACTTCCGCTTAACCCTAACAACAACTGGCTTCACCTTAGCAGCATCCGGATTTGAAGATGAGGCGGCCGCAGAAGGATCTGCAGCAGGCTGTGCCATAATCTCCATCCTGCAGAAAGAACTGCTCTCGAACGTGACTCAACTCAACCCAACCTTAGCTCTTACCTATTCTAGAAAATAATTTCTTGCCGAAAAGTTCGGCAGGAATTCGTGACCTGCTCTGTTACCACTGAGTTGGTTAAAAGAGAGTAACCAGTTTTTTTAATATAATTTACTGGTCTCGATTGCGACTCGACTCAACCACACGAACAAAAAGGCTAATTGGGGTGTTTAGCTTCCGAATAGGGTTTTTGGGTCCATGTCCGACACGGATACATCGCCCCAATTGTGCCCTAGCGGCGGCGCACCCGTAGTCGGGCGGCCAGCGGAAGTCGGCGGCGATTTTTTACTCCCCGCCGACTTCCTCTATCCCACACCATCACCTCGACCCCAGAAATTGAGAGAGAGAGAGAGAGAGAGAGAGAGAGTCGTACTTTGGATTCTGCGGCGAAGAAGATGATTCTTGGGTCGCTTCACGACCGTACGATTTTCTCTAATGGAGAATGGTGTTAATCACATATGTATGGAGAGCCCCCAAACTATGGGAGTTACTAAAATAGCCTCTTAACTATTTTTTTTAAAAAAAATACTATCTGTACAGAGTATAAGTAGAGTGTATATCTTACGCTTATTATTTCTTTAAAAAATTTTAAAAATATTTTAAAATTTTAATATTAAAAAATACATATTGGCCGAGGGATGATTGATGTGTAAAATTTATAAGTGTTCATATTGTATAATTTTTTTGTTATAGTGATAAAAATATAAAAAAACAAAAGGCATAAATTTATGAATTTTAATAAAGTAATTTTAGTTAAAAAAAAAGTTTATCAATTTTATCAAATTTATCAGTAATTTTACCAAGTTTAATAATTTCAATCACTTTTTATCAAATAAAATTAAATTAATTAATAGTTGATAATTAATAGAGTTATTGAATTCTATAAATTGTAACTAAATTCAGCATAAATATTTCAATAACAAAATTCGAAGTTGAGAAAATTCCAATTAAGAAAAATAATTGAGGAGGCTATTCCATAATGACCTATAAATCTATAATTGAGGCGCTTTTTAGAAAAAGCTACAATGCTACCGATAATTGAGGAATAATATTTGTTATCTCTTGGATATATAGAATTTATTATTTTGATGGTGCTATTATTATGAATTCGAGGGATAAAAATTTAACAGTAAATAAATATTATCTATTTACTATCAATAATATGCTAAGAGGGTAAATCAATCATATACTAAAAGGGTCATTTCTTAATAAGGGGGTGTTTGGTTTCTCTGAAAACTCTAAAATATATATATATTTTTTTATAAATTTATAAAAATATTTATTTTCAGAATTTATATTATTTGAATAAAAATAAGATATAATAATTTTTTTTATAAAATTTAAAAATTTACAATAAAAATTCAACAAATAAAAAAAATATTTTTTTAGCTAGAAAATTATTTTTTGAACCGAAAATCTTAAAATATCCTTTATTTCGAAGTGTCTAGAAAAAGTCATATAGATGCGGATGAGGAAAAACAGTAGAAACCGTAGCCACTGTGGAAGCAGCAGCACAAAAGAAAAGAGAAAAAAATGAGAGCTACTCTTCTCTTCCTCACCACTTCGCCTCTTCTCCTCTCCTCTCCCATCTCCTTCTCCCCACCAACCCCCACACCCAAAACCCTAAACCCTAAACCCTACTACCCCCTCCTCCTCTCCCCTCCCCCTCTTCCCGCGGCGCTCTCATCCCCGACACCCCAACGGCCGTGGCTGCGCCGCCTCCGCCGCCGCCGCCGCCGCCGGGATTTCTCCGCCGGAGCCGACGACGACGACGTGGAAGCGGGCGCCGGCGACGACTACGACGTGGGGGAGGAGGACGAGGTGGAGGAGCTCGACAACAAGACGGACTACGACGTCGAGTACGACCGCCTCTTCGGCCCCCCCTTCTCCGCCGCCGCCGCCGCGGCGGCCGACGCCGAGGCCTCGCCGGACGATATAGAGATGGTGCCCAGCGAGAGCTTCGTCTCGACGCAGGGGTGGGATTCGGAGATCGTCGTGGATTACCGGATCAACGAAGAGGAGTTCCACAAGATCAGCCTCTTGCATTGTGATTTTTTCATCAGGAAGCCCCCGGATCCTGATGATAATGTCTATGATTTCAGGGAGGTGAGCTCTCCCACGGTTCCGCTTCTGCTTCTGCTTTCCGCAGCAGCAATTTAGTACAGCATTTGGTAAAAGTAGAAAAGTTTGAAGCTTTCGCCGCAGCGGGAAGGAAAAATTGTTATTTTGAGCCTTAAAAATATAAGCTCCAATTTGTTACTTCTGCTTCCGCCGCACAAAAAAGCTATTTTGGGTATATTGATAGAGTACTTCTTCTAGTAGCATTACTACTCAGAAGTACTTTATCAAACAATACTCTCTTGTCTATTTTAGCTGCTTAATTAGTCAATTGTGTGTGGATTTCCTAATAGATCTCTTTGCGGCATTTATTCAAACAGATGTACGTTACTCCACCGGATACAGATGTGTACTCTATTCCAAGGGTTCTCGCTCCAGTGCCGCAGAAGGTATATGTTTTTGATTTATTGTTGAACATTTCAAAGTGGATTCCGATTTAGATGAATTGTTCATCATCCATTTTCCGGTTTAGTTTGATTATTGAGATTTTAATTATAAAGTCAATCATGATACTTTGTTCGATGTCAGTACATTCGCTGCTCGAAGAGTAACTTTGGATGCTACAATGTTACGGAGCCGCCCATCGACGCACCTCGAGATCCATTATATAAAACCGACAGGGAGATCTTGAAGGTATAAGCTGATCTTTGTAGGTCTCGATTTATCTCACTATGAGCTTTTCGTCGTATATTACGAAACATATTGGCGTTGTTGATTGATATGTTGGAACTTTTTTTTATTCCATATTTATATCTTTCTACTTACAAGCTACTAAGTGAGATGAAAGAATATGCTTATGAGTAATGGTTGAAATGCTCGTAGAGCAGCAATAAAACAAAGTATCATGTGCAACCTTGGCTGTTTAGTGACTTTCTAATATGTAGTAATGTAATTTTGCATGTTCTCTGATGCTAAAACACAGTAATATTTTCCAGCTGAAAATAAGGCCTAGATCTAATTTCAAGCTTGCACTAAAAAGGACCGTCTGTTTTACAATTTCCTGTTTAATTAATCATCTTCAATTGTACTTTTTTTTTGTAGGTTTTCTTAACAAAACATTACAGAAACAGGCGAATAAGTGATGAGGAGTTCGTTCTTGATTTTGAGGAAATTTATGTTATCGACTCAAAAACAAAGTCAATTACAAGAGCCAAAGTTCTGGTAAGATATTCATCTGAGGCAGTAAGGTTGCAGTTCTTCCGGTGCATAATAGTTTTATGGGTAGATCCTTTTGCTGTATGCCTCAATTTTATGTAGTGTAACAGGTTTAAAAGTTATGCACCAGTTCTTACACGTAATTTTGGTAGTTACTGATACAATTACTTCCACATTTAATCAGTGATAGCTTCTCTAAGGATTTAATGCACATCGCCATCATTCATCCCTTATATTTTTACCTCAAAGTTCCTCTGGTCAGTACGGCCTCGACCACTGTATATATTTATCATTTAGGCCTTATTTGTATCCGATTTATTACGACAGGTCACTGTCCCTGGAGGGAGAAACAGGGATAGAAGAAATGACTTGCTAATCATCCGTGATGGCGGAACCTCTTTCAAAATAATCGACAAAGTAATGAACTGCTCAACATCTTATTTGAGGTATTAGTTTCCCTTTCATGTTCAATACTAATTCCTTGCAATTGATTTCAGAGTCAGAGGGACGATCCCACGGCTGTTATAGAAAGAGAAGAGTGGCTCAAGACGAGGCAAGAAATGGAGAATCATCTCCGGAAGCTTCGGGACTTCAGCGTCTCAAATTGGTTTTAAATAATTTTATCTGGGGATAGAGAAGATAGAGGTTCAGCGCGAGCAATTTATAGACTGTTTCTGTAACTGTTTTGGTAAATTTTCTGAGTAGAATTTGTAGGTGAACTTGTTTGTATAGCTTCTGTATAAGCAATTTGTTGCCAATCTCTTGAGCTGATTAAGTTCCTGTAGCATCTTCAAGGTTATTATCTGTTATAAAATTTTCTCTCTCTCTCTATACCCTGTGGTTTCAGAGGTAAGCTAAGTGGATGTGTCACACAAAATACTCTTTTCTGATTTATTATTGCGGCATATTGCTTGTTCAATTGTTGTGTGTTGGCTTAATTTTGGTCCCTTTTGGGGGCTGATGAGTGGTGTTTTAATAGAACTATTTGAATGATTCAAACTTGTGAATTATTGTGGGAGGAACTCTATTTCTAGAGGTGATTGGTCTATACTCGAAAAAGTAATTTTAGGGCAAAAGTGATTTTTTTCTTCAATAAGACATTCGGTAATATCTTTTTAAGAATATGATTATGATTTATGAAATCAATTTTTTAACTTTTGAAATTTGTAAAGAATTATAGAAATTTATTTGCTATTTGATATCTTTACAATGTATGTTATGAAATAAACACATTTTTGAGTTTAGGGACGGGAGCTAAAATTGGGTGGAAGTTGAGGGACTAATGGTGCATTTTACTTTTAAAGTCCGAATCTCAACAACCACACGTAGGATTTGTGGAAGGAAAATCCGACACTGATTCGATTTTTACTTCATCCTCTCACGCTTATATATATATATCTCTCCCTCTTCCCCTTTTATCTCTCATGTGCTCTTTCCTAATTGTAGCGGCTATATACGAGAGGATAGTTCTAGAAGGTTCTCGTGTGGGGGGCGATCAATGGGGTCTCCCACCACCACCTCCGCCGCCGCCGGGAGGTCGCCGGAGAGGATGGCGGCGGACTTCATGATCGGCGGCGCCGCCGCGGTGGTGGCGAAGAGCGCGGCGGCGCCGGTGGAGCGGGTGAAGCTCCTGCTCCAGAACCAGGGGGAGATGGTGAGGAGAGGGTACCTGAAGAGGCCGTACACGGGGATCGGGGATTGCTTCGCTAGGGTTGTGAGGGAGGAGGGCGTGGCCGCGCTGTGGAGGGGGAACCAGGCCAATGTCATCAGATACTTCCCCACGCAGGTCGATTCGAATTAGGGTTTCGTAATTTTGCTGCTTCGTGATCGATTGATCGTCGCTATGCTCTATTCTCGAGTTATTTGGTTCAATTGGATTGGATGGGGATTGTTTTCTGCTTTATTTTGTTTAATTTGATGAATAAAACAGGTTTTTATTTGTTGAACACTAGAATTTTAATTAATGGTGTTCTTGTGTTGCAGTTACTCATAACCAAAAAAAACAAAAAAACAAATTGGAAAGAAAAAAAGAAAAAAGAAATATATTTTTTCTCTCTCAATGAGTATTAGAAATTCAGGTTAAAAGTTGGCATGCCATTGCTTTGTTTGTGACTTTTAAGTTTATTGCGACTACGAATTCTATCAATAATGCCGACTAGTTCTACAGAGGATGATGATATTATGTTTATTACTAAAGAGGTCGGTAGTCGGAATGTTTATTGGAGGGGATGAGTATTGATTTAAACTGATATTCAATGATATACACATCTTAGTATCTTGGTATCCAATCGAACCAATCGAGAGCTCTTCTTTTGTTCTGATTATATAAGAACTTATTTTTTTGTGATTTCTACATCTTGTTGTTATATGTCGCACCTGAAGATGATCTATGTCTTCCTTAGAAAGATTGGAATATTCTTCTCCCTTTCAAATTAGTTTGGTCTCTTGAAATCACTGCAGTTACTCTCTTTCCATGAATCTTTCCATGAAGTTTCTCCTTTGATACAATATATATTTGATATACATTATTTATTGTCCTGTTTGTGCTGAATATTTTACTTTTAATACAAATCTGAAGATGTTAAAAGTTGATATATATATTTTTTTTCCTGTATATTTCCATAACAGGCATTTAACTTTGCATTTAAGGGCTACTTCAAGAGCTTCTTTGGTTGCTCAAAGGAGACAGACGGACGCCTGAAGTGGTTTGCAGGAAATGTAGCTTCAGGTAGTGCTGCAGGAGCTACGACTTCATTATTGCTATATCATCTAGATTATGCACGAACCCGCCTAGGCACTGATGCAATTGAACGGCATGGTAATAACCAACGCCAGTTTCAAGGTCTAGCCGATGTGTACAGGAAAACCCTAGCGAGTGACGGTGTTGCTGGATTGTATCGAGGTTTTGGAGTCTCGATTGTGGGCATTACTCTGTATCGGGGCCTCTATTTTGGTATCTATGACACCATGAAGCCTATCGTTTTGGTTGGACCTTTGGAGGTAAACCCAGCTTTTTTTCATGAAATTATCAACATTAGATTTCTCTGTTTGCTCATAGATTATTGTAGTATTATAATAGAATTAGATTGCGGTAACGAACTGAAAATGACGCTGGAAGACTTTTGGAGTATCCTGCATCCGCATTGTTTTGGTCAAGATTGAGACTTTTTTCAGATGATCTGATTCTTCTCGGATGTTTTTCACTTGATACTTGCATATTGCACATTAAGCAGAGCAAATTTGATATTCGTTCCTTGTGATTGATCATTCATTTTATTTTCTTAATATAAATTAGTATAAAAATGTCTCTTGAGATTGTTATCTAATGGATATCTTTTAATATTCTTATCTAGCTAATGGCATATATAATTTTAAAAGATTGAAAAACCATCTTGGTCTGATGATGGCATGGTTTGTCAAAACAATTCTGTTAAATGCGTTAGAAAAGAAGCTATGATATGGGAATCTTTTCCGAAGCTTTCACCACCTATGCTGAGAAATTTATTACGTTTACTTATCGTTGTACTGGTGAATTTCTTTAGCCTGTTATCTGTTGTATTGCAATTTGAGTAGTTGTATGTAGGAATAATTTGTATTGGTCTCGGAAGATTTTACAATCCAATCTTTGTTTTATTTATGCCTATATTTTACGGTCTCTTAATGTTGGTGGTTTTGATTGCTGTTTTAGGGGAACTTCTTAGCGAGTTTTGCATTAGGGTGGAGTGTGACCACATTTTCCGGAGTATGCGCATACCCGTTTGACACACTCCGCAGAAGAATGATGTTAACATCCGGGCAGCCTTCCAAGTATAAGAACACCTTTCATGCCTTGAAGCATATTATTTCCGCAGAGGGGTTCTTTGCACTTTTTAGAGGAGTTACTGCCAACATGCTTTCTGGGATCGCGGGAGCAGGAGTTCTCGCTGGGTATGATCAGCTTCATCGTTTTGCACACAGGCATGGTTTTGGTCTCGAGGCCCAGCTGAGAGGAGGGTTGAAATGATCGTGTAATACCGGAAGCAGCAACATTCTTTTTCTATTGTTAAAGGTATTCTTATTATATTTAGATTTGATTCTTCCTCCAAGAATGTGGTGCAGAACCAAGAAGAAGATACTTCTGTCGAGCTTCTGCTGTACATAAGGAGCTGAGGAGGATTCTCGCACTGTAGAGTAGGAACGTGTACATTTGATTTAGTAAAACAATGGTCACACTTGATTCTTGTTTCACTTATTATTTATTAAGACACAAGTGTAAATAGATTTTTTTTTTTTTTTAACTTCTCTCTTCTTTGCTTATTTGCTCTGTTTAGATTCTTTTCATTAGCGTACTGCATTTCTTTTATAACTGCCAGATGAAAATAATTGAGTGTATATAACTGCTAATGTTAATGTTCTGTTTCTTTATGCAGAAATTGATTAATTCAATTGCACACCTCTGATTATTTACATTTGCTACTTATGATTAACTATCATGTTTCCTTTGAGTTTTTAGGCCATAAACATCACCAATCTCATGGAAATAGATTGATCTGTGTTATTGTAGAGAGCTGTATACTTTTCATATTTACACAAGTGAATACTTCAACTTCATGAGTAAAGATACTTGGTTTATACAGAGAAAGAACTGTTAGTAAATTTTGGATCTACTTTTTGAACACTTTCTCATCATTGAATTGTCCAAAGTTGATTCTATTGCCGGAGAGAGGAACATGGGTAGAATTGTTTGTCCACAACTAGATAGAGGAGCAGAGATGCAGTAGGAGAATACTTAGAAGAGTTTCTGAAGTGTTGATAACAAGGCGGTAAAACTGGAAGAGAAAATGAAGCATCCTAAACACGAACTCGTTTCAAACAGAGCATAACCTTTGAATTTGCTATCCAAAAATGTCCTCTCTTTGCTTCCATCCCATCCTTCCATTCCTCATTTCAGTGCTACCCCTGGGTGAAAGGGTATGGATAAAGATGACACATTTTTGAAGATGATGGATTTTAGTTGTTTTTGAAGAATATTTGATATGTTGCACTTTTTTTTTGACTTAATGCAACCTCCCCCTCCCCCCCAAAAAAAAAATCGCCCTGCCTTTCTTTTTCTTGCCCTTCTTTCTCTGGTGCAGATGACAATATGTCATATTATTTAGCGACAATCTATGTAGAATTAAACAGTTATCTCTATGAAAAGATGTAAATTTAAATAATTATTGCACTTGAAAATTTTATTATTGTATTTTAATTTCTATTCTACATCAGATATAATTGTACTTTATATACAAAAAGCTTACATGCATGTTAATTAATGCGTATAATAAGCTATGCATAGCAAATATTTATAATTATTTATCTAAATCTTTCAAAATAACATTATAAAAAATTTTTGGAATCAAAAAAATTTAAATACATCCGTGCCAAAGCGTGCCAATAGAAGGTCATGCGTATCCATCGGCACGCAAGCGTACCACGTGTCGGCACGCAAGCGTGCCCGTGCCGTACCGTGTCAGGAAGAGCGGTACGATCTCGTGCCACGACACTTTAAACCTTGGTTAAAAGTTTTATGGAGAGTTTGGACTAGAACCAAAATGGAGTGAAATTTTGATCGGCAAGATTCAAAACAGCATAAAAACATCGATTCTTTTTACTACGCACATATAGAACAATCAAATCAATCAGACTCGTCGCTCTACTGTTAAATTTGTATATGAAATGGAGGATTGCAAGTTCTGAAGAAGATACAAATTTTGAGTTAGTATGATCTGCAACTATAAACTACCATATGGAAGGGAAAATAGATATGCAAATGTCTTGATTTTTTTTCTTTAGTCTCCTTTAATTTATGACGGTAGATCCGCATAAGCATATGCGATATATTTGCTCATTAATGCATTTGTCCTTGTAAACTTGTCCTTACGCATCATAACGCCACACATCTTTGAGGCCTTTGAGACAGAGAATCACTTGTAACATGTAAACAGCTTACAATTATGTTAGAAATTTGCAAAGTCCAGATGAATTGTATGCATCCAGTGTGTTGTGTTCATACAAGAATAGTGGTAAACTCATGTCTCATATTTTTCACCCTTAGACATCAATCAACCTCTTCTTCATACTGGCTTACAAGAAACCACATATCATGTTTATAGCCACAACAATCTCAATCTACATTAATTGCTCGCTCTTCTTATAACAATCTTTGTTCTTTAAATACATCGCTGAGCTGTTCGTAATTTTCTCATCCAGGGCCCAGAAAAATTCTCATCATGCCTTCTTCCTCACTCCATTGGCTGAGCTTGGTTGCAACCATCTGGCTCCAAACCATTAATGGACCCAATTCTGATTTTGCTGTCTACTCGTCGCAGCTCAGAGACATAAAACACCTCTCCCAGGTTCAGCTCAACATACTTGCTTTTGCTTCTGATGCAGGAAAGCTCTTCGGCTGGTTCTCCGGAATCGCGGCCATTTATCTCCCACTATGGCTTGTTTCGGTAATCGGCGCGGCTTTCGGGCTCGTCGGTTACGGTGTCCAGTTTCTGTTCCTGGATAATCCTAACCTCTCCTACTGGCATCTCTTTGTACTGACTTCTCTAGCAGGAAATGGCATTTGCTGGATCAACACTGCTTGCTACCTCATATGCATCAGAAACTTTCCTTACGACCGCCGTGTTGCGGTCGGGCTATCGACAAGCTACGTGGGGCTAAGCGCGAAGGTCTACACGGTCGTGGTCGGCGCGATCTTTCGTCCGAAGGATAACTCCAAAGCTAAGTCGTATCTCCTCCTCAATGCCATATTCCCTTTGCTAGTTACCCTACTGGTCGCGCCTTTTCTCCGAGTGTTCGATGTCAAAAATCGAGTAAGATTGGATACCGGGTTTCTCGTCTTATTTGTTATCACAATAGCAACGGGGGTCTGCGCAATTGTGGGCAGCGTCGGGTCTGCGTCAAGCGGCCTTTCTTCGCGACAGCTTATGCTGAGCCTGGCTATTCTGTTGGTTTCTCCTGTGATTCTGCCTTCGGTTGTTAAGCTGAGAGAAAGAGTAAACACTGGGTGGAAGGATAAGGAGAATAGAATCCATGATCTAACAATAGATGAGGTCGAAGCAGGGGAGAGATCTGCAGCAGAAGTTGAGGTGAAGGAAGAAGTAACAAGCGAAGTCGGCACAGAAGAAGGGACGGAAGAAGTTGGTGGGCTCAAGATGTTGAGAAAGGCAGACTTCTGGCTCTATTTCTTCGGTTACATGTTCAGCGCGACGCTAGGATTGGTGTTTCTGAATAATCTGGGGCAGATAGCGGAGTCTCGCGGACTCGCTGATGCTTCAACTCTGGTCTCGTTGTCGTCATCGTTCGGTTTCTTCGGCCGCCTCATCCCTTCTTTCTTCGACTACTACTTATCAAAGTAAGTTCTCTATCTATTCTATCAAATTTTGGAAAAAATAGTCATGTAACTGCTATCTAACTGCCACAAAAGTGATTTTTGGACTTCTCATATGACCATTGTTTTCGCATTTTCGTCTTATTCAACAAAAGGCCTCTATGAAAAGGGTATGCTGATTGCAACATAATGCAAAGTTTACGTGGTTGCAACAGCTACTGCAGTTCATCACCTTCATGCATTTATAGAAGGTGGTAGTATCAGAACTAACTTTTGTATTACTAAATATTATCTCTTTTCTTTTATTCAGAGGAGGTTACGCGGTATCGAGATCGGCGTCGATGGCGGGATTGATGGCCCCGATGTCGGGAGCCTTCTTCATGCTTCTGGCCCCGCGGCCGTCCTTCTTGTACGTCGGCACGGCCGTTATCGGGGCATGCACGGGGGCGATCACGACGATCGCCGTCTTGGCGACGACCGAGCTGTTCGGGACGAAGCATTTCGGCGTGAACCACAACATCGTCGTCACGAACATTCCGATTGGCTCTCTGATCTTCGGCTACTTCGCTGCTTTTGTTTACCAGAAGGGAGCTGATGGTGATCACAGTTGCTTCGGAACTCATTGTTACAGTAAAACGTTCGTCGCCTGGGGCTCTACTTGCTCTCTCGCAACTCTTCTATGTACAATTCTGTATATTCGCTCGCGCAAATTTTCCTTAAGAACTACTTAAAAGGTAATCAATATAGGTTACCAATAGCTTCGAGTTTAAAGCATTACTTTCTTGTTTGTTTGCTTATACACCGCCATAGCTCCTGTGCTTCTAAAAGCACCAGAGCATTTCTACTAGTGACTTTTTAACTGTCAGATCGCCTCAAGATTCATACAGTATTATTAACAGTGTGTCTCGTTAAGTTTTCTTTATTAGTACTGTACGAATGATGAGGTGATTCGACGGCTAAAAAATTACAAGCACAAATGTTCTTATACTTTTGAAAGCACATGAGCTCAGCTCTCTCTCTATATATATATATATATATATATATATATATATATATATATATATATATATATATATATGTGATATTTTATAGTTTAAAGGGATGGATATGCAATATATCCTAACTTTATAGGGATATATATTTTCAAAATTTCCTCTTAATTTTACCTCTTTTGTCGAGATATTGTTGGAAAAGCTCATGTACAACGGTTAAATCATAAGGAATTTAATACTGAGCATATATCATGAATAACTTCTCATTACTTTTCGATATTGATAGATCATTTTGTGTTGTGAATTTTTTCCATACACATTGAATGCATAGTTTGAACGTTTGGTGCATCTTGGATTCTATAAATATGATGATGTGGACTAGAAACTAACGCTTACATAAGAGACAATAAATTGACACAACTAAGAATTCAAATCCTTATTTGCCACCAGTGTTTGTAGCCCACTAAAAGTCATAATTATGTACACAATAAGATAAAAACCTCTCTCTCTCTCTCTCTCTCTCTCTCTCTCTCTCTCTCTCTCTCTCTCTCTCTCTCTCTCTCTCTCTCTAGAATAGTTTTCCATGTCTAGCCCTTTCAAGATCATTCTCTTTCACTTTTTTTAATATGACGTGCGATTGCTACTTTAGTTTCTGTTTGGCTTGTTTATTTTTAATTTTTTTTTAATCGAGCATTCGCAAATTAACAAATAGATTTGAAGCTTTTGCTGCGGCAAAAAGTAGCGAAATATATATTTTATTGATGTCCAAAAAATAGTAACTTTTGTTTGGAACTTCAAATTTAACATATTTATTGAATGATACTGTACCGTGAACAATGCTATCTATACACCTTACTTTTAAGTGTAAAGTTTACACAAATTTTAGTGGTTTATATTTTTTTACTTGTCATGTCAAAATTTATTTCACTAAAATTAAAAAGAGTTTTAAATATCTGCCGTAAAAGAAAGGTAATGTAATGATTCGAACTATCAACACATGTAGAAGTGTTTCCTTACAAGACGTTATAAGTTGGAAACAAGCAAATGAGTTTGTGTCAAATCACTCTATGTTGAGCACATCTCATCTACAAGTAATCTAGCTAGCTAGCTAGTAGGGATTCTCTACTAGCTAGCAACTTAATTAAACTTAAATATTTTAGATCAGTAACTTAAGCTCCGTAAGCTAATTTGGTTTGTAATCGAGAGTCGGTTTTTTCAGATGCCATACTAAAAGTCTATGAAGATTCAAATTCAGAACATCCAGCTATATAACTGTATATTATAAAGAGATTAATTCTATCATCAAAGTTTAAGTTACAAGAAAATAATATTCAGTTTAATCATCTATCGCCAACCGTATATTCTCAAATGAGAATACATGCAATCAAAGTAACTAAGATTACACATACCAAGTTACACTTAACAACCAGTCACCTTGGTACTTGACATAGTACTTTGAGAACACCTTCTAGTTCTAAAGTACAAAACAAAGCTCAAAACTGTTCCAAGTGAGCAAAAGGAACCCCATATAACAAAAGTTCTCTGGTAACACTTCACCCCAAAACACACCCCATCCTGATCTCCTCCATGATGATCTCCTTCTTTGTCGTAGATAATCGCCGCGATATATCCGAAAATGAACGATCCGATCGGTATGTTCGCGACCACAACGTTGTGGTTAACGCCGAAATGCTCGAACCCGAATAGGTCGGAGGTGATCGCGACGGCGAGGGACGTTATCGCGCCCGTGCACATGCCGACGATGGCCGTGCCGGCGAATAGAGAGTGCTCAGAAGGGCTCAGAAGCAAAAAGAATGAGCAAGCCATGAGCATCATCAGTAGTGCAACTGATCCTGGCCTTGATAACATATATTTTCTCCTGCTTAATTTGAAGCCAACACAAGGATTAGAAGTGGTAATATGTATTGCACTTAGCACATGTATTAAACTAATATTATGGAGTAAAATCCAATAATATATAGAAAAAAAATGAAGTAATTGTATCTATGGTTCACATAATTTGTATATTTTCCTTTTCATACTAATTAATCATAATTAATGTAGGATAAGACAGGTGAATACAAAGAGAAATTATTGAGCAAACCTAAACCTATGTATACTATGCCATGCACTGAGAATAGTTGCACCTGTTTGTTTAAGTGAAAATTAATAAAGCTAAACAAATTAAGAAACAAAAAACTCTCAAGCATATGTATGTTTTGCATGTTAACTTAACTTGTCAATTGATCTAATGCTTAATAAAAAAGAATGATTTATAGAAAATTTTTCTCGAAATGAAAAAAGGTAAATGACTTTTGAAATATTAATTTAAATTAATTTCAGGAAAAAGCAATCCGATATTATTATATATACAATATATATATATATATATATATGTATATATATAGAGAGAGAGAGAGGGAGAGAGTCCGGCTATGGTGCTTATAAAAGTATCAAGCACTTGGTGCGTGTAATTTTTTTACCGTTAGATCATATTATTCAACTAATCACCCACTCAACCCTAGAAGGGCTCACATCATTCTAACCATACATTTCTTAATCAAAGAGCCGAAAATTTAAAAGCACAAATAACATAGTACTTTTAAAAGCATAAAAATTCATATATATATATATATATATATAAAGAACTTGTGGCAGGTGGTATACTGCTACGTGTTGATTGAGTGGTAGAGGGAGTGCCACGTAGGCTCGTTCTCTCATGTTACGTGGCATCGTATTATAAAAGGTGACGAAACTAAGTAGAATATTTCATTGGTCAATGAGTTGACCGAGATTTCTTTTCAAGTCCAAAATTTGGTCGACCACATTAATTAGAATTAATCCAAATGATTTGATCAGATGACGCAACATGGTTGCATGCATGACGAAATGGAATTTTGTAGCATCTAAAAATCAAGCACATCATGTAAAGAATAATCCATTTGTCTCAAAAACTATATGTTTAATAAAATAGCGAAGTATTGTATTTTTGATATTTTATTATTATTTTTGTAAGTAATATAAAATTACGATCCGCTTTATTAAAAATTTGATTTCACGTGGGATGCAAAATTAGAATAGAGTCTCAACGAAATAGTTTAATTTGTTACCGTATTTTTGTCTTAGCTGAATGTTTTATTAAATAAAGTTGTATACTTATACAATCATTGTTACATACGTAGTGATAACGGATTTTTTTAGAATATTGTTTTTGTACAAAAATTAATGCCTGTGCAAGCAAACGTTGCCAACTAAACAGGTTTTGGGACACTAGAACACTACAACAAAATATGATTTAGACGATAATTTTTAGACGACGTTCTATTCTAGCGTCTTTAATATTTGGCATGTGCTGACACCGTGACTAAGCGTCGCCAATAAATATGTTTTTATCAAATATTGATAAAAAAATTTCGACGCTATATTAAAGCGTCGGTATATTTATCCCGACGTGTTTACTTACCGACTCCTTGCTCGACGCTTTTACAAGCGTCGGGATTATTCTTGCCGATACTTTAAAATATCGCTAGTTATTATTTAAAGTGTCCTTAAGTGCAAGATTTGTTGTAGTGAACGAAATTTAAAATGCTTCAGTCCTTCGTCGACGAACGTCACGCCTTCTCTTTTGAATGAAATTTTCGCTTCTCCAAAAATACTATGCAAGCTGACCAACTAGCTAATTAGGATTTGCCTAGCAAAAAATATACTGTGTGGTCCTGTTCTAAGGACTTTTTTAATTCTATATAGTTTCATCTTGTTTGAATAAATTATTTCTCTCGGACGTTTTTAAAAAAAAAAAAAAAACTAAACAAGTTTTGTATATATCCAACGTGCTAGTACGTACTATAATTAAATATATATATATATATCCGACCACCAACGATGCCCCGTACCGGCTGGCACGAATCTCAAAGCACTCTCGGATGACGCGATCGTGATGGCATGCATGACGCAACCAATGGCCCGAGCGCGCGGCCACAAATGAACAAATTAAACACCAGTACACCACCCGACCCGAGCGAAAGCATTAATTGTTGTTGTTGATTCATTAATTAACGCCGCATAGTAGTTATAGTTATTTTGTTTATACGTACCGGGCGTATGCGGACGCGGGGGCGGAGGCGAGCTTCCCGAAGAATCCGAAGGCGGAGGAGGTGGACACGAGCGCCGCCGCCGAGGCCCCGCGCGACTCCGCCACCTGGCCGAGGTTGCTCGCATAGACCATCCCCAGCGCCCCCCCGCATAGATACGTCCCCGAGTACACCCAGAACTCCGCCCTCCTCACCATCCCCCACGCCCCACAGTACTCCCCCACCGCCGCCTCACCATCACTACTGTCCCCACCCCCCCTCCTCTCTCCTCTTTCTCTCTCCTCCACCTCCCCCTCCTCTTTCCTCCTCCTCCGCCGCCGCCGCATCATCAATAATACTCCCTGTTCAATTCGAATAATTAAAATATTATTTCAATTTTATTTTTTAATAAAATAAAATTTTCAAAATGTTTATATAGGTTTATTTATTACAACTATAGATTTATTTATTAAAGTAATTGGCTTAAGGTATTGAAGTCAATGTATGGCAACTTTCCTATACCTTCCACAGCGGCACTAAAGCTATTGACGCCACCATGATCAGCAGAATCCCCGGCGGTAGCCGCCGCGGGAGTTTTCCGAACACCGGGACCGCCGTCTCCACCACCGCGTAAACTCCGGTCGCCCCCGCGATCACGAACACGGCGACCAGACCGCCGCGCGTCCTCCCCGCGCCCGCCGCATCCGCCGGCGGGTCAGGTTCTCTGAGAAACGGCGCGGCGATCGTGCAGGCGCCGAGGGGCGCGGCGGAGTTCAGCAACAAGTAGATGCTCTTGTCACTCGGCTCCGCACCTGTTGAATATAAAATATTAAAACATCGTTCTCTTAATTATCTTATAAAAAGAAAATGAGTATTAATTTTTAAAGTTTTGAAAGTAATGAGTAGTTTTGCAGTGCGTACGTACCAAGTATAAACTGCGCGAGGGCGATATATATCTTCGCGCTGAGCGCCGCGTAGCTCGTCGCGAGGCTGGCGACGGCGCCGTAATCCGCGGGGAACGCGCGCATGGCCGCGACGTAGCACGCAGTGTTGATCCAGCAGATGCTGTTCCCGGCGAGCACGTTGAGTAAGAATACGTGCCAGTACGCCAGTTCCGTGATCTTGTGGACCAAAAACAGGTACTGGAGCCCGTAGCCGACGGAGCCGACGGCGGCGCCGACGGCTAGGACGAGCCAGAGGGGGAGCCGGGCGGCGCCGAGGCCGGCGCACCAGCCGAAGAGTTTCCCGACGTCGGAGGCGGCGGCGAGAATGTTCAGCTGGATTTGCGAGATCCGGAGCCGCGATTTGAGCTCGCCGGAGTACGCCGGAAACGACGTGTTCGTCCCGTTGATGGACTGTAGGAAAATAATTGCCGCTAGTGTGAGCCATGGAAAGGTACTAGGGTTTGAGCCTAGTAGTGTTAGCTTGTTCATGTATTATAATTTATTGGTTTCTTTTTTTGATAAATTTTATATGGTGTTCCCCACCGCATGAGGGTTTTAATAAAGAATTTTTATATTGTATACAGTAGTAGGAACTGATCGATCCTAGTGTTGTTGCTTTCTAGTTATTGGCTAGAAGGGATAATTAGGTGATTTTAAGCGACTAATTAATGGTGGTACTTTTGTAAGAATCTTTTCTTGTTTAGTGAATAGTTAGTGTTAATTAATTAAGAAAAGAGAAACAAGGATATACAGTTTTCTTTAAAAAGCTGAGCTACCGGATAATAATATCTTTGATTAAACTTTTTATATTTCTCGAGAATTAATTTAAATTAAATAAAAAATTAATAGTATTAGAAATCTGACGAAACTCAAAATCAAACCTTCTGCTTTAGTATCATATTAAAGAATATAAAATATCAAATTAAGAACCGTGCTTTTAGTATTTATGTTCAACAGCTAAAATATCAGTCAGAAAATATAGCTAATAGCTCGTTAATCAAATTTGGCTTAGGTAAAAAAATATTTTTTAAATGGAAATGTAGAATCGTGGGATAAACGACAGATCGAATAGACCCTGAATTGCAATGCAAATAACGTGGCGGTCGGTGCACCGAGCAATAATTTTATGAGCTGTTGCCTACATCATGTAGAGGTGCCCAGCCTAATCATGCGTCATTTTCTTTAAGCCTAGTTGTGTGTGGGGTTTAGTTTCGTGAGGACAATGTTCTTGTGGATAATAGAGAAAAGGAGGTGATAAGCACTTGATAGATTAATGGTTATAATGTGAATCCCTAACGAGAGAAAAAGAGAGAACATTAGATGATTAGAATAAGTTAAAAGGTGTGATTGGATCATAGGGAGGCTAAGATGGATAGGGTCCACTAGTTCCTATTTGGGGGGGCAGGTGGAATAAAAATTATATAGAAAGCTTCTCAGGGAGACGATCTAATGTGTCAGCTATTCATACTGCTTTAAGAATCTAGCATCGTACGAACTATCTCTAGCGCAAATGGTAAAAAATTTGATGATTGATATTCGAGGTTTAAGTTCAAAATTTAATTGCTTTATATTTTTAGCTAAATTTATTTTTGAAAAAAAAAATCAACGCGCTTAACCGCTTGTTCTCCCTATGTAATCTTAGACGAACTGGTCGGCGTGCACATGATTTATGATAAGCTCATGAGTTTTAGAATCTATTTGATGATGAAAACTCCAAATGTAGTGCTAATGTGGACGGCGAAAATTTGCTAATGAGGACGGCGAAAATTTGTAACCCCAACCAAAAACAAATAAGTTAGGCCAAACAGACCCTTAGTCAGCAAATTTAAGTCAATAATTGCGGGTAATTTTGATCTGTAAAATTAATGCAGGCAAAAAAGTCGCGCGATAAGATGAAAACGTATGAGGATGGAAAGAAAGAGATGAACAAAGAACTCAATCCTTCGATATCAGGACATTCGAATGCCGTGTATGTACATGGGCTATACCCAAATCTACTATAATAAATCTTAATATATCTATAAATTTAAACGATTACAAATAACCAAATAATCGAACTCTAAATTCACAAAATACAAAAATTTTCAAAAATAACCCAAAAATATAAAAACGAAGGCCTAAATAGTTGAAAACGGACAATCGACTGAAAAATTATGATCGTTCAAGAATTTTCCGCGCCGATTGTAAAAATTGGAATTTGGTAAAATTTTCGATCCAACTTGATTAAGTCAAGCTTTTCCAGAAACTCTAATATTAAATTGACTGCATAAAAAATGAATACGTTTGCAAAGCACATATATCATAACTTTAGGATTTACATACGCTTCACACAAACTGGGCCACGAAGTATCTGTGGACTTGAATTATTCATTATTATCCTCAATATTTATTAATCGCGAATATAAAAGATTTGCTATTACTAGCAAAAGTTTATTTGTTAGTAATAGGAAATTTCATTAAATTTGATCATTGTATACCTTTTGAATACCATGCGTGAGAGTCTACTAAATGATTAACGAGAGAACAATAGAATGTCCACATTACACACTAAAAAAAAAAAATGTTTTTTTTTTTTTAACCCTGATAATATATACTTGGGTGTTGCTGGGCCGGCCTTGTCGAAGCCCAAGCTCGAGCCAAATCCAAACTTGGGCTTCCCTTCTTGAATCACCCCAGAGTTGGTCCAATAAAAATGGATCATGTAAGTAGTAGGGCTGTCAACGAGCGAGCGAGCGAGCTGGGGCGGCACATGTTCGCATGTTTATTAAACGAGCCGAATACGAGCTGACTCATTAAAATATCGAGCTGAAAAATTCAGCTCGTGTTCGGCTTGTTTATTAACTAGCCGAATTCGAGCTGACTCATTAACAGTAAGTTAGGCGGCCCTTCTACTCGGTGAAAAGTTGAAAGAAAATTAAAATCTTAATTTAATAAATAAAATTCACAAAATATAGATGTCTTTACATTTGGGTTGATATAAAATCCAACTAGTAAAATTTTGTGTGTGTTGTCTGTGTGTATATTCGAGTTATATCGAGCCAAACACGAGCGAGCTGATTCCAGCTCATGTTCGGCTCGTTAAATTTTGAACTAAAAAATTCAGCTCGTATTCGACTCATTTATTAATTAAATGGTTGATCTCGAGCTCATTTCAAGTCGAACACGAGTTAACTGGCGAACAACGAGCTAGATTGTCAGCCCTACATGTAACAAAGCTCAACATAATTTTGTGGATTATTATTCAACTAAAGTTTGTGAAAAGACTTGATGGCCACCCGACTCTAGTGTTTATTTCGCTTGGCTTTTCAGATTTATTTTTTAGTACCAAAAAGTGGGTAAAAGAGTTTGGTAAACAAATTGAAATAAATTTTTTGGACTCAAATTAAAAGGAAGAAGCTACAGGGTAAAGCTTTTACTCTTTGCTGCAACCTTGAATTTTTTGAAATGATTTTAATTAGTTTAGCAAGTTATTGGTGCTTCTTTATATATCTTTTCTGAAAACAACAACTTCTGAGAAGTCCCCTCTTCTATATTCTTTTCATTACCTTGAAAAATTGCGACTATCAAGATCTTACAATAAATAAAAATAATTGCTATAAACTATAAGTTATCAACTATATCAAATTTTACGAATCATTGCTACAATTGAACCATAAACTGTAACGAAGAAAAATAAAATCGAGAACCAAATTTGCACCTAATCTTCTGACAGAGAGGGAGCACACATCCTACAGCTCTGTGCGTAAAATTTTTTGTCCGTCATTTGCTTTAAAGTTTCTATTCTTTTTTCCTGATCTTCTCTGTTAACACGGCCCTGGTGATCTCCACCACGAGATGCGCGTTAGTCGTGGCGAACGCCTCGTACTCCTCCGAGAACACCACCTCCTCCAAATTCTCCGCAATCATCCTCATCGCCCGGTCCTTGAGAACCCTATCCGAGCACGTCTCCGCCACCTCGAGCACGCCGAGCGCGTTCGCGGGGCGCAGCGTCGCGAGCACGCTGCGCACGCACAGCTTGCGGAGGAAGGGAATGTCATACTTGTCGGCGGCTACGAGCAATGAGTGGAAGCGCTTGTCATCGGCGGTGTCGGTGGTGGCAGTATCGACATCGCGGGGGAGGGCGCCGGCATAGAGGAAGTCGAGGAGGGCGCGGAGGTCGTCGTGGGAGAGCTCCGGAAGGGAGATAGCATCGGCGGCGGGAGCCTTGCACCCGTCATCGGAGGACAGCATGTGCCGGAAGATCTCCGACCTCGTTGCCTAAAATTACAGATAGAATGTGTTACGTGCCGTGAGAAAAGTTAAATAATAAGAGTACCAAACGTGTGGATTTAGATCATAATATCAAACATAATTCTTAGTTTATAATCTTTTAATATTTTTTATGTAATAATTAAGTGGTTGACACTATTTTCGAGCTGTAGATAAAAAGTTTGGTACTACAAAAATATTTTAACCCAACTCTATTTTGTTTGTTTTCGGATAAAGTGATAACACCTCATTCCGAGCAATAATTTGATAAAAATATAAATTTATGTTTACTCTTTCCATTCTAATTCTGCATTACTTAGGGGTTAGGGCACTTCCAACATTTCAGAAACCAAATTTTACATTTTCTTTTATTAATATTATTTATCTAATATTTAAGTAACGTGTCAATCACTTGATTACTAGGAAAATAGTAAAAAAAAAAAAAAAAGGGATAATATCTAATATGCCCCTGAAAACTTCTAAAATATCTAATTTATCCCTACGTTTTTTTCGTTTCAAATATACCCCTCGTATAGTTCTCCGTTATTCAAAAATACCCTCGCGGTTAGTATCTGCTAAGTTATCTCAAGTTAAACCCGAGTTAAATTTTCACCTGAGTTAAAAAAAATCAAAATACCTCTTTTGCCCTTAACTTAAGGGCAAATAAGAAAAACTGATGACGGTAGAAACGTATATTTGAAAAGACAAAAAATCAAAATACTTCTTTTGCCCTTATGTTAAGGGTAAATAAGAAAAGTAGGTGATGATAGAAGAGTATATTTTAAAGAGCAAAATAATAATTTCACAGAGATAACGGTTGTTGCTAACAGTTCACTAACAGAATTTAACTCTAGGACTATATTTAAAATAATTTGGAATGTTAAAAGGGTATTTCTAATATTAACCTTCTAAGAGAATAAATCAGAAAGTCGGAAACTTTTCAGAGGTATATAAGCAATTGCCCCAAAAAAATATTATTATTAACTAATAATTGAATTTTTTAAAAAATAATATTGATTGTCGATACAGATATCTCATTACGAGAATAATACGGAAGTACAAAACATTTTTTTAAAAAAATTTATAAGCATTCTTACTAAACTCATGATAAACAATTTATAGATTGATGGTTTCCTGATCTGGCAAAAGATTAAAGAAAACAAAGTTAAAATAATAATAATAATAATAATAATAATAATAATGATAAAACTAACCAGAATAGCTCTATGGGCAGGTATTGGAGACCCACTACCAGGTTTAATTAAGATATCAGTGTGGATTCCCTCTCTCAATGCCAACACAAGCCCATCTAAGAACCCCAATCTCTCTCTCATCTCCTCTTCTCTCTCTCCCATCTCCTTCATGCTTTTGAATGCATCAGATATTCCCTGCAACACACACCCAAAAACAAAAAAGAAGAGAAAAAAGAAATATCATAATCACACCCACAAATCCCACATCAACATATACACAATAACTTCCACTCTCAGTAACTATTTTTTTCAGCTTATAATAACTCAAATTCAATCACTATTTGTTTGTTAGAAATTGGAGAAAAGTTAAGGGAAGAGAAATAAAACTTCTTTGTGAGTTCAAAATGGATTTTTAATAAGTAGAGATTAGAAAGGACCAAAAAGAATTATCATGAGTCAAATTCATGTTACCATCTCTATTTTTTAGTTTGAAAACACTCTACTTTTCCTTGTTACAATTTACAATTGTCAAGTAAAAAGAAAGGGGGTTCTTCATGAGTTCAAATATGAAAAAAGTTAAGAATAAAACAAGAACAACTTACTTTAGATGCTTGGGGCTTCAATCCATGGAATTTTGTAGGATTAGCGGCGTCGCGATCGATTTCGAGCTCATTAATGAAGCTAATCATGCACTTAGCTCCCTCATAGCAACTAGGGCAAATTGTGTTCCTTGGAGGCCTATACAAAGATGCCATGGGACTACAAATGCAACAATCCATGTTATCTCCTTACTCTCCTTTGTTTGGGTTCTCATGAGGCCTAAGAGATCTCTCATTGTTCATGGGGTGCTTATATACTTTGGACAATGACATAAGTTGCAATTGTTTTGTGGTTTTTGGTGCATATTAAGTAGCAGGTACATATTTTTTTTATTTTTTATTTTATTTTTTTTAGGTTGAGGAATAATGCCTTTAAGTTAGACCTCAATAAAATAATCCCACAAACATGAGCCCACTTTAGGTCAATGAATGAGGTGAAATCCATTTCATCACATTAATTATATGTTAAAAGGGTGCCTTTTTTTTTGGGTTTCTTTAATTTGTGCTTGTTTAAGGAAAAATCATAATCATTTCATCTTGCTAGTTTATTTAGGTACAAAGGAAAATGTAATGTGATTGGTTTACCCTAGTGATATTTTTCGAAAAGCTTCTTTATTTTCCAGAAGCATTAGACAGATATTTAGCAAACAAAATAATAATAATAATAATAATAATAACAACAACAATATTAATGTGAACCTTTCTCTCTAGCTAAAAATTAGCATAAGCTTCCAATTTCTAATGCAGGATTAATCAGGAGGATCCCAAATCGAATTTAAAATATATAAAGTTGACTTAGGCAAAATAGGAATGATTCGGTCTACACTTAGGGGCTGTTTGGTCGGATGTAATTATAATTATAATGTAGTTGGAGATGTATGTAGTTGAAAATATAATAGTTATAGTTACGTATAGCTTATTTTTTATTTAAAGTTACTTTTTTCAACTATTACAGTTGAAACTGCGACTAATTTGGGCATAGTTTCTACTACTGCAGTTGAGCCTATTTATGTAGTTCCAATTGCAGCAATTGAGTTTAAATACATCAAGTTAAATAGCGAATTTGAATTTGCATGCAGTTATAACTATGCAGCTGTAACTATGTACAACCAAACAACCCATTAATAGAATTCATTTTATTTCATTCCAAAATTTGAAGCTTTTTCCTTCTTTCTTTTGAAACATGTCCATTTTAGTGCGAATGCGAACTAGTCTACTCAATCAGCACTTCTATGAAACTCTTCATTCGGTGCCTAATGCTTGGGAAATTTTTACATAGCAAACAATTTGGTTCACAATATCTTGAATCTAAAGGCCCAATCACTTTTTTCTTTGGGTTAATAAATTAAGGGCAATAATGACTTATATTCTCTAGGAAATGATCACATTTTCCATGCTAGGGAAACAAAGAAAAGAAAAGGAAAAAGTTCTAATTCAATAACAAAATAGGGTGTGTTGGGAGAATGATTAGCTAAAAGGATGAGAGGGACTTTCCAACTCCATAGACAAAGAGGAGAAAGGTATGTGATGAGGCAGGGCACATCCCAACCACTATCTCCCCACTCACACAACCTCTCTTGTTAATAAAGAAAAGGAACACAAATATTTCCACTCAAAAAAAAAAAAAAAAAAAAAAAAAAAAAAAAAAGGGGGGGGGGGGTGGGGACAAGAATAGAGAGAGAAGGTAATATGTTTGTTAAGAAGAACCTTGGGTTGGTACTCTACAATGAGGCCACATTTTAAAGGAGCCTTGTTTTGATTCTAGAAAAATTTGAGTATCATATATACAATTATCTGCCGTTAGATTTTTACATGGAGTAAATTTCAATTGTTTGTAAGAGATGTCTCTCTCAAAAATACCATCTTGTAAAAGAATTTCTCCCTACAAATTCCATTTAGCATATCTCTTGTACTTACATGAAGTATCTATTTAGATGTTTCTTTTGTTATTCGAGTCATTCTCTGAGTCATTTGCTAGGACTGAGAAGATTAATTATTTTATAGACGACCGACCGTCTGGCCAAATCTTATAATATAATAAAACTGACTACTAAATTATCATTGAATAACTTATTCTAGCATGCAAACATATCTAGCTGTTTGGTGAAGAATGTGAAATGACGGTTACAATCACATAATATGTCAATGACTTAGACTAGACTCTTTTTTTTTTAGGGGTAAGGAATAAGATGAATAATTGTTTAGAACGCACCATTCCAAAAAATTATAATTATAAAACCTTTTCAAAGGACTAAAATTAAACTCACAACTAGAATTGCAATTACAAAAATAAAATCTTTATAGTGCATAAATTATTATTGAATAACTATCTCAAAATTCTAGATAGAAAATAGCCATTGGATGTGGACCATGAGGATACCTTGGCTACACCAAAGAAGGTGTACATGTACTGCCTAAAGAGAGGGATAAGGATTTGCTAACTAAAGAGAACCTTGTAACAACCACAAGATAGTGAGGTACCCAAAAGTGACTGCACAACTAACCTCCCAATAGTGAGGTTGATATAATTGGAAGGATAAGATGCCATTAATGTTGACAAACTCTCGGGAGCTGCTTGGTTCAGGTAGTTGTATTTGCATTCTAGTTGTAACTATATGTTGATTTAAATTTGATATTTAATTTGATATATTTGAATTTAATTGTTGCAGTGAAACTGTATGAGAAGGCTCAGTTGCAACAGTTAGAGAGAGCAACTTTAGATTAAAAAATAAGCTTACCTCCCTAAACTTTTAAACAGAAATATATTTTTTTGTACATACATAAAGGGTAGTCTCACTATTTGTATAAAGTAATAAAATTTTATGACTACATTTTTTAACCACACACAACCCAATATACTATATTTTATAATTATAATGCTTTCCACTACATCTAACTAAATAAGATGTATATAATTAACTATACTGCATTTATAATTACATCCAACCAAAGTGCTCCTTATTGTGTCATATGTTAGAAGAAACCACTATATTAATGTATTCTCAGTAGCTGTTTTACAGTATAATCAAAAGCAGCAAATCAGAGCTTCTATCATCGAAGCTCATAATCTCAATTCTATTTCTCATTCCAAAGAAAACTATAAAATTTCTATTTACTAGATTGTCGGCTAAAGACTGTTGTCGTTGAAAGTAGATACAGAAGTGAGGCCAAACAAGCCCTTATCGGGCCCATTATTCAACGCCGGCACCGACCAATGGACCCTTTATAAAAAATATAATCTAATACAGGCCAGGCCCAACTTTAATTGGGCTATTAATCCGCCCAATCGGCCCATTTACGCGTGTCAATAATTTAAAACCATTAACAATTTCATCTCCAATTTTCAAGCATCCAAAAGCATAAGCCCAAAAGTCACAAAGCCCATATTATAGAGAAACATAAAAAAGCCAATTTATTTAGTGCTCATAACATCATAACATTACTAAATATTGTAACGCTCATAGTACGCATAGATAATTAAGAGTACTCAAAACCCTCCTTCCACTGCTCCTTCAACAACATTTACATGTCTCATTTTAGCTTTTAGCTTCTCCGAAAATTCGGTTCGAAATACTCCGGAGTATATCGTAAGCTTACCAGCTCCACCTCTCCTCGTCGTCGCCCGTCGATTGCTGCGACGGGGCGTAATTTTCGTCATCATCTTCGATATTATTAGTCGTGTTATAGTAGTGCAGTAGAGCTGTTCCAGAAAGTACTGCCAGAGTCAGCGCCTGCGCATGCATCCTTGAACAAAAGAAAAGGAGACTTAGATATTTTGGAAATTAATTGCTTTTATTACAATAACTACGCGGTTGATTTTTTTTTAAAAATTTTTTAATGGCGCAGTTTAAATTTTGAAAGTTTGAGTAGTGCGCGTACCTCGCGTGAATGAGCCGAAGGCTGGGCTTGAGAGGCAATCTCTTGCGTGTGTAGGCGAGCGAGGCTCCGACGGCCGACGCCCATAACGCGCCTGCAGAAAGAAAACAAGAAAATAAGTTAAAACATAAATAGTAATAAAGTATAAGCTTCAAATTAGAGTTTATATTTTTTTTAAAAAAAAATTTATTTAGCTTGTAGTGCCACTCCAAGCACTATTTTTTTTTTTTACAATTTAAAAAAAAAATCTTTTGAAAATTTTATTTGTGAAAGTCCACTATTTTATTTTTTTATAAACAATATCGATCCTCGGCTCCTTGTGGCTGATAAATCAAATTTATTAAAATCAAACAAAAGTTTTTCTTTCTTTTTCTTTTTTCCATCTTTTGGGCAAAACTGCCAAAATATTCAGAAAAAAATATATCAAAACATTAAGGTGAAATCCTCAACCAAAAATTTCTGAACCATTAATTGTAATTTTCACTATCTCTCTCCATGAAATAGGTTTACCAAATTTTCTAAGATTGTATTTTAATTACCCTCAACTTTATACACACACACACAAAAAAAAAAAAAACACAAGGTGTAAAATTACTTACCAATGCTAGTGAGCTTGTGCTCAGCAACCCAAGATTGAATGGAGCTCATCCTCTCTCTCTCTCTCTCTCAAATAAATTCCCAAATTTTGATCTCAGTTTATGATAAGTGATTAAGGGGAAATAGAGGAGTGGGGTGATTTATAGCAGTTTGGGGGCCCCTGGGTTTCAGTTGGAAACCTGGGAATGAAGATAAAAACCAACGGCTATACATATATATATATATATATATATATACATATAATTAGACCTTTTTTTTGGGGGTGTGTGTAACACCTAGGGTTTTAGGATTATTTTGACCATTTTTAGGTACATGGATTTGGTAAAGAGGATGAGGAGACATCTGAGTCTGAGTGAGTTGTTGTGATCAAATGGTTTTGGGGTGTAGGAATCCACTGACTCAGAGAAACATGTGGGCAAGGGAACAAGGGTCTTTTGGAGAAAAAAAAATTAAAAAATTAAAAAACAAAAAGGGTAAAAAAGGGCATGTGATTTGTTGTACAAGTAAGGTGGGTTTTGGAGAAAAGTGAGTAGTTTTAGGGGTATAAATGGGTTGGGTTAGGCCTAGGGCTACAAAGTGATTGGTTTTAGACACATACTCGAAAATTCTATAATAAGTGGCTGGGTCCAATGACTCCAATCATGAATTGGGATGCTTCTTTATTGAAAACAGAATCAAAATATTAAAATTTTGTTATTTCTAAAAAATTATTCTACCGCAACTAGGGGTGTAATGTGAGTCGTGCGGAGCCGGCACCGCCCACATTACCCGGATCAAAATGGTTTTTTTGCCCGGCCTGGCTTCAAATCCGTGCCGGGCCATGCCCAGCGGAATCTTCCATGACTCTGGCCAGGAAGGCACAGGCCGTGCCGGGGCTGGGCCGTGCTCCCATCTGACCCGTTAATTTTTTTATATTGAATTTTTTGAAAAAAGAATATAAAAAATTTAAAAATATGAAAAGTTAAATTATTTCTATTTAAATAGATATTTTGATTAAAATTTTAAAATTTATAAAAATAATTATTATTATTATTTTAACGGTGAATTGAGAGGTTTTGGACCAAAACCCAGTCCTCCAAAGGCAGGCCTTGAGAGAGCTCCTTGTCCAAGGAGCTTAGACCCCAAGGGATGCGGCCTAGAACGGCCCAGTGTAATGGGCCGGATCAGGCCCAAACAGGTACTGTACCAATTATACCGTGCTCCAGCTTGGTCCGTGGTCAACCGGCCCATGGGCCGTCCCGGCCCGTTTGATATCTCTAAGAGCAACCTAGGAGCCCTCCGACTTACTTGGCATCCCTAAACGCAGCCTAACATAATTTATGGATCTATACATCCACTTAAAATGAATGTGAAGTAGTAGGGAAAAATGTGTCGGAAACATAAAAGTGTTGTATTGCTTTGGGTCTCCCCTTATGCAATGTTAAAGGTACTGCAGATGTGCTGGCAGTGCTTTAGAGAATCAAATTGTACGCACGTGTTGATTGACATCAACCCAAGGGGAGGGGGACAATCTCATTAGTTGGGAACGCCATGTCAGCAATATACCTAGTGCATTCTAGATTTTTTCTTGGACCTGGGCCTTTGTGCTCTGTGCCCATTTTCCTTCTTTCGGTAACAACAGCCTCTAATAAAGTATTTTGTACAAGCAAAAAAAATTAAAACTTTTACTACAATGGAAAGTAGATATGAGATTCTGAGGTTTAAAAGTAAAAGCTCATATTTGATGCTCTGATTCTACACAATAGATAGTAGTTGCTAGAGTACTTTAATGTACCGCTTCAATTAATACAATTGCTTTGATAATAGTATTAAACAACTCTGCACTCTGCAATCCAGTTAAACAGATCTTAAGTAGGACTGTCAAGCGAGCCGGGGTCGGCTCGTGTTCGGTTCGTTTATGAAAGGAGTTGAGCACGAGCTGATTCGTTAAAGTATCGAGTCGAAAAATTCAGCTTGTGTTCGGCTCGTTAATAAACGAGCCGAACACGACCTGGCTCACGAATAACAAGTAAAACAGAATTAAAGAAAATATATATAGAAAATAAATTTATGAGATCTTATCCTTTAGATTTTGATCTAAATGTTGAAACTTTACATATAAATGAGTCTTTTTATAATTGAGTTGAGCTTTATATTTAGGTTGAACTAAAAATCAAATAATAAAATTCTGTATTTTATACATATAATTATTATTTATATATAAATATAAATTATATAAATATAAAATATATGTATTCGAGCTGTCATCGAGCCGGACACGAGCGAGCTGACCCCAGCTCGTGTTCGGCTCGTTTATTAAACAAGCTGAAAAATTCAGCTCGTATTCGGCTTGTTTAGTAAACGAATAATTCGATCTCGAGCTCATTTCGAGCCGAACACGAGCTAACTCGCGAATAGCAAGCTAGATTGCCACCCCTAGTCTTAAGTATCCCCCTAGCTATATCATATTTGACCCGACTTCTAAAACAACTGTTTAAGTTCATGAGCAGAATCCATATGTTAGCTCTGAAGAAAGTGTGAAGGAACTCTTAACTATGAAGCATTTGAATTATCAAAAATCACTAATTAAATAAGATTCCTTGGGACCCATTAAGCCTGGTTTACAAAAGCATAAAAAGTTTGTGTAAAATATCTAAGATTCTGATTCTTTATTTAATCATCATCTAATAATTATGCATGTCAAATTAGTGACCAACCAATTGTACCCTGCATGTCTCCAAATGGAGACTATTTTCCAAATAAATCCACAGAGAGAGAGGGTGCAGTGGATCTCGTCCGAATCCTTTTTTCACTACCAGAACTTGTGACGCCCCAACTACTCAGGGGTCATCCATTCTAGGACTACTCTAGTTCTAACACGCTTAACTCTCTTAATTTATTGAGCGGTCAAAATATTATAATCGAGTTAGAGTTTTTTAACTCTATTATAAACCTATTATAGGCTCAGACTCAGAAGTACCGAATAATATGAGACTCCTCTCGCTAGGCTTAAACGACATTGTGGGGTAGCCGCACTCTACCCACAACAGTCAACATGAGAGCCTCGCTCTTCCTACTGTATAACCTAGCTAAGTCGAGACTCATCTCACACTTCTAGCTCGTAATTGGCTCTGATATCAACTGTGACGCCCCGCTTTTCAGGGGGTCACCATTCTAGAACTACTGCAACTCTAACACGTTTAACTCTCTTAACTTTTTAGGCCTAACCACCGCCCAAAATGCTATAGCCGAATTAAAATTTTGAGTCATATTATATTTTATATATAAAACTATTTGGGATCTCATAGAACTAGTGCGGGTGGGAGAAGCCGTAGACTTTGATTACAGCTTTTTGGAGAAGCAATTTGGCTCCTATATATTATATATATATCCAACCCAACCACTCCAATTAATACAAAAAAATAAGGCCTCTTATCTTATTATCAGTGGCTTTTTGTCGTAAGATGTCAAAGGTGGGAGAAATTAGTGGACACGCGAGGACTACCCCCTAACTGCGCAGCCGAAAGCTACGTCTGTGAAAAGCACTTCTAAGGATTGAAATTCAAAAGCTGACTTTTTCATTAATCACCTAGAAGAGATGAGCACATGCTTGGTTCTACTGGAAAATTTTAGTACTAATTAAAAAAAAAAAGTATTTGGCTTTATCTCTGCTTCTGCTAACATCAATAATTTTTAATAACCGACCGTACATAATGTAGTTGGATAAGAACTTAATGATTGGTACTCGAGATTTCAAATTCAAAGCATAATCACTTCATGTTTCTCGCTGAGTTCATTTTGAAAAATAAACGTAGCGACTAGTTTGCAGTCTTTCTCTCAAAGGAAAAGAAAAAATTATTGGAATATTTGAAAAAAAAAAATGAAATTTCAAGCTTCTACTAAGGAAGCAAAATAAAATTTGGAGCCTAAAAAATAGTAAATTAGTACTTCTATTTCTGCTATAGAGAAAGGTTATTATAAAGGATTTGATGTAATATTTTGTCTAGTAGCATTTCCAAGACAAATACTTCAACAAACAGTACTTACCACCAGCAGGACCAACAGACTTGAATTGCTATCTGAGCACTGCTTTTAGGATAAGTGCTTCATCAAATTTCTCCTACAGCTTTTCTCTGAAATAAAAGTAAAAAACACTAAATTAAAGAAATCTTCTTGTTTCAGCTTGTTGTAACAGCAACAGTTTAAACTTTTTCTGCTAGTCAAAACACTTTTACTGAAGTTGATTACAGCAATGCAGAAGCAGAAAGGTGCTCTAGCTCTTTGTATCTTGAAGCAAAGATTAAGATATAAAGTAAGTGGTGGTTGGTTAATGTCCCACATCAGGTTGCACTGGCATGCAATGAGCATTATTATGCTTGGTAATTGCTAATCTTTTACTAGTTTGCACTGATACTTCATTCACAAGATAACATAGATCGAAACAAAAAAGAAAAACATATAACTAATTCATGCCACACAACTAATGTTACTCCCGAATAAACTAATCACTAACAAGAGGGTAAGTAACTAACAAGTTTGAATTTTTGACAATGAAAGACCCATCATTGAATGCAAACCAAATCTTTTGACAAGCATGACAAGGATCCAAAGTTTGGGGGGTATGCAAACATTTTTATTAAGATTAAGTTTCATTATTAAAGCTAGAGCACAAAGCGGAGATTATTGACCTACTAAGATGCTACTAATCACCTCCGTTCACACCTTACCAAAGAAAAAAGCGTACAATACTAATTGTTTAAAGTCATCTCAAAATCAAACCGCCCCGATTTGGGGATTGTTTATGCAATTCCTATGATTTCGTGAAGTATTATTAATTAACTACAAGCATTACACCATCCTTTGATGTGACATTCCAGCAATATTAGCATAAAGATAATATATGATGGCAACATAGAGCCTAATTGAACTTTCCCTCGAGAATGTAACAAACATTATAGAGCAAGTCTAATTACCTTAGATGAACAATCAAGGTAGTAATTGAAGCACCATTGTAGAGTTTGTGTTTTATGCATTTACCATAAGAAAACTCCCTCCTACATTTACCTACATGGAGGAATAATAGGAACAATAGATCAGTAGAGGAAATTTGTAAGTGTAGATAACATGCAGGTTGGTTGGTTGTAATCTACTCTACACATCACAACAAGAACATATCTTTACAGTTCCTTCGAATAATCAACCAAATATAAAGTTATGAAACTGTACTTTTTGTTTAATGGCCAACATATTGTAGCAGTGGATAGTATTTACTCTATAAGATTCACATTGTTAGGTTTCTCAAGTCCTTATTGAATCTGCACCACTTAATATTGCAACTTGAGAAACTAAGAGAAAAACCTGAATGATAACCTTTTATGTGTTTTTTATAGAACACTCTATCTTTGTTCGGGTTTCCTTATCCAATATTTATGAGTTTTGTACGTCCAGTTTGAGTAAACAAACATTTACACGCGTTTTTGTTTTATAGGATTTATATCATAGTTTGGTGAATATATGCATTGATGCTTTCGGTTTTTAAGAGATAATCCTTGTTTGGACTTCTAGATACCTGTTAATAACAGTCTACTAAGTCCTTATTGAAGTAGGTATCCAATCCTAATTAATTGCATAAAACATTCGTGTTTCATTCTCCTCTTTCCTCTATTTCCTTCTTTGCATTCTTAAAACTTTAAATAAGAGCCTGATAATTGTAACACATATACTATATGATTATTATAGGCTTTTCAGTTTTTCGTAGTCTACGGTAGGTGAAATAGATTGAAGATCAAATCATAAAGTATACATGAGAGATGTATGCATGCTTTACTCCTTTTAATTATGATTAATTTTCCAACCTTGACCAATGCAACAAGAGGTCCAAGATAATTCAAACTCAGCCTTCTAAGGCTGCATATCCTAATGCCTATAAATACCTATAGAAATGTACCAACTTCACACATCAAAGCTCTCTCTAACACACTAATCTTAAGCAATGGCCTCCAAATATGCTTACTCATGCTCACTGGCCTTCTTCTTCATTGCTACAATAGTTTCAGCTCAGCTATCATCGACGTTCTACGACACGTCATGCCCTGGAGCATTTCACATAATAAAGTACATTGTCAATAATGCGGTTGCTAATGAGAAACGCATGGGGGCTTCGTTGCTTCGACTTCATTTCCACGATTGCTTTGTCAATGCAAGTGTCACTAAACCATACATGCATTATCTTACATGCATTGTCATTTAAGAGCTCTTACATTCCTTTTTCAGTTTGAAAGAGATATCTAGTGTGCATTCTTTTGTAACAAGTTCATGTTTTGTTAAGTAAACAATATAGAGGTAGTTAAGGATGTCTTTGCTTCCTATTTCAACTTATGAAACAACAAAGGCAAATACTGATTGTAGAATGTAAACCCAGACGATAAGATCCAAACAATAACATGACCATATGATAAAATCCTAGTAGAAGAAAGGCACAAGAATATCTTTAAATAACTCCAAATCATGTCAATGCAAGGGATGATTAGTTAATTTTCTTTTCAACTAATCAAAGACTAATGTAATTAACTACCATCAATTAAATGCAACAGGGTTGTGATGGATCCGTGCTGCTGGATGACACCCCGACCTTCACCGGTGAGAAGACTGCCTCACCCAACAACAACTCCATACGAGGATTCGATGTGATCGACACCATCAAATCTCATGTCGAGGCGATATGCCCACGAGTCGTGTCATGCGCTGATATCCTAGCTGTGGCTGCTCGCGATTCTGTAGTTGCGGTATGAAATGATGGGCCACCTCTTGCACAGTATCATGTTTTAGTGCCAATTTTTGCATGGTTTTTGGAACAGCTTATTCCACTCAACAAGCAGAAGCTAAACATTTGACAGCTGCTAGTTAAGCAGCTAAAAGCAGTTATCATTTCAAGTTGCAGCTCTCTCTGAGCTAACAGGAGGGTTTTGATGAAAAAAAAACTATTTAAGCTTTCTTCAAACAACCGTACTCAAAAGTACTTTTCAAAAAGCTCTAGCCAAGCAATAAGTCCTTTGGCCTATTTGGCCTAGCTAGAGCTTTTGTAAAAGTGTTGCTCGAGTAAAGTTGTTTAACAAAACCTCAGTCTTGTAATCAAAATCTCTCCAACCTGCTTAAGATAAATTCAGCTTCCCAAACACCTAACATCTACTTCTCGAGCAGAGATGTTGCAAGTGGGCCAAATGGGCAAATTATATAAAAAAATCCAGAAATAACAGCATATATGGACTTTTTCTCATTTCACTCGATCTACCATTCTCTTTGCTTTAAACATGTCTCATTATGTGATAACACCAAAATAATGGAATGATTTTCCCAGTTGGCTGGACCTTCATGGACTGTTCAACTAGGAAGGAGAGACGCGACAACCGCAAGCTTCAGCGCAGCAAAAAGCGACATCCCTAAGCCAACTTCAGATCTTAGTGCTCTAATATCATCCTTCTCAAACAAGGGTTTAAGTACAGCAGACATGATCGCTCTCGCAGGTAATGCTTTTCTCGTTTAAAAACCATGTAACTTTGGCGTCTCAATAGGAGAATTATAGTACAATTTACCTTTTAGATTTTACGTTTAATCAACTTTTTCTTGCTTTTGTTTCTGTTTGATTTGAATACTTTATGACTACTATCTATTTATCGAAGTTAAGCTTTAAATTCAAAGAGCATATCCACTGAAAGAAAAGGGAGCTCTTACATTAAGAAAAGTAAAAATAAAATAAAAAAAGGGTTAACATATAAATCTGAGTTAGAGTGATTTCTCTACTTTTTCACCTACATGACTTTCTATCGATATTATTCACTAACTTATTGTCCACACGCCTATTCTTCCTCAGGAGCCCATACAATAGGCCAGGCTCGATGCACCTCGTTCCGGAACCGTATCTACAATGAGACCAATATCGACTCGTCCCTCGCCACCTCCCTGCAGTCCAACTGCCCCTCATCAGGCGGAGACAATAATCTCTCCCCTCTTGACGCATCAACCCCTACTGTTTTCGACAATTACTACTACAAAAATCTGGTGAACAACAAGGGCCTGTTGCACTCAGATCAGCAGCTCTATGATGGCGGCTCAGCCGACTCACAAGTCACAACCTACTCTCAGAATATGGCCAAGTTCTATACTGACTTTGCTGCCGCCATGGTGAATATGGGGAACATTAGTCCTCTCACTGGATCTAGTGGGGAGATAAGGACCAATTGTAGGAAGACTAATTAACTAAGAGTTTAAGCGTGTAAAAGTATTCAAGACAAGGTAGAAGTTTACCTTCTCTTGGAAATTTTACCGAGTCTCAAGTGTTGTGTTGTGTCAGTAAAGTTTTAAGAAGAAATAAAGTTGCTTGTTTCATGTAGGTTGTGTGGTTATTCCATGCGCTTTGTTGCCTTTAATGAAAGGACATGTTTTTCAGTTAACAAGAAGATGATTAAAGCAATTTGAACCAAGACAAGAGCCATTTAATTAATATAGTAATGGTGGATTAGGCATGCTTGGTTGGCCCTGGAGCTTGTTGACGAAGACATTTCAATGTCCATTATGTTGAGGTTTAAAAGAAGAACTAAAAACAAGAAGAAAACATTGCGTTCCTATACGATCAACTGCTATTTCGTCTCTACTTTAGTCCCTTTTCTGAATTGCCAATCCATTGACATTGCTTTTGCTTAACCACCAAAAACAACATAATTTACTCAGGTACACAGATTCCAATTCAACATTACAAATAAACCCTAATCTTACTCCTGTTATAACCGTCCAATCAATAGAGCATTAATAACAATACAAGAAAAAAGAAGAAACCTTTTCGACGAGAAATTTCTTTACAACACGATTCCAATTCATATGTAAGAAGAAAGAAGAACAAAATGAGGAAATATTCTTAACATGGTCAATTATTATACATGTAGTGTTTTTGTAGATTAGGGTTCATGAACTCACATCTGATGAATACTGTGGATTGCAGCATTGATGCTTTTACAATCAAAGTCCATAATCTTCATCCAGTTCTCAAAGTCTCCAATCTCCTGTAACTCAGATAAAAGTATGTGTCAGGGAAACGAGAGTATCTAAACTATCACTTTGCTCATATGTTAGCCATAGAACTCTTAAATAAGGAAAACAAAGTTCACAGGCGACTTGATCTGATCTCTTTTCTTTTTTAAACACAAATAACATTATTACCGTTTTTTAGTTTTGAGTTAACTTAAGAAGATCAATAAGACAAACACAAAAAAACAGGGAGCCTCCTGATGTGAAACAAAAAGGGATTCTTTCCATTTTTTTTTCCCTTTCAGACTATGCACATATTCACCATTCAAACAATTCAAATTGCGCAGATGTTTCCCCAGAAATTGTAAATCTTCATACAAATTTCTATTTAGAAAATTTACGTACATTTATTGAAGGTTTTACTTCCCAAATGTCTAGCTTCTTCCTCCAGAGCGGAGAAAGCTGTTCCAAAAGCGAGGCCAAGCAAAAACTATGATTTACAAACGGCTTTACTTATATTTACTCAAGGTTCATCACAAATGGTGCCTACGTAAACGAATCTACTGCAGTAAGGAAACGGGGTGAGTTTCTTTCGTCATATTGGTTTATATCGCAGTAATTTTATCTAATAATCGAGACTGCTAAAGGAAAAGTTCTCACTAACATCAACAGCCATTGAAGGAAGCTATTAGTCAGAAGAGTATGAAAAATAGAATATTAGAAGAATAAACCTTCAAAACGGAATTAACTGCATGAGAAGCAGCAAGCCATTGATCCGTCTGCTTCTTATATCTCATGATAGTACAAAGTAAAGCACGAATCTCAAGTTCAATACGCTTCTCATTTATGAATGTCTCCTCGACTCCACCATTAACTACGTCAACCAGAAGATCGGAAACACGAAAAGCATTCTTTAAAGCTTCCTTCTTTGCTTTATCTGTATGGAGGCAAAGAAAATGCAATTAGAATAACGCTTCAAAATTCTCGTAAAGCTCCAAAGTTGCAACTCAAAGAACTCAAAGGTTATCAGAGGCAACTATGTCACACAAAAAACAGATATTGGGGGGCCAATCAATATGGTTATTATTGATAAGTTAAAACAGAGGAGTTACTGAGACTTACAAACAAGAATGTCTTCTTATCATTATGCAGTTATGTTATTTACGAATATTATTTACTTCCATTAAATTTCAAATCAGTGTGGTTAGATGGGAGTTCCAATCCAACTTCAAACTTATAGATCTTATTTAAAAAATAGAAAATCGAAGAGGAGTTACTGAAGCTTCCAAAAAAAAAAAGGCTAATGAGAATTCAAATTTGATATCAAATTGCTGGGTTTGTAATTATGATAAGGGTTGTCGACTGTTAACAAATTGAAAGTCGGTGAAACTTATCAGATGAGTTAGACTAGATGCAAGTTCAGCAAAATTCACACCAAAATAACTTTTTAAATTAAGATGCCCCTAAATATCACTTTAGCAGTGTCCTAGGTTGCCCTAACTATAACTAGGCACATAGAAAAGCCACCCAAAAAAAGATAAGAGAAGCTTATATTTTCAAATTTATTTTTTTTTCTCGAACAATTTTGGCCATAATAACATTATATCTTGCAAGGCTAGCAAAATCTCTAAACTCGGCTCCTACTCATAAGTTTAACTTTTCGGCGTAATCACTGTTAGAGACATCATCAGTTCATAATGTAAGTTCTTACTCACTGCATCCCCTTAGCGCCCTTCACTAAATATAACCTATTTCCACCATTTTATCTCATTTTTGGATCAAATAGAACAAATTTTAGCAGCTCACGCCATCAAACATGCAGTGATCAAACGAGATTCGATCCAATCAATGAAAGTACATGCAAAAGCCCTTATTTTTTGCCAAATTACAGTAGCAAACACAAAGTTTGGGTCAAATAGAACAAATTTTTTAACAGCTCACACAATCACACATGCACTTATCAAACGAGATTCGATTCAATCAATGAAGGCATATGCAAAAGCCCTCCTTATGTTTTGCGAAATTAGAAAAAACAAATACAAAGATTGGAATTTTAGGGCGATCTGAAACAAACCCGTTTGATCTCGGATTCGAAGGGCTCTGTGTTGGTGCTCATGAACGATTTGGAGAAGCGACGATTCCAAGCTCCCACCCTCCACCTTCGCCCCCTCCATCTCTCAAAGGAAGAGAGAGAGAGAGAGAGAGAGAGAGAGAGAGAGAGAGACTAAAATGGGCTAAAATGGGCTAAATTTAAGTTTGGGCTTTGACTTATATTGGCCCACTGGGTCATATAACTCTGGGCTGGTTTTAAAGATTCTTGGGTTTTATTATTTCTTTCTCGGCTCTTCGCGTTTAGCATCCACCATTCAATTTGGTTCATATTTGGCCTGGATTTTGAAATAGCTCGTGTTTTTGGATTTTGGAATATTGCTGTCATTTTTCATTTTTCAAACAGAAATTCGGTATGATACTTTGTTAGTTAATTCGCGAATTATTCGTGAATTATTGAAAATCCAAATTAAACGGTCCGTTTACGGAATTTTTCCAAAAAAACGAAATTATTCGCGAATTTTTAGGCCAGCCGAATTATTCGCGAATTATTAAAAATCTGAATAAAAAAACTTATCATTTTTATTTTTAAATATAGATTATCTTATATTTTATATTTAAATATGAGTTCTCTGTTCATTCGCCCCAAAAAAATATTTATATATTTTATAATAAATTATGAGCTATTTTAATCTATTTCTTGCTTGATTGTTTATATACCATAGTGTATAATATAATTCTCTATAGCTTTTTTTTATTTATTTAACCAACTTTATTTTGTAGCTTTTTATACTTAAGAATTGTAACTGTTTACGATAATAGTATAAATCTAGAGAAAAAAAAATTAAGTTTAATAGGTAAATTTTTAATCCCGAATTTTTAATTGATAACGTATAATTTTCGTATAAATCACGTATCCGAATAATTACCGAATTCATTTTTAAGCCGGATTTTTCAACGAGTTTAAAAATTAGGAAACGAATTTTATGCGTATTATATCCGTACCGAATTTTTGCCGAATTCGAATTAACTAACTATGGTATGATCCCATGCGCTGGGAATGAAATTTTTCTACTCGTGAGACGTAATGCAAATGAAAAGCTAAAAAAGTTACTACTAGAAACTTTTTATTGTGCGATAAATTCGATAACTATACAGACTACAAGCATTTTGTCATATGATTGCACACTCTACCACATAAATTTATATTTTTTAAAAAAAATGTGATGATAATAGGGAAACAATGTTTTAAGCTTTTGTTTGAGAAAAAAGCCATTGCAACTCCAAAACATTACTATCCAAAATAGCTTTACACTATTCTTCTTTTCTTTTTTTGTGAGCTCAAATTATAGAGGAGGAAAGAGTCAACCAAATTGACACCGAACACATTGACCAGTTTGACTAGTCCTATTAAATTTCTCCTTCCAAATACAGTGTATTAGTTAGCTAACAATCAAATCTTGTAGTTACCATATTAGAGAGAGAGTGATTAGGAAGTTAATACGATAAGGACCATCCCTTTTATTTATGGCCACGTGGTAATCTATCTCATGTCTCATCAAAATAAAGAAACAAATCATTTAATTTATATCTTCATGTAAAAGGAAAAGGTGATGTGACTTTTAATCAATCTTGAAATTGATTGGGACCAAGAAATGGTATCAAATTGTCTTCTCCGCGAATCTTCGAGCTTGATTTCATTAGGATAACGATGGATATGGTTATCTAAAATTTTATTAAATTTATCGTTTGTTTCTAATATAAATAACAAAATACTTAACGATTGGTATTCGATGTTGATTTAAAGGGGCTCTACTTTGTGGTGAGAGATCAAGTTAAATCAAGTCATGTTCGAAATGACAGAAGATAGGATTGGAACTAGTCATGTTGAAGTGACAGAAGCCTGGTTAGGCCGAGTCACAACCAAAATTTGTGGGCATTATGTTTTTACACTTTAAGTGAATTGATTATATTTTTCTAAGAACTTGAGTTTTTTGAATTAAGGGTTAGCACTAACGAGCTGACACCCGAGCTTTCTAGTTGGAAGCCTAATTACTTCACATTTTTATTTAATTTTTTTTATAAATAAAAAAAATCGAAGTGGATTGCATACATGCTACCTTACTCTCTCTTAAAAAAAGATATTTTATTCAAATTCATGTCCCGCTAAGATAATTTTTGCTGAAGCAAAACTGTAATGATTTTGGTTACGGATATACAAATTCAAAATCAGACGATTATGGATTTTTTTTTTTTAAGACCCTGAATGCGAAAACAATCATGTATAAAAACTTGTTTTAATAATTTATAATATATAAAATATAATATTTTTAATATTTTTAATAACTAATAAGTATTAATAATCTATTTTAATATTTAGTATATTAAATAGTTGGATTTGAATATGGTTTTGGATTTTAGTTTTTTATTCGAGTTCAGTTTCCAATATTGCAAAAACTGTCCAGCAACTGTTGGCATTCCTAAATTTTAAGTTGAATCTTCATATTTTTGCCCTTTTTGTTAACAAAAACTGATTTGTAACTAGTCAAATCAATTTAACTTTTAATTTGATTAGTCATATTTTATAAAAAAATTTCTCGTTAATTACAATACAGCAGAGCAATTAAGATGCATTAATACTGTTTTTTTTGGCTTAAGTTCAAAGCCAAAATGTGTTTTTTAAATAGCCAAAATATAAGATCTAATTTAAAATTCTTCTTAAAATATGCTAGAATTTAAAATTTCAGCTTCTTGCTCTGCAAAGCTATACGAATATCATAATTAACTCTTTTCATAATTTCTCAAACAAATACTTCTATTAAACCTCTAGTAAAACAAAAAAAAAGGGAGAAGAAAATGTAAAAAACTACTTTTTTGTCATTTACATGCATTGACTCTCTCTTGGTTCGCAAAAACTGAGTTTTCGGTATAAGTCGAATGATTCTGCACGTTTTTTAGTTAAACTGAAACTTAGCTTACACTGAAATTAGCTTTTCATCAGTTTCTTCGTTATTAATTATTATATGGATTTTACAGCGAATCACTACTGTTAGAAGACATAATAATTCATGTGGGACTGATTTATCCCACCTTAATTAACTCCAAATTACGCGCAGTTAATTTAATAAATAATAAATCCAATTAGCTAAAAATCCATGCATCAAAGCGGTTGTTGCCGACAACTAATCAAAACCAAATTAATTTACGAATGAGACCAACTAAAGCATGATACAGATGGGCTAAAGCTACTTATGTTTTGTCATGATACTAATCACAGCAAATCAATTATGTCATGTGAATTGAAAGGGAATTTGTTTCCTAACTTTTCCAAACTAACAACAACTAATTTGTGTCCTTTCTCTTAAATTTATTAGAATAAAGTAGATGTTGACTTTTGTATATATAAGAAATAGGGTTAATTTCATACAGGTCCTTGCAAACATAGTAAATTATAAATATATCCCTACAAAGTTCATCTTTCATATGTTGTTCCTACAAAAATCCTGATATTTTCAAATATGTCCTTCTGGTTTGTTACCGTTAAAGAACTGTTTATTTTTTAACAGCAAATAAGCGAAATGATCTTTTTGCCATCACAAATATGTTCCTCCAAAAGTCACAACAGTTAATATAAGAGGGGTAAAAATATTAAGTTATCTCATTGACTAATCATAGTTAAATATTTAACCTATGGTTAACTAAAATTTTCTAACGGATTCTAACGGCAGGGATATATTTGAAAATATTAGGACTTTTACAGGGACAACATATGAAAGTTGAACTTTGTAGGAATATATTTGTTATTCACTATATTTGTAGGGACTTGTATGAAATTAATCCTAAGAAATAAGATGCTTTGGGTCTCTCTCTCTCTCTCTCTCTCCAAAAAAAAAAAAGCAGCTTTTGGGTAAGTAGGATATGATAGACCCCATTTGGATTGCATCACCCCAAGGGAGGACATGGTGGAGCTTTATTAGTTAAGTGGTCAAAATTAGTGTGAATGATACTGTTCTCACTTTAAGTAGTATGATATGATTGAGCCCATTTGGATTGCATCACTCTTTAAGGGAGAATAATTGTTACTCAAAAAAGAGAGAAAGAGAGAGAGAGAGAGAGAGAGAGGAAAAAAATACTATTCTTACTTGAACTTGTGAAGGAGTATCTTACTTTTAAGGTTTTCTATGTAGCTTGATTTTTTTGTGGATTAGTATAAATATTTTTATTCAGTTACTTTCTTTCTGAGGGAATTTAATTCTGTGAAACTTATGAGGTCGACATTCGATGTAAAACCTTGGATCATAAGCTTCTTCAACTTACGGTGTATAACACACCAGAAATGCCTGAATGAATAAGAATTAATTTACTTGAAGCCGAATGTCTCTATTGCTGTACTACTGTAGTTGAAGACAGCAAAAAAAAATTAAAAATCGAAGGTTTTTAAATAGACTTTAAATTATAGTTAGTTTGACTTCTAAGATGGGTAATTAATTTGCCTCCTCTTTTTTTTTTTTTTTGGGTATGAATTACATAATTAGCTAGGTAGGTGATAATAAAAGCTTCTAATATTACAGTAGTAACTTCTAAATAATATAATGTTACATAGTGGCTCCAAATCTTCAACATTTTTTTCTTCTTCAAGCAATGGTGACAATCTTATATTCTGAAGTTATTTCAAATGAAGGTAAACTGAGAGTCTCAATCACTGACAACAGCTTTAAGTCTTAATCAATCACACATCACTTTTGATGACTTATTAGAGAATAAAGAAGCTTTTGCCAGCATATTAGTTGGTTAGTAATTATGCAAAAATTAAAGACCATAGCCTTTAATTTCAAAGGGTATCTATGACTTGGTTCTCTATGAAGCAAAGAATGTGGTTCACTAATTTGTAAGTGGGACTACATTCATGTTTTTGCTGGATGTGAGAAGAACTTAAAAGTCCAGGCTTAGCCAGAGACCAAACTCTATTCAATTTGTCGGATTCTTTAGGGTTTTTTTTTTCTATTTGTAGCTACAGTTTTCTGTAATAGAGTGTTTGACGACCGCAAGTTAAGAAAACTTATAGAGGAAATCAAATATGATACTTTTCCTGAAAACACTTATCAAACTGTACTAAACCCTACGTCAGAGTCAAACAACAGATCCTTGGCCTCAAATGTTTTCCACCATTTAAAATAGCCGATTACCTTAAAATATTAAGTTATCGGAAAAATGTCAAATTTATATAGACTAAAATGCCAAAAGATTGACTAAGTCATGACCTCTTAAATTGCCCAACTACATCACTACATTTAGTATGTTCATCTTCATTTTCTTCTCTTGTGTTCCCTGCCTTGCCTAACTCTTGCCCATCATCTAAAAGAAAATAATTTCTTCCATATACAATCATTTATTGCCACTTGATGAATAGGCCTAATTTCTTGGATGTATTATAAATATTGTACTGTGTGAACTATGTTGGTTCCCTTTCTGTGTAATGGATTCTCTTGAATTTAATTAGTATTGTTTCTTTAAGACATTTGGGCATTTCATTAATTATTCTAACTACTCTCTCTTTGTTAAAATATTTATGGTGAGTGGGATTTGACCTTAATTGATTAAAAATAACTTGGAATTGAATATCATTTCTTCATAGAAAGGTAAAAGCTAAGCTACAAATAATTTGGTGCAATGTTTGCATGAGTGTTAGGTGCATGAATTTAAAATACTTTTGGAATATTCATCACAGCTTAATTAGAAATCAAGGTAGCACTATCATATGCAAAATTACTCTATGTGTTAACAATTTTTGTCCTTTTATACTAAAAAAAATTATTTACTTAATTGTCATCGCCCTATTTAAAGTAGGAAAATTAAGTTAGAACTAAAAATACAACTTATATAAGAATTCATTGGGGGAATACCAAAAATTTTCACCTTTTGTTCTTTATAGAGCTTGTGTGAATACACTACTAGTAATAATGAGATGAATGAGAAAATCACACACAAAAGAGAACTGTTAGAGTTTCAACCCTGCAGGATATGTAATAATTAAAAACAAAAAGAAACTTGAGTTTTACCATTCACTTATTGTTAAAGAGTGTTCATCAATCTGAAGGCTTAAGCTGCTAGGTGAAAATATTCGTTTCATATTTTATACATACTAGGATTCTTATTTTTATAAGAGAGTATTATTTGTCACACTATATTGCAACAAAAACTTTCATGTCCTTTGATCGTTATCACACTTTTTTGGTATATATAAGCAAAACTAGATAACAACCACTGTGCTATGCACCGACAATCTAGATCCTTAATATGGTCTAAATATATTTACTAAAATGAACACCATAGTGACTATGACAAAATAATCATAAATATATGGTTCTCTTTACCTTTGATCCTTGTAACCTCTTTTCAAAATATATATTTTAATGAAAGCTTGCTTTGGATTCAATATATATTGGTCAAAATATGTATTCACCAACCCAACTAGCAAAGTGTAAACCATCCTTCATGCATGTAGTAGGATCTTTTGGAGAATTAAGAGTCCCATTCACAAGCAACTTCTCCACAAAGGGCTACAAAAGTCAAACTAGCTAGGTTGGAACTATTTGATTTGTTCAATATCTAGTGGAAACTTTCTTATAATGAAGCACTAGTACATATTAATTGCTATATATATTTGTCAATATTCAACTTTATACAACTATGGAAATTAAATATTCTATAAAAGCTTTTTTCGGTGCATGTTTTGCCCAACAATATATATATATATTTTTATTGCAGAGAACTTGTTAAATTAGTTTTGAATTCTTTGACCCAATTTGATTCATGTGAAAAGGCAAATTGTGTGAGTTGCATGGCCCTTACATTAGAGGGGTTTTAAAGAATATCAAATGGTGCTAATTTGGAGTACGCTCATAGACCTTAAAAAGTTCTTAAGAATAACTAGTGAAGTTGTTAATTAGTTGACTTGTAATTTGGACTAATCGAAAATTTTGAGATTGGCATAGTATAGGTATATATGCAATGTAGTTCAGATAATAGTATAATATAATTTAAAATTTTTAAAGTTTAGATAGTAACTTCAAAATGCGTCATAGTTCAAATAAATCCATACATTTCTACCCAAAATATTTTGTCCTTGAGTGGGTGGTTGGATCCTGGTTGGTTGGTCCAATTAATTAATATACACAACATTGACCAACCTCCTCTCAACATTGAATACCAAATCCAATCATTGAGGTTTCATTGCTTAATCATATATATGGAACAATTTTTTTTTTCTTTTTTCAAAAGCTTAAATTATCAGAGAACATGCGACGCCTCCCAAAGAGTCATCTATCCTAGAACTACTCTAGTTCTAGCATACTTAACTCTCTTAATCTCTTGAGCTTAGCTACTGTCCAAAATGTTATAACTGGGATAAGATGTTTAGCCCTATTATATTTCATGTATAGGACTATTCCAAATTCTGGAGTGTTACAGAATGATATTTTTAATATTTATATTCAACATTCTCCCTCATGTCTGAACTCAAGACTTTTTTATAGGCCCAAGACATGAACTTAAATTAAATAGAAAGAAATTAATTATACTAAAAGTCTAGCAAGAATGGAATTCAAGACCTCCTGCCATGATACTTTGTTAAGTTATATGAAACACGCATATTTTTCAAAAACTTAGGTTATCAGAGAATGATGTTTTTAATATTTATTTTCAACATTCAAAAAAAACTAATAATGTTAAACCAACATTGCACAAATTAACCAAGTGTATTTCACTACTAACACAAGATTTTAAAACTAATTAGATCTCTCTAGATCACATTCATTAATATGTCCACTTCGATGGTGTTGTTAACCAATCAAAATCTTGTAGTGACATATAAGTTTATTAAATCTGATCATTATTTACTGACAGATTATTAATAAATTATAATCGATAATATTATTATCTTATCTATTAGCCTATGTATTTCCTATTGGTAAAAACATATAAAACTTGCCTGAATTATGGACAATTTTGAATTGGCTATTTAAACTATCGAAAATTTGATTTTTACTATCCAACCTTTTAATTTGTTTGATTTGAGTCGGTCAACAACACTTTGACACTTTAACTCCAAAATTTAAGCTAATTACTTATCTGAATAAACTTATAGTTGTGAAAATTACATATAATATACTAACTACCATATAAAGATAAACAACGCATTCAAATTTAAAGTCAAACTATTGTTGACTGATTCAAATCAAATAAATTGAAAGGTTCGGTAGTGAAATCAAAATTTTAAAAGTTTGGATAGTCAAATCCAAATGGTTCATAATTCGGGTAAATTTCATACGGTTGTATCTACTTTTTTTTAATGAATTTATAGTTGTGAGAATTGTATATATTCAGTATATTAACTAAATCTGTAAAGACAAACAACACATTCAAATTTTGATGTCAAAGTGCCGTTAACTGATTCAAAATAAATAAATTGAAAGATTAAATTATAAAATTAAAATTTTAAAAAATTAAATATCAAAATCAAAATGATCTATACTTAAGAGAAGTGAAGTTCTTTACATTTTTACTTTTTTCTTTTTAAGCCAACACTTGATACTTCTTAGAAGGTTCCAAAGATTTTTGTCCGAGTTCCATATTTAAAGTATACACCCATGTTTGCTTCAGTTGAAAGCATATGTCACACTTCTTTAATTAATAAATAAAAAAAAGCCAAATCAATATATTATGGCTTTCGTGCATGTCGGACGCCCTTTTTGACAAATCCACACCCCCAGCTACAAAGCCCTCCTCCCCACTGTACATGACCAAAATATTCTTGCGTGCACCTCGTGCATACGTACATTCGTGCACTACGTACGCAGCGATATCAAACAAATACCATCAACTTTGTAGATGGTTGCGATGAATATGTTCCTATGAGAATATGATTTGATCTCATCTAATATGTCAGATTCGATAAGTCATGATAAGATGAGAAATTAATGATAAGAGATAGAACAGTGTAGCAATTTAGATATTGCATGATCACAGTCTTAAATCCTAATAAGACCTATATCCTTTCCTAATTTTCTCCACTATTAGGGGTCTGGTAGTATTTGTGCTTAGAGCGTTCTGCTGTGATACCGCATGAAGTAAGTTAGAGCTACTAAAAAATAATAATTTGATCTCGTCCTATTTAATTCAATCCTGGATGTCGCATAAAGACCGGAAAACTATGTGGTGTGCGGATGTAGAATGCACCAAGACCAGGCAATAATATTTCCTCTATACAAGGACCCTTTCAAAAGCACAGAGCTTACCAATTAAGCGCTTCTCACGCGCTGCTTTGCTGGGAAGCAATTTCCCTTTCAAATCCAGTTAATGCCCACCCCACAGTAATACTCTCAAATGTACAAAAAGTCTTATTAAAGATTAGGTAAGCATTATATTCCTTGCTTTGTTTGGGGCTTATCTAAATCAAAATTACTTACCCTCTCCAGCTTCTATATATATGGTCCAAGTTTGGCATGTCCTGCTCAAGCCAAACACACTTCTCTCTCTCCCTCCCTCTCTTTAAATCTCTTCCTTTTGCTCATTAGTTAGTAAAGGAACTAAAATGGCTATTTCCTCTAGGGCTTTTGCTTCTCTACTACTTGTTCTCCTCCTACTTGGGAGCGCGTCGGCGCAGCTCTCGACGAATTTCTACTCGTCGTCTTGCCCGAAAGTCCTTAGCACGGTGAGGTCGGTCGTGAAGTCCGCGATACAAAACGAGAAGCGAATGGGCGCCTCCCTCCTCCGCCTCTTTTTCCACGACTGCTTTGTTAATGTACTCATTCTTAACTATACTACAAATACCTTTCTCCTTGTTAGGCTGAACTTTCGGAACAAATTCTCTACTTGACAAGCAGAAGTTAATTATTTCGAGAAAAAACAAAGTCTATAAACTTGTGGCAACTACAGAATGTTATAATAACGTTTCAAGCCTCCGAATCAAATCTCCATGTACTTCTAGACTCCTTTTTTCCAACCGTAGCACAACGTGAAGCTACGTGAGAGACTTTGGAAGAAAATTATCGTAGAATTTCTGCATAACTTTACTTAAATAATACTTCTGTAGAAACTATGCTTGAGTGCGCTGTGTTTATGCTTCTTGGTCTAGGGTTAACATGTGCCTGCATTTGCACAGGGCTGCGACGGTTCAATATTGCTCGACGACACGGCCAACTTCACCGGCGAGAAGATGGCGAAGCCCAATAACGGCTCGGTGCGCGGGTTCGATGTCGTCGACAACATAAAGTCGGCGGTCGAGAAGGTGTGCCCTGGCGTGGTATCTTGTGCCGACATACTGGCGATCACCTCACGAGATTCGGTTGTCATAGTAAGTAGAATTTAGAAATTGATCATAGGTTCTCCAATTTCATTTAGCTCTTTGATTAATCAACTAATATTGCATTTAGCTCTTGCTTAATGTTACCAAGCAAAATTGCTTTTTTGTTGGATCAAAACTAATTAAAGAAGTGCTTATAATTTTCACAGCTTGGAGGGCCAAATTGGAATGTGAAGTTGGGGAGGAGGGATTCAACAACAGCAAGCCTCTCTGCTGCTAACAATAACATTCCTGCTCCATCTGATAATCTTAGCACTCTCATCTCCAAATTCTCAGCTCAGAGTCTCTCCACCAAGGACATGGTTGCACTATCTGGTAAATTACTTAATTAGTCTTATATAATTAATCAATTAGTCTAATAATTAAACTATATTCATTGAAAGATGAGGTATCTAATTAAATTGCCAATTAAGAATATTCCCATATCGCTTCCTGTTAAATCGATTTTCGTGTAACATAGTATCAGAGCTAATCCTAATTAAGTTTCCTTGGTTTCAAGAGTCGTGGGCTTAATTTCTCATATCCATCACTTTATAAATTAGTTTTATTATTCTTTCTCGGTTTCGGTCAATAAATGTAGAGTTACTTATCAAATCATTAGATTGATCTTTTGAGTACTAAAATTTTAATATATGTCGCGACAAAAACCCAATTATTTTACACCATTTGTAGCTAATACTTGCAAAAATTGTCATTTCATTGTAGACATTAGAATAATAATCACATCATAATTTTACAAGTAATCATTAGACTAACTAAGAGGGGGAAAAAAATAAAAGGCTAATCACCTTTTTGTAGCTTTGTCAAAAAGCAGAAATATGACATCCTAACTTACTACCTAGAGAGAGTTGACTAGTGAACTATTTTGTGGTCCAAATTATTTGACTCAAAAAGCATTAATGCCTCTACATCTGCCGACAAATTAAGCATGTAACACAAAGCCTAATGTCTTAGCATGCATGTTCTAGACAAAAACAAATGCTCCAATTGTAATGCTACAATTGTTGACGAATATTATTAATAAAGATGCAAACAGGGCGGATATAGGGGTGGGAGGGGTCCTCCGCCCGGAGAGGCATTGATTTTTATTCATTTTTTGTCTTTATTTATCGCCTCATTCGAAACGAATTGAAATGGGAGCGATTTTTTTACGAATCAGGATGAATCAAAATAAGAAAGAGCGTTTCCCACCTTCTGTTTTTCTTTTCTTATCGAGACAATGTATTCGGGTGGATTATTTTTTTTCCTCTTATTTTTGGCTCCTACATACAGACCTATTTGGGACGGATCTGAGCAGAAGCTCCATCAACACGAATCCATTTGCATCCATGTGTATAAAGAAAAATGCCAGGAGTACATCCTAAAAAGGGAGTGTACATTTTGTACCCCCCATCCTTGAGTTTAGAAATCTTTTAAATTTATAGTATTTAAAAAAAAATTGGTCCTTAAATTTGAAAGGTGTAAAATATACACTCCAAATGAAGTGTACAGATTGTATGTTAAATCATATAACCACCTAAGTACTTCTACTAATCTATTATTCAAGAAATCAAGACATAGCCTCATTTCAGAAAACACTCAAAGGTGGGGATCGAATTCCCGAGCTCTTAGATCAGCCTACGACACATATTGTACTTTAGTTTCTAAACATTTAAAAGAGCTAAATTTTGTCTATAAACTAATCATTTTAATTAATATGTAAGTCCAGCATTTTAAAATATAGAATAAAATAGTTATTTTATTAAATAATTAATAATTAAAGTCTAAAAGTACAATATATATGAAAGTTCAAGAATAACACGTTTAAGCGAGAAGCATAGAAACGAATGTACGTGTAATATACTGATATCAGACTAGTACAGAAACTATCCATAGATTTTATCACAATGAAATGTTTGAAATTTATAAGTTTGTTCGTTTTTTATTTTTACGAAAATTTTCTCTTATATTTTTTTTATTTTTTTTTATTTTTTCCGTAGGTGCTCACACCATAGGCCAAGCACGGTGCACCAACTTCCGCGCCCACATATACAACGACACCGACATCAATGCCTCCCTCGCGAAGTCGCGGCAGTCGAATTGCCCACAAACATCCGGCTCAGGCGACAACAACTTGGCCCCGCTCGATCTGCATACTCCGACGGTGTTCGACAACTACTACTACAAGAATCTCATCGCGTTTAAGGGCCTGCTGCACTCCGACCAGGAGCTCTTCAACAACGGGTCGACCGACTCACAGGTGCAGTCCTACAGCAGCAGTTCGAGCTCATTCTTTTCGGATTTCGTCACGGGTATGATCAACATGGGCGACGTTACCCCCCTCACCGGATCGAACGGCGAGATCAGGAAGAATTGCAGGAAGATCAACTAACTCGAACGAGGTAACGAACCGTCGATCGCTTGTTGTAGTACGAATAAAGATATCAGAAAATTATAAGGATGATTTTTTTTTTTTTTTTAACAAAGAAGTGTAAGATTTTGATGTGTTTAATTAATGTGGAAGTGATCAGTGGTGTTTTGGCTTTGAGCATGTTTGTTTGCTTTTGTACCAACATGTATAAGTGCATGAGGGTGACTCAAAATGTTATTATTTATTAATGAAAGTTAGTGTTGCGTCTGTATTGGGACATTTTTTTTTATCAGATTAATCTTCTGTGTACCGAAATTTAAAAAAAAATGTACCATCGTAAAATGGTTGATGAATTGTAGAATATGGATTCAAGTGTCCATAGGCACGGACCATATCCACCGTGCAGTATCATGCCAACAAGATATTGAAACGATAAAGCTTTTGTACCGATGGCACAGCTCAAAACCCTCTATTCTTTAAATTAATAAGTAATTTTCTCAATAATATTCAAAAAATTGATAAAAATACATAATAAACATTTAAAATATTTCGTTGTTAAATAAAATAAAGATTTCATGCCATTACGTGTCGGTACATATGTATTGTTTGTGACCGACAAGCATCGGCACGGCCAGGCACGCACCGTGTAGTACCGTGCCGGCAACCTCGATCTCGGCACAATCCCGTGCCACGGTATTTAAATCCTTGTTGTAGAGAAGGACTATGGATAGTGTCCGAATTAAGAAAGGATTAAACGATGCACGGCGGCCTATGTGGCCCATACTTGGCCCAGGCCCGCAAAATAAAATTTTTTGCCCTCTTCGGTTCGAGAAAGGCCCAAGAATCATTTTATGAGAAGATGCTTAAGCCGAACCGAGCTCGTTGCTATCTAAGTGCTTGTTTGGCCCAACAAAATATTTTATATAAGAAAATTCATGTGGAATAGTTCATACAACTGTATTGTCCAAACAGCGTATCGCGCACCATAAACACAACGAATTACAATCTATATGTGCATTAGATGATAATATTGAGCAATTATTGCATGAACAGTGTGTACGAGATTAGCATTTTATAAAGCATTTTGTAAAACATTGTGTGGGTTCAAAACCCAATCTCAACAATTTAATTTGTATTATTATTATTAAAAAAAGAAATTGTCTCATAGGTGTTCTCGAATATACGAATACTTAAAATGAAAATTATATATACATGCTAAAATATTTTAAGAATTAAAAATTAAACTCTTAATTTTCAATCATAAAAAAAAATTCATATTAAACAAGTTATTAATACAACTAAATTGATGCACCAAAGAAAACCCAAAAGAATTATAATTCGCATCTAAACAACCGAGCTCAGGCTACATTTTTTTCATTTGTTCCGAAAGAAACCATAATGGAAGAGAAACGACATCATAAAAAAAATTTCATACTGAATAAGTTATTAATGGGATGTAAATATAACACTTAATTAACTTGCCATTCTAAATGGATCTTTAATACTGTAAATAATATTGATTAAGAAAGGAAATTCATACAACAAAATTTATACACCAAAGGAAACCATAGGGATCACATTTCACATCTAAACAACCAAACTCAGGCTACATTTTTTTTTTTTATTCTTTCCGAAAGAAACCATAATAGAAGAGGAACATCACCATAGTTAACTTCTTTTTTTATATAAAAAAAAAAAATCTCTATTAGGGGACCAATGAGTTGAATAGCAACACCTTGCAAACTAGGTACATCATATATATCTGTACACATACATCACAACAAGTTTTTTTTTTCTTTTATAATCACAGAAGAAGATCACTCTTGGAGTTCGACGAAAACGAGGACGACGATAGCGCAGATGATCGATACGGCATATGAAGCTTCCTTAGTCGACCGAGCTCGCGAAAGAACGACGCGATGAGCCCGAACTGCGAATACTTAGCACTCTTCTTCTTTCTCTTGGACTTAGTTTTCTCAGGGTGGATGTTGCAATTAGAGGGTGGAGGGGTGATAGGTGTGGAGGTTTTGGACTTAGTAGGCAATGTGTCTTTGGGTGTGCCAGGTTCAGATTCCCATAGGAATGGAACTGAACCTGATGCAACCCCAAAGTAGACCCTCAAGGAATTGTTGCATGGAGAATTTTCCTTGGAGAGGAGTTTTGAGTAGAATTTGTTATCTTGCTTGATGTGGAGGGGGCTTTGTGGGTTTCCTGAGATAGTTGAGAACATGCTCTCTAGGGATAGGTTGGTAGAGAGAGAGAGAGAGAGAGAGAGAGAGAGAGAGTTTGGATCATTTAAGGATGGGTATAATCTAAGGTTTGAATGTTTAGAGGGAGATTTATAGTAGGGTTCAAGTTGTTTAACTATGTGTGTTTGGTAAGTAAATAAAAAGAATATTATTTGATGCTCGTAAGTATTTTCGCTTGTCCCACAAAACACCTTAAAACTTATTAACATTACCGTGTATGAAAAATTGTACGTAGTACAAATACATTTGCTGTAGCTAAGACGAATCATACAACATACGACGACTAATATGAAAGGTAAATTATGCTACGTGCACCGATAAAGAAGATAACTATTGTCATGTGGTGTGTCCACATTGACCTGTTCAAATTTAACCCGATCCATATAAGATGTGGATTGGGGTTTATCATAATATGTTAAATCGATGAGAACGTACAAAAAATAGAGATTTCTTCCTTCTTCTCTCTCTTCTTTCTAACTGAGATTTCCACCTACGTTCTCGGAATTTTGGAGTGTCGACATAAAAGAGAACTCTGGTAGTCTCCTTTGCATCCGATCCACAACGCGCGTGGGAGAAGACGAGATACGTGGAAGATTCAGAAGTATCGAGACAAGGACGATCCAAAAAGGCTACTAAAACAAGCAATCCGGTCCGATTTCTGAATACATTGGCTATCCAGTTTGTAAGTTTCCGCTGCCCTCTAATTCCAACAATAATGAAAGATAGGAGAATTGAATTCAGAATCTCTTAAGAGAGTGAGAATTTACGATTAGCTCTAATATCATGCGAATCGATCTGATAAATAACGGTACAGAAATAGTCTTAATATTATCTAGTCTACATAACGAAAGGAGTAAACTATTGACCGCAAAGAATTGACCCACTAACTAAATTCAGGTGGAAGGCTCTCATCATTGTTAATCTAAGCCATTCTAAAATCTCAAAAAATTACCAGGACTGTTTCAAATGTTGTGTTCCAATGAGAAATCCAATGAGAAATTCACTTTATATACAGTTAGAAACAGGGATGCATGAGCTGTATGTGATGTGATGATATGGACAGTGTTGATATAAATGATAAATAGTTGAGTTAATTAAGCCATATTGGACTTATTCTTGATAATGAGAACATAATGTGATGTTTAATGTTTTAATCCTCCTCTTTATGCTCCAAATGCGAAGGTGATTAGTGATTTAAATGGGGCAGATCCTGGGGTGGGAGAAGTCCTCCACCTTCTCTGCCATTTTCTTGGCAGATCAGGGCAGATTCTAGATAAGTTGATTTTTTAAATTATTTTTGGCCCTCACTGATCACATCATTTCAGAAAGATCAAAACAAGAAGGATACTCATCTAAATAAGAGCTAGATAACTACTTTATCTGGGTTGGGCTCAGGTTGGGCCTCTACACACTGGTTAATTGTACCATTAATTTAAAGTCCCAAAAAAACAAAAAATTGCACCATTGATCATAACAACCATTAACTAAGGGGGTTTTATCAAAGCATAAAGCATAAATAATATTATAAAACTCCGAAGCAAAAGCTTCAATTTGATAATTCTGATTTATGCTACTCACTCAAAAGTTAAAATAATTTTAATTTGATATTTTTGATTCTGCTACAAAGATAATAACACAAAAATTGTTAATATTATACTTCGCGTAATATTTTTTAGAAATTACTTTTGCAAAAACCAGTAGAGCTACTAAAATAAAAATTGCATGTTCACATGCCAAAGTCCCAAATTTCTTTAATTTCTCTTCTAAAGTCCAAAAAAGGCACCCACCGACAAGTTCACAAGAATCCAAAATCACTTTAAACCCCTTCTCCGTCACGTGAATTTGCATTTAGGTCCCCCTTTAACTTTTTTGCCCTCGTGGTCCCTCGCACGTGGCCCCCACTCTCCGGTAGACCGGATCATAGTCTTTAGTCCAAAGGAACTATTATTTATATGGTCTCGGTGTTTCGTGTCATCCATACACCGGACCAGCTAAGAGTGAAACACGTGTCTGCGGTGAGGAGCTTGTAATTATATCAAACAAAACGTAAATTACATAATAATTATTTCTAAATTTTAATATGGCCAACAACAAAGTTTTTGATATCATGTATAATTTTAGATACTCGATCAAATTAAGTACTTCACCCACTATAAAATTAGTAATATTAATAAGATATTGATATAGAATTCGAATGTTACAAAGAAAAGAGTGAGAATATATTTTTTTAAGAAAAAAAAATAAATCAGGACAATTAAATGATTGTATTGTAAAATTTACGTCGGCGTAGATGGTGTATATATAGCAGTACTTTATATTATTGATATTAAATTATTAAAGCATGCCACATCCAAATCGGTATTTAACCGTATTTATATAGGATTTACATCGCGTGCAATTCTATAAGCCAAATAAAATAAAATAAAAATTCTATGCGTGCCTTGCTCATGGAATTAAATCACGAATGTCAAAGTCGACTTTGTGTGCGTGCGTATGAAACTTCAAAAAAAATATGTGCATTAGAATTGACTTGATAATAAACAGCTGCAACTATAGGCCATTCTGAGATGGCTCTCAATTATTATTATTTTTTATTGATGCATCTTTAATTTTTAATGTTTAAAAAAATAAGTGATTGTAGTCTATAATTTCATAATTGTATGAAACTCATGAACAATTTTATTAAATTCAATAATTTTAACTATTTCTCAGTAAATAAAAATAAAATCATTAACAACCAAAATCTAATATTTTAACTTAACTAATTAAAACAACCAAAACAAAAAAAATGTTAAAAAAAGTTAAACTTGTGGGTAATTCCAAAATAGCCTAGAGTTGTGGGATCTCCTTACAATTTTATGTCCGGTCCATAGACCAGGTCCATCAGATAAGCACGTAGCGTACAGAATCCGAGCCCCGGCCCCTCTCCTCGTAATTTGCGCCATATTTTCGCCATCCCCCCACCCCCAAAAAGTTCACGGGCTTCGTATCAACAAAATAAACCCCTCTCTCTCTCTCTCTCTCTCACTTCACTCCCCCGTTCCCAAACCCCCGCTGTGAGGAAAGCTAAGAGAAGTCGGCGCCGGGTTCCTCAAATCCGAGCCAATGTCGGCGACGGGTTCGGGAGGTGTACGGACGGGGGCGGTGGACACGTCGGCCCCCTTCGAGTCGGTGAAGGAGGCCGTCCATCGCTTCGAGGCCGCGTGGCGGCCGCGGCCGCAGCCGCAGCCGCAGCCGCCTCCGATCCTCCTCCGTCCCGAGGTATCAGATGTAGTTACAAATGCAGTGCAGTAGGAGACGCATGCACGCAGTTACAAGTACTGTAACTGTGGCTATACATATTTTGTTAAGTTTGATTTTGTAAATAATATTACAGCTATAAATAATTTATTTTTGCGTATTTGTTTGGTCCTATGCAATTGGAGTTGTATTTACAAATTTTTACATTTTTAGTGTAGAAAGAAAAATGGTTGAAAAAATTCATAGAATAAAATCACTATTTTTTTTTTTATGAAAGACAGTTTTTCAAGAAAACTACTTTTTTCAGAAACTAAAAATGAAACGAAAAACCGGCCGTCCCTAGCGGAAGTGGCAAAGGGCTTGATAGTTGGTATCCGAGGTCCTAAGTTCGAATCCTAGTTAATTCACATTTTCAGCTAAGTTTATTTTAAAAAAAAATAAACGAAGCATGTAGTATGCTATATTTCTCTCTCAAAAAAAAAATGAAACGAAAAAAAAACTTTTCCGGTTAGAAAACTGTTTTCTGGTATATTTTCCGAAAAACCAAACACCCCTTGAACAGTTTACTTCTTGTTTGAAATTACTCTTTCCAACTTTAGTAGTTGGAATTGCTGCCAATCTCGGCATTACTGTAGTTGAGTCTCCGCATGCAGTTTGTTGAATGCTAATGCAGCAATCCAAACAATAGAATTGGCTCCACATGTAGTTAGATCTGCAGTATGGTAGGAACAATGAACCAAATGTAATATGGTAAAGTGATAAGTTTCATTAATGGAGTACATAGTAGGCATTGAAATGGTTTGTTGGGTTATTTATTACTTGAATTTATGTGGTTTTATTAATGTTAAGTAGAATTAAGATCGACGGCGCACGTGTATGACTTGGTCAATCTTAGGGTCATTGATTTCATTGATTTGTAATGTTTATTTTCTATTGGAAATGGGAAATTGTCGCGGTACTTCATTTTACTGTCAGGATTACTAAATTTTATAAACTGAACCAAACATAGTAATTCAATATACACTATAATCCATCATTACATTACTGCATTAAATCAAATACGGTAATGCAATATCAGTAGTAATCTGATTCAGAAATCTCAGATGTCTAATTATGTCGAAATAATCTGTAGTGCTACAAAACTTGAACCAAACGCGTCCTAAAAGGCATCTTACATTGTGGTTGGATGGGAGGTTTTGCCACATCCACAAATGATGGGAATGAGGTTTCCATGAAAACCCCTTGTGCCTTTCTGATGCAAATTGTATGGTAACAATCTTGTCATTTTGAATATAAATATGGAGGATTTTTAGAGTGTTACGAATCGTTTGTACCAGAAACCATTGGATTTGAAGTTTTGAACTCAGTATCTTTTGCTCTGATACTATACAGAAATTTTAGTTCCTGCATGTTCGACCTAAAGTTTCTCGTAGTTTGCTTTCAAAAGAAAAAATAATTACTGTAACGTTCGACTCATCAGTGTAGGTTTAGACGATGTTTATGTTATGGTGATAACAAATTCACGTACTATTTGTCGAAAGGATGATGATGTTTCAGCTCATTTTAAGGCCGTCGGAACTTAAAAATACAGAAAAGCACTTCAACAAATTTTTGTCGAAAGATCGATACTGTTTGTTCTTCTGAACAAATCCCTAACAATGTTGGTGTTTTTCTTATGCTTCTCATGCAGTTTGGTCACTTTATGTTCTAGCTAGATAAAATCAAGTTAAGCAACCTCGTTTTCTTTTCTTAAACACGGTTTCTTTCAGGAGATCGAACTGATGAAAGTGGAAGAACAGACCGTGAAGCTAGAGATGGATCTTTTCGTGAAGGAAAGGGAAACACTGAAGGTGTTAAAAGAACTAGAAATGACAAAAAGGATCGCCGACGACTTAAAGTTACAACTACAAAAGTTAACATCTGAATCTCTATCTGCGACGAAGGTACATCCCATTCCAAACACCGAAGAAGAACGCCCCGTGAATAACAACAAACATTTTGAAGTATTCCCTCGAAATACCGGCGGCAAACAGTCTCCTGGAAGAACTCTGATGGGGTTAGAGCAGGCAAAGGCGAACCTAAGCAGGACGACCAGCGGCCTATCTGGAGTTCGAACTACAATTGAATCCTTGAAATTGAAAATAGAGAAAGAGAAGTCGTCACTCGCGAAAACAGATGAAAGGCTGCATTTAAATAGAGCTACGGCCGCGTCCTTGGAACAAATGCTAGGTAGATACATCGCCGAATTGCGACTAAAGAGTGGCTCGAAAACTATAAGCACTCAAAGCGCTTCGGAGGTTTGGGCTCGGATCAGACAACTGAATTCTGAGAAAGAGAATTATATAAGAACGATGGAAAACCATAAATCGGATATCTGTAATTTGACTGCCGAGATCGAGCAGACGAAGTCGAGAATAAAGACGGCGGAAGTGAGGCTAATCCTGGCCAAGAAAATGAAGGAAGCATCGAAAGTCGCAGAAGCAATTGCGCTCAAAGAAATCAGATCTCTAAGAGAGAAATCAGAAACAGATCCTTCCGAAGTCGCACTCCCTGTTAAAGATTACGCCACCCTGACATTGAGGGCCCGAGAAGCCGACGAAATTTCTAAAAAGATAGTCGGTGCGGCAACTCTTGAAGTAGAGAGAGCGAAGCAATCTAAGCTTGAGCTAGTGGAGAAGGTCGAGGGAGTAGAAGCAGAAGTTTCAACCGGAAGGAAAGCACTAGAAGAAGCGCTGAAGAGAGAAGAGGCTGCTAACGAAGCGAAGCTCGAAGCCGAAGAAGCACTTCGAAGACTGCGCTCCGAACTTAGTCAGCAGCGGCGGTCCGTTCACAACTCCACCAGGTTCAAGACCTCCGCGGGGACGCAAAGAAGAGGAGGTTCTCAAATACTCGATGTCAACGGGCTGAGTTTGGCGATGAGCGGGCCGCAGAGTGTTTTGGGCTCGACGTTGTCGATCGGGCAAATACTTAGGAAGAAGCTGATGGATCCCGAAGAGCACGAAGTGCGAATGACGGGGAAAGGGAATGGGAAGCCCAGGGTGTCTCTCGCGCAAATTCTAGCCCAGAAGCACGAGCTTTACTCGCCGCTGAGGATAGACGACGGCAGCGGTCGCAAGCATTTCTTCGCGAAGAGGAGGAAGTTTAGTTTCGCCGGTCTGGCATTGCTGTTGGTGAAGCAGAAAAGGAGAAAGAAGAAGCAAGAATTGAGTTCTTAAGGTGGCCGGCGCGCCGAGATTACGTAGTTTAGTTTTACTTAGGTGGTTAGTTTGGAACTAGTAACTATGTAAATAAGCTATAAAAAAAAAAAACCTTAGTTCCTGGGGAATGATATTTGCCTTGTATCAATTAAGTTATAGTTTGAGAATTTTGCCTAAATCTGATGCATAATACATGTGGTTAGTGTTCTGGGTATCATTTTGTGGAATAAGTATTATTATTTAAGGTTAATTTCATACAGATCACTGCAAATATAGTGAATAGCATACATATTCTTACAAAAGTTCTAATGTTTTCAAATATGTCCCTCTGATTTATTACCGTTAGAGAACCTTTAGAGAACTGTTTATATTTTCAATTTTGCCATCACAAATATGTCCTTCCAAAAACCATAACAGTATAATATAGAGGGATAAAAATGTCAAAAACTAACAAGGGTTAAGTATTTAACTTATAGTTAACTAAATTTTTCTAACGGATTCTAACGGTAGGGATATATTTGAAAACATCAGGACTTTTGTAGGGACAACATATGAAAGTTGAACTTTGTAGGGATAAATTTGTCATTCACTATGTTTGCAGGGACTTGCATGGAATTAACCCTATTATTTATGTGAATCGTATAAAGGTTAAGTAATAACGTAACATACAAATAAAAAAGCAACGTCGATATGTCCGAGTGGTTAAGGAGACAGACTTGAAATCTGTTGGGCTTCGCCCGCGCAGGTTCGAACCCTGCTGTCGACGATTTACTATTTTTTTTCAAAAATTTAAATGGTGAATTTTGAGTTTTGAAATTTATATTTTGAGCATTGAAATTTAAACTTAAAACCTAAATTTTAAAATTTAAATTAAAAAATTAAAAAATAAATTAGAATTTAATTTAAAATTAGAATTATATTTTAGGAAGTAGGTTTTAGCTGTTTCTAATTTTGAAACTTTTATTCGAATCAGATTTTGAAAAAATGGTTATCAAATGCTTTGTTGAATAAAAAATTATTTTTATCCCAAAATCACTATCTAGAATATAGGCCAAACACCTTTTTGTTTTTGCAGAGGCCCTGTTGCCTCACTTTTGTAGCTTAGGTGCTGTTTGGTTAGTAGGAGAATTAAGGGAAAAAAAATTTAAAAAAAGTTTTATAAAAAAAATTTATTCTATTTTTTTATTCATTTGGTTTTAAAAAAATAGCCTTTTTAAAAAACTTTTTTCTAAATTTTAGAAAAGAAATTATTCCTTTTGTTATTCGAAAAATAAATTTCGCAAAACAGAAATACTATTTCTCCATGAAATATGAAAAAGTTTATTTAAAACATTAGTTTTTCTTGAGATCAGACGGACGGAACACTAAAAATAAATTTTCCATAAATAATTTTTTTTTCTAGAAAATTTTTTTCATGCATTTTTTAAGAAAAAAAAATTTATTTTTCAAATGAATGAGGTGGGTAGTGTGTTATCTTTTTTTCTCTAAAAATATATTGAGGTTTATTTTTTTATTTTCTTTTAGTTTTAATTAATTAATTATTTGTTTTATTTCCTCTAAAATCTCCGGCATCTTCGAACTTTCCCCATCTGCCCTTACATAGAAAATGACATGCCACCCATAATTCAACAGAATCATTAACACATAATAATACACATAATAATATGATGCAAATCCAAATAATAATTGTTTAATAATAGCATTTGACGGGGATGCAAATGAATTCGGATTGATGGAGCTCTGGTCTCAACCCGTCCTAAATAATATAATAAGTAAAAGCTAGAAATTAAAAAATAATAATAATTTATCCGAAATTCGGTTCTGATCTATTAAGAAAATAACGTGGGAGGTGAGCGACTCTTTTCTCCTCATAATTCGTTTTGATTCGTAAAAAATCTATCAAAAATCTTCTTCCACACTAATCATTGTTGGAGAGCTAATTTATTTCACCGAAGGTGAAGTTCATATTAAAATAGATTTCGGATGAGCTAGAGTTTAGGTGAATATTACTTCTTTCCGCCGTTTATTTGTATAGTTTTGGAATTAATTTTTTTTTTTATTCTGCTGATTTGTTTTGCAGAAAGTGAATAATGTAAAATTAAAACTATAAGAAATAGGTTAATATGTTATTATTATTATTATTATTATTATTATTATTATTATTATTATTATTATTATTATTATTAATTGATTTCTGCCTGAGTTAGCCGAAGTAAATTGTGCTATTTTAAAAATTTTGAATTTGAATCGAAAGTAAAATTACTGTGAACCAAACAATAAAAATAAACATTTACGGCCAACGGAAGTCATTTGACCTCTATCCACTTTGGATGAAACAAATACACCTTCGACAAGTAAAGGCAAAATATATAATAAAAATTAGGCTAAATTACAGAAAATCTCTTATAAATACTTATTTTTTCACTTTTCATCTCCAACTTTCAAAAACCTATATTTTACCCCCTCAACATTTCGAATTGTTGCATTTAGTTCTCCTCCGTCAGGATTCCATCATTATTCCGTCCATTTTTTATAATTTATACCGAAAATATTCTAAAAAATAACAAAAATATATTAAAAATTTATTTTTTTCTTATGAAAGAAGTAATGGCAATTTGATCATTTTGCCCTCTCTATTAACACCGTACCTTTCTAAAAATATTTCTAAAATTTAAAGAGAATAAAATATAAATTTTTAAAAATTAGAAAGAAAAAAATAAAAAATAGATATTTATAATTTTTTTAAGGCTAAATTACAGAAAACCCTCATGCCAATAGCCGATTTTTCACTTTTTCCCCGTCATTCAAAAATCTACACTTTGCCTCCTTAAAAAATAAAAAATATTCACTTTGCCCCTCGCCGTCAGTGTTCCGTTAGGGTTCCGTTTATATCTTATTTTTTATACCCAAAATACCCCTAAAACTTTCATCCATGTCCACACATATGCCTTCGGTCGCCGCCTCGCCCTCCGCCGCCGCCTCGCCCTCGCACGAAGTCGGAGTTGGGGTCAAGAGAGGCGTGGGCGAGGGTGCGGGATGCGGGATGAGCAAAATTGGGGAGGAGGAGATGAAGAAGATGAGGGCATTTTAGTCATTTTGTCACACCGTACTTTCCTATGAACATTTTTTATTTTTTAATGGAGCAAAATGTAGATTTTTAAATAATAGAAGGAAAAAGTGAAAAAACGAATATTAACAGAAAATTTTTATGTAATTTAACCTTTTTTTTTATATAATTTAGTTTAAAAATTAATGTATTCGGAATATATCCTCATCTGTCGAGGAAACCAGCACGGCTACCGGCCAAGATCCGTACCGTCGGCATCCGTATATTTAAATCAACGAAGCAATCAAACAACCACAATTAAAACCACGGGCCCCACCACCCTCAACAAATCCCTCTCCCCTCTTTTTCTCTCTCTTATTATTTATTTATTTATCTCTTCTCCTCCTTTTTCTCTCTCTATTATCCCCTCTCTCTCTCTCTCTCTCTCTCTCCTTCCTCTCGAAGAGTCCATTCGCTACACGGAAAAGCGCTTTGGGCTCGTAGGTAAAGCTCTTATCCCGCTTTTTTTTTCTTTTTTTTTTTCGTATCCTCTTAGGTAAAATTATTTCTAGATCTCTTCGAGATTATCTCGTGCGGTTCTCTTTTTTTTTTTTTTTTTTTTTGGTGCGTCGATTTGGTGATTGCTTCAGATTTTTTTACTTTTCAATAGAGTTATTTAATTTAGGCATCATAGGAAATCCCGTTTAGGAACTTAAGCTAAAATCGTAGTAGTAAAATTATTTGAGAGCCCTTCTTATGAATCCAACTTGAATTAATACCTCATTATTATTATTATTATTATTATTATTATTTTTAATTGGTTCTTCTTAAATTTTTGCTATTTTGATTTGCAAATTGGGGATTTTTTTAAATTTGATGGCTTTATTAGGTATTTTCCCTTACTTGTGTGAGAAACGTATTGGTTCATTTGCCTAAAAGCGATTAAAGCCATTAAATTTAACGAAATCACGGTTAATTTTAACGTAATGCTTAATAAGGGACTAGAATCATTCAAAAAAAAAAATACAGTTGAAGGAGTGTCAATTTAAAGAAAAAAAAGGTAAAAATGTGCAGAATTTACCTGAACTAGGAACCATTTTGAATTGGCTACCCAATCTTTCAAAATTTTAATTTTACTACTCAGCCTTTCAATTTGTTTGAATGGTACTTTTAACTTCAAATTTTAAGCTAATTATTCACTTTAGTGAATATGTAGTTGCCATAATTATATGAAGTGTACTGACCAAATTTGTAAAGATAAACGACGCAAATTTTGAAGCAAAAGTGTTTTTGACCGGCTTAAATCAAAAAAAATTGAAAGGTTGGATAGAAAAATTAAAATTTTGATCGATTGGGTAGCCAACTCAAAATTGTCAATAGTTCAGGTAAGCTCTATACGTTTTTATCAAAAAAAATGAGGGTTCTGTTAAATATAAAATTATATAAACACCGTTCTCTAACAGCTTAAGCTTTTAGAGTACAACGGTTGTTTCACATGGTATCAGAGCAGGAGGTCCTGAGTTCGAGTCACGCCAGGCTCCTAGCATTATTAATTTCCTCCCATTTAATTCAAGTCCACGTCATGGGCCTTGCAAAAAAAAAAGTTTCGAGCCCAGACGTGAGGGGGAGTGTTAAATATAAAATTATATAAACACCGTTCTCTAACAGCTTAAGCTTTTAGAGTACAACGGTTGTTTCACAGGTTCGATTGAAATAAAAATGAAAGAAGAGTTTAGTCAAACCCTAGATTGAGTGCATATTTTTCCTTAATTATTTTAGTCTACATTAAAAAATTTCCACGAATCGATACGGAAAAGGGTTAACAATTGTAGTCATGAAAATTGTTAAGAGAGCTTTGAGTAAACTAAAAAGCTCAAATTGCCGTAGTTTTTCGGCAACCACCGGTGACTACGTCCATTATACTAGAACTAATGTCTTTTTATGAGTTAGTGATAACCAATTATAGTTGACGACTAACGAATTAACTTGTATTGAACAGGTGAAAATGAGTTTGAGAGCGAAATTCTTGTTCCTTGCACTGCTTTTCAGTTGGACAATTGCCGATGCGAGAAGTTTCGTGACCGCTGATATTATAAGTACGGCGTGATATGTTTCAGTTTCCTTTCTTATATTGCTGTGTAGATTTCCTTTCCTTTGTTAACTGAAAAGACTAACTGCCGATGCAGCAATTTAGTGATTAATGCCAGTAGATAGGAGGTCTAAGTACAATGTTGGTTTCATTATGCATTTGTTTTCGGCACACTGTTCTAATCATAATTCCTTACTTTTATTTCATATATTTTTGAATTTAAAACAGTACACGTCGAAATATGTATCAGCACTTACGTCTTCGTAGTTGTAAGCTATACTGGCTACAGTATATGGTCAGATTTCTTTGTGTAATTACTTGCCAATGTAATCTCATAATCGAGTATGTGTATAGATCACTAGTTATGCTACAATCTATTTCATCGAAGTTTTTGCCTCATCTAACTCTTCTTTTCTTTCTTAGAACTTACAAGCACCCAGAAGTTATATATGTAGGATCTTTCTTAGGACTTTCAACATCTCGATTAGCAGGAAATACTTGAACATTGTGAATCTAAAAACATCTCTGAGGCACTGATTGTGGGAAAATATCGACGAATTGAAGCTCTCCTTCAAATTTTTATTTTTAAAAATTTATTGCCCTCTGCTCTAGCTGTATCAAATGCTGTTTTGCAAGAAAAAGTTTTATCTGAGGTTTATTTTTGAAAATTCTCAATCCGATACTTTTTATAATAAAGTTCATTTTTCTCATGTAAACACTTAGACTCTTCTCTATCAGCGCATATCACCCAACATAATGATAGTCCTTAATTTCTTGCAGAATTGAATTCGCTTATGAGTTCAAGGTGATAGTTGTGTTTTATGCTTGCAGTTACCGAAATAGTCCTTGAGACTCGGATTGAGAATAAAGTCCCTGAAGCACTCGAGCGAAACGAGCTAGTCTGTTCAATGTGCGAAAACTTCACTGCCCAGGCTGTTGATTACTTTAGTCAGAACAAGACTCAGGGAGAGATAATCCAGACCCTTCATCAAGCGTGCACCGAGCTGAAGTCTTTCGAACAACAGGTTGATAGTTTCACTTTGTCAAATAGTCCAATTACTCGTTGAACTACATCTATTTGATGAAAAGTATGAATCAACTCTCTTGGTCAATGAGGTTTACCAAGGGTTTTTCTAATATTTCCATGTATGGTTTCTCTCAGTGTGTTTTGTTGGTGGACTACTATGCAACTCTTTTCTTTGTTGAGATTGGAAACATACGTCCGGAGGAGTTCTGCAGAAAGGTAAACCTCTGTGAGGGGAGTACGTATATCTCTCTTCCAAGGAGCAACAGTACCTGCATTTTTTGCCATCATTTAGTTGAAGAAGTGCTTGAGAAACTGAAAGATCCTGATTCCCAGGTACTGCTGTTTCATTTTCTTGATTACTTGTATCTAAACCAGCATATATATGTTTTTTACCTTCTTTTGAATATTAAAAAATTAGATATCGTTGAGAGAGGTCGCTATATTATGTTGAAAAAGTTTTAAGTAGATCAAATCGAGCTCTCTGCTCTTCTCTAGAAGGAAAAAACTTGTACAATTGCATCATTCTAATTCGTCTCATTTCATGGTGTGTTTTTAGCACTCTATTCGCAGATCGCTGTCGTACAGTAGGTTATATGTTTCTTAACTTTTCAAATTTTTTTATATGCATTGTATGCTTTTGTTGTTTACGGTTTATTGAGAGTGGTCTCTCTCCTTTTCCAAAAGCTTCCTTGCTAAGTTTGTTGTTATATCAATTTCATTCTTTTATCGAATCTTTCGCTTTATTTTTCTTTTCACCTGTTTGTGCATTTCGAGTTTTTTGTTTTGGTCCTCAATCATCATAGTACAAGTATACTAGCACTCGCAGATTACTTGCAAACTGTCTACAAAGATTATTACTTCCATCATTTATCCTACAAGCTAAGCCAATACTCTCATGCTAACCATATGAATTTATAGCTGGCGCTTTTTCGTCGTTGAAATGCCTAACTTTTTTTCTTTTTCGTTCATTCCAAATTGGCAGCTCGAGATAATTCAAATGCTTCTCAAGGAATGCAGCAAGATGGACAATTATGTCAAAGAGGTAAACTTTTTTAGCTGTAAAACTTCCAATGTTAGTAGAATCCATATTATTCCATATTTAAAGTCGGAAGTATCAAGTACTATAAATATTTCATTGTTTTAGTCTTTATGAACCGGTGTTTTCATTTTGAATCTCTTAGAGTTTCTAGCATATACGAAGTTGTAGAATACCTAAAACTTGTTTTCTTTTTTCTTTTCCTCAATAAGACTAGGATTGCTTTGTTTTACTCGAATCAGGCTTACTAATTCTTTTTCGACCATTCCTCAAACAGTGCAAGAGGGTGGTTTTGCAATATGGTCCTCTCATCCTAGTTAACGGCGAGAAGTTCCTCGAGACGAACGATCTCTGCGCTTCCATCCACGCCTGCAAAGCCGGCCAACAGTTATCTCTTCCCTCGATCGAAGAGGAAGCGGCGACATTCGTGGCTGAAGCATGAAGAAGAGAAGAAACGGCTTTGAAGAAGGAAAAGATAATGGTTAAGGTCCTTTTTATTGCGAAATCTCTTTCATGGATAGTTTTCATTATGTAACTATTATTTGCCTAGTCTTCTTAAGACCTGGTTTGTATATAAAGTGTCGCGCCGCATGTTCTGGTACATTGCTTTAGTACTCTTGCTATGCGAATTCTATGTGTATAAACAATTTAATCAGTAGTAGCTTCTTTGTTTGTTTGCCATTATGTATCTTTCTGCTATATTTTGTAGCAGGTATCTTATGTTAAAGTGATAATATCTAATATATATTTGAAAACTTCAAAAATATCTAATTTATTTCTGATTGACGAAAATATCTTTATTGATTTTTAATTTTTTTTTTCAAATGTATCTTTTAATCTTAAAGTTTATTAATGGAATTTGGAGTTTAGAAAGGTATTTTAGGAATATAGAGGTTAATGTAATTTTTTTTTTCCCCCTCTTTAAGTCAACCAGGACGTTGGGAAAGGTTTGGACCCTCAGCAGAACGAAAAACTTTTGCATGAACCGGGTTTTCCACATAAGACATTAATACGCTACAATAACAGCGGTAGACCATCATCCATCCCATCTCAAATTTTTAATTAAAACCCAAAATAATCTCAAATTTTTAATTAAAACCCAAAATAACTTTGTTTTGTAAAAATGTATGGGGAGACTCTCTCAACTATAGGCCATTCTGACGTATAACCCTCAACTTTATTATTATTATTATTTTTGGTTGACACCTCTTTAATTTCTTTTGTTTTCTAATTTGAGATTTTAAAAATTAATTAAGTTAAAAATTCTCAATTAGTTTAAACTATTAAATTTGATGTAACTTTCGTTAAATTTGGTAAATTTTTTAACTTGGCTAGAATCACATAATTCTAAAAAAGCAAAAGTTAAATGGTCTCCAAAATATATTTACAAAATTTCGGGGGCTATTTCAGAATTGAATATAGCTTGAGGGGGTTCACCATACATTTTTACCTAAAAATGAGTAAATGAGTGATCTATGTAATAATAACCGGTGCACAATGACGTGGTGCACCGGGTCCACGGGTCAACTCCTCCTTTCTTTCTCCTCTGTGAACTCTTCTATGAACTCTCGTGGGAGGGAGAGCATTCGATTCCCCTCTCTCTCTCTCATCGTATTCTCTCTCTCTCTCTCTCTCTCTCTCTCTAGGGTGCGCGCGTTCGCGCGCGAAGAGCATGGGGATGCGCGCTCGGATCGAGGCGATCGTGGCCTCGATCGTGACCGTCCATCCCCACGAGATCCCCTCCCTGATCCACTCCGCCTCCACCTTCTTCTTCGTGAGTTCGATCCCCCCCCCACCCCCAAATCCAAATCCATCCCCAATTCGATCTCTTACCATTTCCTTCGATTTTCCGATGTTTTAATTCCCTTTTTTAACGTAATTTTTTTACAGATTTTGAGCGCGTATTTTGTGATCCTACCACTACGGGACGAGGGCGCGATCTCTCTCGGATTGAGCAATCTCCCCGGTCTCTTCGTGGGCTCGCTTCTCCTAACCCTCGTCGCCGCTCCCGTCTCAACCCTAATTTTTTCCTTGCCCAATCTCTCCAAAACGAGGGTATGTTTTCTCACCAATTCGTGTTATTACCCATCTCTTCTATCAAACATTTATTATCCCTTAATTTATTTCATATTTTTTTTGGATTGGTTTGGTGCGCATTTTGGCTATTTTCACTTAAAGGATGCAATTTTGAGTCAAAACAGTTTGCAAGTGGGAAAAGGAGCAATTTGAAAGCGAAACAAGGATTAGGAACTCATTTTGTGTTCATCATCTCTATGAAAGATTAAAAATTTAGCAATTCACAAATTACAAGATGCAATTTTTAATCTCTTATCTGAAGATAGTAGGTGGTATTAGTAAAAAAAGAAGCTACTTTAACGAAATAGCACACTAAAACCAATACAAAAGATGAAACAAAAAGAGTAGTATCTTTTCCCATCAGGGGTTGTTACTGTTATTTTTTATGTATATCATTGGGATGTAGTGATAGAGTTTCAATGTTGGTTATGAAGTAACATGATCCAATCAACACTTTAGATTATAGAATAATTAGTTGTATTAATCATCTTCTCTAAGGCTGGATTCAGTAGAGTAATATGCCATCAATGCAAGTCATTAGAGTAGCAAACTTAACTATTGCATATTCTGCTTTTCGTTTAGACATTTACCCTTCTATGTTATTTGTTTCCTCAATGTGATACGATAACGTAGTGTTGTATCTTTTATGTTTGTTGGGTTTATATTAGCAAGTGACTTGTTTGCCTCAAATTTCAGGCGCTGGTTATGATACACAGATTTTTCAGCATATCCCTTCTTATATTCTTCGTTCTTTGGTATGCCTCTTCACCTGGACCTTTACCTTTCCAGCCTAAGGTGAATAACGAGAACACGTGCGTAATTTTGATGATCTTGCTGATAATATAAACGAGCTGAAGAACATTTTCGTACGTAGGTCTCAGATTCGAACTCACCTCTACCTGCAGATGAGAAGCTCAATTCTAGTAAAGATGGTCAAAATAATTCTGCACAGTGGGGGAATCACGGGTTGTTCTACATTATAGTGAGGATATGCTTGTTTCTGTGGGTATGCTTTTTAGCTTTTTGTATCTTTATTCATCTGTCAAAAAAGCTTGATGTTTGACTGGGAAGTCAATTTTTCTTCTGAAGGTTGCGTTGCTTAACCTTGTTACGATCTCTTCAACCTGGGCGAGGGTTATTGATGTTATGGACAATGAGGTACTTATAGTGATTAAAATGGCAATTCGGGCCTATTTGGCTCGGATGGAGCTTCCACAGAAGTCAGTTTGAATAGAGATGTTTGAGAAATAATTTATATCTTTTTCTCATTGAAATCCTCTTAACAGCTTTGCTACAGCTAGAAGCAAAAGCTTTAGATTCAAGCTTCTGCTTTTCAGGCCCGGATCTCATTCCTACTTCCTGCCACACTGGCACACTGGAAGCTCCCTAACTTTTCTTTTGCCAAGTACCAGGTTTCTGTTTATTAAGTACAGAAGCTCTTCCAGAAGAAAGGTCAAATAGGCACTTACTATGTCTATTTTTCTTTTGTGTTTAGTCAGGTTCAAGATTGTTCGGTTTCATTGGTGCTGGTGCAACACTTGGGCAGCTATGTGGTTCATTATTCGCAGCAAGCATGGCGTGGCTTGGACCATGTATATGTGCTTTTCTTTTATTATCATATGGATTTTAATTAAACTTGGCACCGTCTGCTAACCCATGAAACGGAAGTTTCACCAATTCTTTCTTCATCTCAGTTTTGCTCCTCTTTTCTGCTCTCTTGATGGAGCTTGCCGCGCAATCATCAAAAGGAATCAACCATGATGCTCATCGCGGTTCTGAAGAATTATCTGTCATCAGGTACATAGTCTCTTTGGCCCTGGTGTATTTTTTTCCATTTGCGAATATAAGAATTCATGTCAGAAGGTTTTCTTTGATTTTTATTTTGGTGATATTTGACATTTTACGAAATTCATATCTTTTATCTTTGTGACTGTTTAAATTACATAGGTTTTACTTCTCTCTTTTCTGTGTAGACAAGATACTGAAGATCAGAATGCAAAGATTGATGATGAGACGTCTTCTTTAGTAGCCTCTTCACCTGGATCACCAACAAATAAACTTAAGCCCCGGCTTTTCATCATGTTTGAAGGGTTTTCGTTGATACTGTCATCAACTTATCTCCTGTATGTGTCCTTATTTCTGTGGCTGAGTGCAGTTGTATCTTCCTTCTTTTATTTCCAGGTATTAAGTTTGTATCTTGTCATTAATAAACAAACTATGAATATGTACGTAATAATAATTATACAATAAATTGTATCATTTCAATTACATGTTGGTGTAAAATTAAGAGTTGTTCAACCGAGGTTTAAGTATATTTCTTCTAATTACCACGGTACGTATGGTAATAAATTCTAATGTAGAGGTCATATTATTAATTGCAGAAAGTAACAATAATCGCAATGACTGTTACAAGCTCAATTGCCAGAAGAAGATTGTTTGCACTGATAAACAGCTTCATCGCTGTTTTCATCCTTGCCGGGCAACTTACTTTAACGGTATTTATTTTTCTTCCCTGACCATGCAGTATATCTTTATGTACAAAATTCTTAAGAACAAAAAAAGAAGTTACTTGGTTACCTAACTGCTGTGCGAAAAGCACGAGAAGTATAATTATGATCCAACTTATTATGTTTTATTAGGCCATTGTGTAATCATAGTCGTCATGCATGCTTATAAACAAATAGATGGTTTTCTTGGAGATTATTGTAAGCAACGTAACTAACTCCTGATACCACTTCTCTAATAAACACCTCAGGGGCGCATACTCACAGTTGCTGGAGTTACTGTGGCTATTTGTTCAGCCCCATTTGTTGCAATTTCCAATTTGGTTGGTCTTGCTGTATGGCCGACCTGGATTGCTGTTGCCGTGTCTGAAACTCTTCGGAAGGTATGAATTGGGAATTAATTTGACATTTTTATTGAGGTCAAAATGTTTGTAAGATCAAATATTTAATGCTTGCAAAACAAACATGTAAACATGGTTTTTGTTCTGAATAAAGTTGGTTGCCATTAATCTTAATGCCCAATCTTTATTAACGTGTGGTGTTTTAACATCCTTGGAAGTTTGAACTTGGAATGGAGAAACTTCTTTTTGTAGCATCACCGTTAAACTTGATTTTTAATGAACTTTATAGTTGATTATTGTTGGCTTCTGTGGCATGTAGTTCTTTCCAGAGGCAAAAGTGAATGTGCAGTTTGTTTCTTCCAAAAGCAAAGTTGAATATAACAGTTCTTTATTGAAAGGATAAAGGAATATATATAATATCCCGACAAAAGGGCTAGTTACATATTAATTTGCTATAAATTGATATTGGGATATTTCCTTCGCCAATTGAAACCATGTTGCTACCATGAGAAGGATACAATTGACGAATGTGTAGACTTGAAATATATCGCTCTCTGTAATGTTGAATCTGTTGTTATTCATCCACTGCTTGAAGATCCCATGGCATAGAAGTTTTGTCCTCTGTATTCTGCTGTAGGAGGATTTGATCAACCAAGGATATACCAAGTTTGTACATATACAAGGTGGGATAGATAGTTGAGATCTACTAAAAAATGCTATGAATTTTTGCCTCCATAAGGAAGAAGATATAGACCTAATGTTCGAAGTACTTAGTATTATGCTGCTCATTTAAAGTATTATGCTGCTCATTTATCCTATGTTATTGGCAATTACTATGTTGAGTTAATGAATCAGCTTTCAAGATGTTTAAAATGGATTATTTTCACTCGCAAATTTTAAGAAATATACAGCTTTGAAGATGTTTAAATGGTTATGTTATAATTATTTCTCTGCCTTGCAGGTGACAACGTACGTGGTAACAAGACCTGGAAGAGAACTCTTGTTCACAGTTGTCTCACAAGATGAAAAGTACAAAGCGAAGGTAATAACCATCCTAGAGTTCTTGCAAATTTTGAAGTAGCTAAAGTATGGCCTATCCATACAACTCTTGGCCTGCAGTGTAATACATTTCTGGACGTTTTGTCATCTAGATGTTTTGCGCTTGCTAATTAGCTTACTAAAAGTTATTAGGTCTTTGGAGTTATGATGAAAGATAATTATATCTGGAACTTTTGTTTCAGGTCTGTATAGATGTTATTGTTCAAAGACTTGGCGATGCAGCTGCTGCTGGAATATATAAACTGCTATTCGGCAACCTCAACAGCAGAGCATCTATGGTTTCTCTCTATGCATTACCAGTATGTCTCAATGTCTCGTACTCCTTACTATAGATATATTAGAGAGTAAACTGAAATGATCATGTATGTTTCTCAGGTTGTTGTTTATATCATCTTCTCTATTTATGCTGTTGATTCTTAGCTACTATCTCCCAAGCTTCTGATTTCTTTGCACTTTATGCCTCCCCTATGCTGCTTAACACAAGTCCATTTACAACTCACTTCTTGACTTCTCATGAAAAGATTTACTTCCATATGTTTTAATGGTCAACGGCCTTAAAAGACCAGCACTATCGCGGTGGATAACTTCACAATACTACCTTTCGTAATCCTTTAACTGGAATCGATTCAACTAATAATGGTGTAATATTTGACTGGAGGTTGCCATCGGTGAATGAAAGGACAGAGAGTAAAATATGATCTCCCAACCAACTAGTCCATTTATGTATGTAGAAGAGATATAGCCTAAAATTTAAATGGAGTATTTATGACAGTTAGGAGGAGAAGAAATTACGATCTCATAGGCTATTACATTGTATTGAGCAATATTTATCATATTGTTTTATGATCATTCTAATCTTGTTTCTTGCAATTTCAGCTATGTTTCCTATGGCTGCTCACAGCATTCCATTTGGGTCGGCAGCAAACAAACCTTGCAAAGCTTCAAGCTTCTTCTATACACTAGATTCCCGTTAAGATAGTCAAATAGGTATGTTAAGCATTTCTTTAAGTCACATCCTTCAGGGGCATGTTTGTTTTAACGAAAATGGAGGGGGGCGAAATTGTTTTCGGCCGTATATATCTACTTCCGTTGCTTGGTTTGCCGTAAATGAAATTCGCTTGTAACTCCACTTTTCCAAAACGCCATAAGTGACTTCGCCATGGGTGGTGCCAAAGTCAATTATAGGAGAGAAAGAAATAGAAAAAAATAACAAAAATCTATGCACTAGTGTAAAACTTTTAGTAAAATAAATAGAAATGTTGGATAATTACAATTCCAAAGTCATCGACTTACTGTCGTACAAACAACCATGAAAAAAATTTCTCACTTGAACTTCAGTTTAACCGAAAGCCATTTTCAACCTGAAAATCACTTACAAGTAAACAAACAGGCCCGTAAGTGATTTAACTGTTCGAGAATTTATTTATTTTGCATCGGTGGACTAAGAAAGTTGTAACACTTTTGTCTCCTTTCGTCGCAGAGGGTACAGTCTGCTGCTTCAAGCAAAGGCTAAGAAACAGTAACACGACAATGTCGAAAGAAGAAACACAAACCGCAACGGCATGGGGGAGCCTTGTTGTATATATTCACGAAAGTTTATTTAGCTGTTCGAAATTTTAGGAGATGAAAAGAGCCTTTCCATTCTTGTATACAGTAGGCAGTGGTCTTAAACAATTTGATGAGTATTATGGGAGAGCTATTATTTTGCTGTAGTAGGTCCAATGAGCACACTATTCATATGTAAGTTTAAAGGGCAAATGTCCCTTTTTTACTTTTTTATTTTCAACTTATTTGAGGATGTGAAATTGGTTTGCATCTCAAGGAAACCCCATATGGATTTGTCTATGTTTCTAGTCTCCTTAAATGAGAGCAAAAATGGGTTGGCATGATTTTTTTTTAATTTAAGGAAAATTCTTGTCTATGAACTTGAATGAGGAGATTAATTTTCTGTTAAATATTTTTGTTTACCAAAAATATTGATTGTCGATTGCAGATTTATTCTGCAACCTTAAATTTGTATTCCGTCAAGCTTTCGATGCAATCAAGACTTGTTTGCCTTGTTTGGCTCGGCTTCTGATTTTGCTTATGACAATACAGATTCTAAGAGATTTTTTTGACGAAAAAGAGCATTTTGAGCTTTTGCTGTGCCAGAAAACAAAAAAAAATCTTAAACCTCGAAGGCTCAAGTAATACTGCGGTGTTATTTAGCATTTACTAAATAAAATGGTACATAATTAATGTGTTGACTAAAATAGGTTCAACCTATTATTTTGTAATAATTGATTCAGAAGGCTAATAAGTTGGTTTGGATTGCATCTAATAAGTTGATTAGAACTGCGGTCTACAGTAGACGTAACAATAAAAAATCCGACAATACACCCAACGTTTAGATGGGTGTGTCCTTTTTATCAGCATATATTTTTTAGATAGTTGGTTAGTATTTTCGATCTACACTACATGACACGGTAAAATCAAACAGTTGCTTACATAATGACAATAATCTACACTTGCCCTAGCATCTTCGGACAAAAGATGAAGAATTCAAAAGTCAAATCACGACCAAAGACCCTAAGTCAACTTACGGAAAATCTTAATCCCTTTTTGTTGACCAATCACTCAATGCCACACATTTTGTAATGGGTTTCACGAGTGGTGTGTGTGGAGGGATCCAACCACATTAAATGGTTAGGTCGAGTTCACATGGATGGTAGAACCCCCCTTCAAACCGCCTCAAGTTTAATAAATTTGGAATATTTGTAAACCGAATTATAATATTTACTTTCGTTAAAAATTTTATTGAAAATTATCCTTCTATTTTAGCTTTTTAATGGTCAATTATTCCGGTTTCATCCTTGAATCCGATGAAATCCTTAATTTTTCTTATTAAAAAGATACTTAATTTTAAAACATTCAAAATTGAGGGGGCAATTTCAACAAGACATATAGTTGAGGTGTCTCTATACATTACATGGATTTATTATTCCACTGGTGTCGACCTAGTCCTATGTCATGTGAAACCCTTTTCCACTGTACTAATCAGAAAGAAAAGAAAAAAAAAAAGAAAAAAAGAAAAAGAAAAAAAGAAAATCCCAAGCGTGTGATCCAAACCCAATCCACACGCAACAACTCTTCTTATCCACAAAAAAAAAGGAGTACACATACCCATGCACTATGTAGAGTAAATATTGTATTTTAGTTTCTAACTTTAATTTGTTGCACTTTAATTTTCAAATTATTAGGCAAATCGCAATCGAGTTTTTTTTGTTACATTCCGTTGGTCAGGCCTGGCAGATGAGTGATTAAGCATTATAGTTACCGGTGGGTCGGACACTGAACCAGTCCTGCCAAACCATTTAAATGGTATTCAATCCATTATCTTTACACTATTTGAGAATTTGAATAATAGAAAATTTCGATTCCTAATATTGAGAAGTGATTTTAAAAATGTATATAGCAGGATCTGAAATTAGAATCTAATTTTGGATGAACTGGACACCAACTTATTACTCTAAATAATAATTGATAATGGTACCGTCACTTATTAGAAAGTTGAAATATACAACATGACATCTTACTTAGTGATTAATGGAGTACATAGAAAATTGAGAGCATTCAAAATTTGAAGGTAAATTGTTTTTAACTATAAATGATCATGAGCCTTCCTATCCAAAACATCTTGGGGTTGATATATTCTTATCATAGATGAGAATAAATAGTACAATTTGATCAATTCAATTGTTGAAATTTAAGCCACAAATAAGATCTAATGAGAACTATTTATAAAACTAATAACTGCGTTTTTTTTAAAAAAAATCTATTTTGTTTCTATTTGTATTTTCTTGTTACCTTGGCGAAAAAGGAAACTCCTAGTCCTCCTATCTTTCAGAAAAAAGAATTTAAGCAATTATTATCAATTGAATTTGAGACTGAGGTTCACAGTGAAATTTGACCCAAAAAGAGAAAATTTTAAATGTGGTTTTGCTCACGCTTATTTAATATCATAGAGCCCACTTACATCTCTATATTCGGAAGGAAATATGTGTGAAGCTTTAATGGAAAAAAGCTATTAAAACTTGTTGAATAATGCTACCTATCACATGCCGAGCATTTATGAAAGTATTATTTAAGTATAGCTATATAAAGAAACATTAACGGCGTTTTTGTGGAAACTATTATCAGTAGTTTCTTACTATAGGAGGAGCAGAACCTCAAAAACTGAGGCTAAACTAAGGTTTCTGAGTTCGTATTTAACCTGGACCCTAACACTATAGAAAAGTAATAAATGACCATATCTCATTCAATATTTAGACAAAGTTCTCGATGAGTTATTCTATTAAATGCGAATACCACACCTCAAATTGAATTGTCACCTCTAGGCTAAAAAAGTATTGAGGGCGAATCAATGCCCTTCATTTTTACAACTCTTCAGATTAACTGTTCAATTTAATTTATTAATTTTTTTAACAAATAAGAAAAGAATATTAATGAGAAAGGTAGGATTTTAATACAAGAACATGGGGCACCTTTAGTTTCATGTGGATTTATTTCAATTTTGTCCATAAAGAAGCTCTTATTTATCAATTATTATCATTTCTTTTAGGGATAACTTCAAATACCACCCCTGTGGTTTCGTGCTTTATCACTTTAGTGCCCCGTGGTTTAAAACGTATCACTTTAGTACCCTGTGGTTTGGTTATTCTCTTTTTTTGTTATCTTTTCGTTAATTTTTTTGTTAAATTATACAGAAAAACTTTAAATATCTCACCTATGGTTTATCAAATATTCACTTTACTATCCTGTAGTTTTAACTTTCTCATTAATTTAACAAAAAAATTAACGAAAAGATAACAAAAGAAGAATAACCAAACCACAGGGTACTAAAGTGATACGTTTTAAACCACAGGGTACTAAAATAAGAAAGCACAAAATCATAGGAGTGGTATTTGAAGTTAAGCTTAACAAACAAGCTGCGCCGGAACATTTGAACAACAATGGAAAAAAAAGTAAAGTAAAATTATATGGAGACCTCTAAACTATTGTCGATTTTGTAATAGGCGCCTCAATTTTTTTTGTATTCAATTTACACTTTTTTTTTTTTTTAGGGGATCGAATCCTTCGACCTCTATGATATATTCCTCGATGTACACACCACTTGAACTAGCAGGTAGGTTTTTTTTTTCTTTTTTTTTTTTAATCTTGAGTCATTTGAGCTAGTGTTGAGTTAAAAATTTATTTAATTTTGTAGATCTATTAGCTTTTAATTATTAATAAATTTATTTTATTTATTAAAAAGTCTTTAAAATTATTAAATTTGGATGAAAATATCTATAACAAGTGTCACTAAAATTTCAGATTATTTAATTAAAAAAATTAAAAGCTAAAAAATATTAATTAAAAAAATAAAGTCTATGGGGCTAGTTCAAAACGCCGTATAGTTGGAGGGGTCCTCCTTACATGTTCGCCAAAAAAAAAAAAAAATCGGACAAAAAAAAGAGAATAAAGAAAAAAAAAGAACAAAATGGATAAAACAAAAAAAAAACATATAAAATAAATAAAAAGAATGAAAAAAATTGGTCTCTTTATCTTTTTCTCTTCGTCTCTCTCTCTCTCTCTCTCTCTCTGAAGCCATTTCTCCGAACGCTAGGGTTTTCGCCATGAACGACCTCGACTCCGTACACCCCCTCCTCTGATCCCTCCCCACCATTTGATCCCCCCCCCCCCCACTCTCTCTCCCCCCTAGGGTTTGCTTCGCCTGGGGTTTCGAGCTCTGGTCACGGCTCCGAGATTCGAAGAAGAGAGGACGAATTAGGGTTAGGGTTTCACGCAACTCGATTGCTTCTGGATTGGTGGGATTTGGGGATTCTACGCCGCGCCCTCTTCCCGACGGAAGCTCTCCCCATTTCACGCTGGATCGGAATCGCGGGCGAAGGAGACGAAGCGCCTGAGGAAGAGAAGACACCCCCCCCCTTCCCCTTCCCCTTCCCCTTCCGATTCTAGGGTTTTTCGCGGTTGCCGTGTATAATTTAGGGCTCTGGCGATCGATTACTTGCTCTTCGGCTGCGATTCGGTTGGGCGTCTAGGGTTTTCCGGATAATGTGTATACTCTGCGTGGTCCAGAGGTGGTCGCGGCGGGTCGCCACCATGCTCCCATGGCTGGTCCTTCCTCTCATTCTCCTCTGGGCCTTCTCCCAGCTCCTCCCCCCCGGGTTCCGATTTGAGGTCACCTCGCCGCGCCTCGCCTGCGTCTCCGTCCTCCTGCTAACCCTCTTCTGGTATGAGATCCTCTTGCCCCAGCTCTCCATCTGGCGCGCCCGCCGATCCGCCCGCCTCCGCGAGCGGCGGCGGGCGCAAGCCCTCGAGCTGCAGAAGCTGCGCAAGACGGCCACGCGCCGCTGCCGCAATTGCCTCACCCCCTACCGCGACCAGAACCCCCCCGGCGGCCGCTTCATGTGCACCTGCTGTGGCCATGTCTCCAAAAGGCCCGTCTTGGATATTCCCGGTGTGAAGAACGGATGGATTTGCAACCAGGATTGGCCTGCTGACGGTGCCGGAAATTGGGTCGGTCCCGATCCCCGTCACTGGTTCGACGATCGGTGCTCGACGGAGAAGTCGTATTCGGGTGCGGTGGTCTCTGCTTTCACGCTGCTCTCGTGTTTTTCCTCGAGTGTGGGATGGCTCTGCAGAAAGGTTTTCAGGTTTGGATCCGGAGAGGACGACTCTTCGGATGGGGATAATAAGGGTTTATCGAAGAGAGGGGAGAGTGAAGGGAATTCACAGGAGAGCAGGGGGGAGAAAGCAAGAAGGAAGGCTGAAGAGAAGAGGCAGGCTAGGTTGGAGAAGGAGATGCTGGAGGAGGAAGAAAGAAAGCAGAGAGAGGAGGTCGCGAGGTTGGTGGAAGAAAGGAGGAAATTGCGCGACGAGAAGATGGAAGCTGAGGAGCGATCTAAAGGTGCAACTCCTGTCGGAGAAAGGGATAGTAGGAAGGAGGCGGAGAGAAAGAGGCAAGAGAGAAGGAAAGAGAAGGATAAAGGCTCTAGCAAGAGCAATTCTGACGTTGAGGATGTCGAGAGGAGGTCGAGTAGGGAAAGTGAAAGGAAGCGCGAATTCGACAAGAAGGGTGAGAATGAGAGGCCAAATTTTCACAAAGGCAATGCGGAGAACGCTAAGTTGCATTCGATGGATAGTAGCTATGGGAGTAAGGTGACAACGAGTAAGCCTAAGTATTTTGGTCACATGACAGACAATTTTTTAACTTCGTCTAGAGGTTTCCCCGGTGGTTCCTTTTTCAGGAGAAATAATCAGAGCTCCTCTGCTGCTAGTAACAAGGTAAGTAAATCCGCTGTCGGGTTCAATGAGCACAGCTATGCAATCAAAAGGGATGCTCAATCTGCTGCGCAAACGCTCACAAAATCTTCTTCAACTGGAGATGATAGGATTGGTGGGGCCAGCCTAAATCGACCTGTAAGTCTGGTCCAGACAAGTAAATATTTTCTTTGTTTAGAGTATGCAATGTGAAGTCATACATAATTCATATGTGTGTTCTTTATTTTCCTTAATGTTTTGTACCTCCTATCAGGTAAGTTCGGATGTACAACCGCGAACAACTGCCCCGAAAAAATCATGGCATCATCTGTTTACTGGCTCTCCTGCTGTTTCTCCATATCCCGACATGAGTTCCTCTAGTTGTCAAAACCAGAATGGAAATTTGGAACCTCATAGTGTTAGATTAACAAATCAAAGATTGCTGCCTAACTATCCTCTTGATAATCAAATGGGTTTTCGACAATCTACGCCTTTCCATGCATATCCTCCAGTAAATGGGCCATTTAGTAGCCCTTCTTTCTCTCACTTCACGGCTGGACCCATGTTTCCTGCTATCAAAGAGCCAGGGCCAACTTCGATATCAGAAGAACCGGAACTTTTCGAGGACCCATGTTTTGATGCAGATGCCATTGCCTTACTTGGGCCAGTTTCGGAATCGTTGGATAACTTTCCTTTGGACCTAGGTACTGGGTTTGTTTCAAGTGATAGGACTGAAGCATCTTCTGCTCTGAAAAGTGTATCTTCTCCTGGTGAAGTGAATAAGCCTTCCCCTATTGAGTCTCCTTTGTCCAGGTCTCGAGTATCTGAAGAAAAGAACACTACAATTGGCCAGTTTTCATGCTCTTCAAAGCCACAGGAATTCAATGCTTCAAATATGCACGATTCGTTTAACGAACAAGGCACATGGCAAATGTGGGGTACTCCGCTTGCTCAGGAAGGGCTCGGATTCACCGGTGGGCCTTCCAGCTGGTTTTTTCCTATAGGGCAGAACAAATTTGGCCAAGAAAATGTTCTCTCTTTGTCCCACAACCCTATGATATCACAAATTACAAATGACAATCATGCCCTTCCTGCGATTCGGTCTCCTCGGGCTGTTCCTGGTGTTAATCAGCAGAATGGTGGGACTTTCAGCCCTCTTAGTCCTAATCTGAATGGCAACAATCCATGGGCCCAGAAATCTCCATTCCAGCCATTGCCTGTTGAGGAAGAAAGCCATTTCCTGCCACTTAATCTAATGGAAAATTTCGCGTGCAAGAATGCGACCTATGAATTCCCAAATAGACCAGAATCTACCCTTCCTGTTGAGCTATCTCAAGCTGATTGTTGGCCCAAGTAAGTTCCCTCATGCATTTTAAGAATTACTATTTAACAGTAATGAAACATTCTAGGCTGTCTTGACTACTGGGTTTTGTAAGAATTATTATTTACTATTGTAAGATAAACTTCTCTTTGATAGATGAGGTGTTTTCTTAAGATCAAAAGTCATATTCTTTTGCTTGTGATCGTATAATTTGTTAATCTTTTGCTTATCGTTCCTTCAGAGTAATGAACTCTACATATTGAAAAGTAATTATTAACTTATTTCAATAAAACCTCTTTATGGAAGCTAGAACTGTTAGTAACCCAAAATTCTTGTATTTGCGTAGTAGAAGAAAGATAAAGTAACTAAAATCCTTTGTGACCTATATTTTATTCTGGGCCAATTTTATTGCTCCTACTTTTGCCATCATCTCTCTGTTAATGCTGTGGATCTTAATAATTAACAGTCATTTGGAAACTACTAACCGTAAGACCAATCACATAAGGGAATGAAGACATTTGGTTTTGAACTAGTCGATCTCTTGGTTGGGAGACTTGATTGTGGAAATTGTATCCCCTTTTCGCTTCTTTTTTTTTTTTTTTTTTTTTTTTTTTTTGGTTTTTTTTTTTTTTGGGGGAGGGGGTGGTGGTGGTGTGGTGGTGGTGGTGGTGTCTTTCTTAATCTTTACCGATTACCAAGAAGCCACCTCTGACCATTCCTGTTGTTTTGTGTTGATTGTGGAAATTGTATCCCCTTTTTGCTTCTGGAAGCTTTTTTTTTTTTTTGGTGGGGTGGGGGGGGGGTGGGGGGAGGTGGGGTGGTGTCTTTCTTAATCTTTACCGATTACCAAGAAGCCACCTCTGACCATTCCTGTTGTTTTGTGTTGATTGTGCTGTGTGTTGATGCATGCGCCAATATTTAGTGAAGCCTCCGTATATTGTCCATGTTACCTGTGTTGTGCGTCAGCACAGATGGTGCCACAGTGCATACTGTGCCGAGGGCTACTTAGGGGGACAGCCTGCTGTGAAGTTTCGAAAAGGGCATATACATTTTTTTCTGTGATCTCAGATGCATCAGTCTGCCTTATAAATCGTTCATTGTTTATGCTTAATCATTCTCAATCTATATCTATATTTCCCTGTCATTGCTTTCTATTCTCTGTGTCTTCTTCCTGTTCCTTCCAGGTTGCAATTTGCAGCTTCCACTCTCTCTCACTTTTTTTTTTTCTTTCCCTATGGTATATTAATTTTATACTTTGTTTATATTTATATTTTTACTTATGGTCATGGATATTAAAGCATGTCGCCTTAAGAACTTTCAGAACTTGTACACTTGGAAACCCATATAAGAGGTTTTCTCAAAAACTCCCTGTAGTTATATTTTGTTTATTGGATATCAACAAAGTTGCTCTCATTTTTTATGAATTAAAAGTTAAGGGTCCGCCATAGCCGTCCGGAGGAGTGGCTTTTCTAAAGAAAAAAAAGGAAAAAGAAGAAAAATCTCTTTCATTCACTTTCATTTGCAGCCGCTCAACCTTTTAGAGAATGTCTTTATTCTTTCACTCAACCTTTTAGAGAATGTCTTTATTCTTTTTTTTCCCTTGTATTGTGGTTCATCTTCAACATCACCATCTTCACCATATTTTTTTCCTTTTGTATAGTTTTTCCTTTAATAGTTCAACATGTAGTCATGTAGTACTACAAAGCATACTGTGACAGATGGGATATGACCTGTCTGGAATTTTGATTGATGTTCATGGGTGAAATTGAAGAGGATGTTGCACATTAACTTGTAATAAACTTGGATAAGGTAAAGAGATTTTTGTCGTGTGCTACATGATTATTACAGACCTCATTAGTCAAAGGAACTTTAATGGAATGACATTACATAATCTGGTTTGTGTGTAAAGATGTTCGGCGTTTAGAAACGACTTGACATTTAAGAGAAGCAAGGATTACTTAGAAGTTCTGGGAAACGATATGATAGTAATTAAATTATTGGAGGAACTACCTGGTTTTAAAGTTGGTTAAAACTGTCGAAATCGGTTTAGGCCCAGTTCTGTAAATTGGAATATGAAGCTATGTTCTTTTTGCTTCTGCTGCTTTCTTTGTTGTCTATCCAAGGTCACTGTTTATAGAATATAGATTTGATCGTCTATAAAGAAATATTTCTCTACGAAGTGCTTGGTAGTGATTCTTCATGCATACCAATTGTTCTTTGGGCGTCCTATATGGGATGAATCTTTTCCTTGGTAATAAGATTGCTTAAGGGAGCGAAGTGGTAGATTCAGTTAACATATGTTGACAAGCGGAGACTAGCCTTTATGCTTTGTTCACAAATCTTCAGTTTAGGTTACAGTTGTGTAATAAAATAAGATATCAATGTGCAGTAAGACAACATTATTTACAGATTATATGCTTTATTCATGAAATGGTAAATAAAGATATCAGAGATGAGAATTGCTTGTAGACATTGCTACTGTGTTAAGAAAGAAGGCCCTGTTTGGGTGACGGAATAAATTATCCATTGATATTCTATTTGGTACGAGGATTTTCTATTGTTATTGGATGTTAGGAGTGTGATCAAATGTTTTGAATGGAATAACATATTCGGTCGTCAAGTTATTTTTTTGGAATAAGATGTATAACCTCGTAGGTGAAATATACTATCTTACCAAATCATGGATGCCAAGACCATTCAAGTTGCAAAAATCAAACTTTAACCTTCCCTTTATACAAGAAAATCTTCGTACCGAATAAGTTGTCACCGGATAACATATTCCCACTTCCAAACAAGGGCGAAGTCACTTTGCTGGTATGATGGTTGGACCTTAAATTATGCTGTTGATCTGCTTTTGGTGAGGCGTATTGGAAATAAGTTGGCTTTTTATAGTGAGAATAGAAAAAGGGATACATAGCTACCATGTCTTACGTTGAGGTGGAGGGTCGGCCAACTCTGGCAATTGCAGTGTAAAATATAAATTTTAGCTTTTTTCATAGCCATAGTAATTCTGCTTTTTCGAGATAGTAGTAGATTCCACCTGTAGGTGATATGTCAAAATGTATTACTTCTACCCGTTACGTCTGATACCTCCCATCAGTGCACTACAATATTTTCTCAAGTGGACATGTGGAGATGTCCGAAACGCCCCTTGAGCTATACTATGTTGATCTCTGTTATCGGTCCATCTTTCGCCTGTGCTTATTTATTAAATGACCGTCTTTCTCCTGATCTTACTTTCTACCATTTGTATTTCATTTAAGTTCATAAATCTCAGTAGGTTTATTTTGTCAAACTGTATTTCCAGCAAATAAATGCTGTAATTCGGTAACACCTCTCTTCTTTTTCTGGTTACCTTCTTAAGAAAAGAAATGGAAAAAGGGCTGAGTTTTGAGTTTTTGTATTCCTTTTTCAATTTTCAGGAAAGAATGGGTGCTAAATGGAACTCTCGAGGCCGGAACGTCGACCCCCGTGAGCCCGCACATCGGAAGTCTGTTTTCTACTAATCCAGATGTACAGTCGTCGGTCTGGTCTTTTGATCAAAAAGGTGAAAATTTACACAGTTGAAAAAGACAAAAAAGAGGGGGGGGAAAAAAAAAAGAGAAAAGAAAAGGCGAGGACACCTTCGCCTCTTTTGAGAAGTGAGATTCAGGAACTAGTTGCAGTGTAATCTCTTTTGTCGCGGAAAATGATATGGTCATTTCATTAGTATGAATAGATTATATGCATGCATGGATTCATGCATCTGATGAGAAAGTGAATGGTCAAATATGTTGCCTCTGTTGTGTTTTTAGTTCTACTTCAGCTTGCATGTTTCTCGTTCTCTTTGATGTGTGCTTCATAAAAGGGGGAAAAGGAAAGAAACCAAATATGCGTAGTGGTGGATTGGAGAAGCTTTAAGATTCGGGCACAAGCTGAGGCCTTGTTTGAATTATTATTTTTGGTAGGAGATGAAACTCCAGCTTAGTGGAATAGTAAAGTGCACCTTCATCCGTGGCATAAATAAAATTTAGAAATAAATTTGGGATGATATGATCTGCTGTATATTCCGTTTAGTTGCAAGTAGATGGAATGGACGGACAGGATTAATGCAACTGGGGGTTTAGGTTTTTTCTTCTCTTTTTCTTGTTAAAGAGAATGAATAAAGCATTTTTCATCTTTATCTGATAAAAGAATAAGTTCAAAGCCTTTTAAATAGACATGTTTGGTTTTGTTTATTTTATTCTGAGAAGTAGCAATTACAAATAATAGCACGAATTTTATTTAGTCTGAGAACAATAACATGTACGTAAGTTTATAGCATCTGTCCATTTTAAGAGAAGATATTTTCGTGTAATTTACGTAGGTGTAATTTACGTAGGTAAGATTGAATGGCGTGGGTCTTATATTATTCTAGTTAATAATTTTAAATGGGCCCTGTCCTAACCTCTTAAACTTTTCTGGAACAAAGTAAAATAATTTCAAATTTAGCAAGTGAAAATAAGAAATAAAACAATGGGTATGATTTTTTTTCTCTGACCTAAAAATCCAAATTATTAGCCGTAAATATTTTAATTACCCACATATATCATATATGATCTTTAATCTTTTCTCATAATATTAATATGGAGTTATTAAGGTATCATACATAGACCGCCTAAATCTCTACCTTCGATTCCTTCGCTTCTTCGAATCTCCACCGCCTGTTTCGTATCGGCGCACTGATGATGTGGTGCACCTGGTTCAGGAAATAAATACATTTTCAAAAAAGAAGAAGAAAAAAATTAGGGCTACGCTCACCCTTCACCATTTCACTACACTGTGTAAGCAAACCGTTGAATACGCTGAGAACGTACGAAGAGGAGGAAGAAGACGAAGAGAGAGCGAATGGTGTAGAAGTAAAAGGAGCACGCTTTTAGGGTTTCGTTGTCTCCTTCCTCTTCTCCTGTCTCTGTAGCTCCTCAACTCTCACAGGGCGAAGCCACCATCTACTCACCGTAATCTCCCTAAACCCTAACTTCGCATTGCTACTTTGTGATATTTTTTCGATTATTTGAAGAAAACCCATTTCATTTCTATGAAATAACCTTACCAATCTGTGGGAACTGCAATTTGATTCCTTGGTTTGGCGTTTTTTGGTATTGCATAGAAGGTTACTGAGCAAATGCCTCTGAGAGTTCGTTTGAAGACAAGGGAGAGGAGTAAAGTAAGGGTGAAGGGAATTGGGCGCGGCTCTAAGCTTGGTGATGGGAAGAAGAGTAATAGCCGAGAAGGAGCGAAGAGACTCAGTAGTAAAAATGCTCCAAAGGGTATGGATTCCAACGGCGATCCGCTTAAGAGAGGGAGAAAGGAGAAAACCGAATCGAGTTTAGCAGTACGAAAGGGAAATTTTGGATCTTTTAATACTGGGAGTAAGAAGAAGACCAAGAATGCCGAATTTTCCGATAGAATTGAACGAGGCAAGCCTAGAGTGAAAGGTGGTAAGAGTTTTGAAATATCTAACAAAAGAATTAGAGCAAAAGGGAAGGGGGTGGATGAAATTGCACCGAGCGGTCAATATAAGCGCGGTGCGAAGAATATGGCATTGGAGGAACGCGAGAAAAGCGAAGGAGATGTAGATCCAGTTGAGGAGCAGAACATATATAGGTCTCCGTCTCGAGTGCTTGACAAAACTGGAAAGAAGATTCGGGTTAGTAGAAAGGGTTCTTCGGATGAGAGCAATGCGGAAACAAGTGCTCCGAAGAAGAGGAAGCGCGTTATCAAGTTGGATCCTTATGACATCTCGAACAAACGATTGGATGATACTCCTCGCCAAAGTGGTCTGTACTTCCCATTTTCTAAATTTTGTTATATATTTGTTGTGACAGTGTTTTAACCTGTTTCCTCTTAGTTCTGGAATGTTGGTTCAGTTCTTTTATTTTTCAATGTGCATGTGTACAATCCTCTTGAATTGCTAGAGAAAACTATTAATTTCTTTTCTACAAACACTACCATTGTTTCTAGCTATTGGTCATGGTAATTGATAATGGAGGTGAAGGTGCCTCATCTGTGGGTATTACTCTTTATGCATAATGATATAAACATTTAAAGTGTATGTACCATGTACTGAACAATTTGATATTAATTGTAAGTGCTTTAATTTGTGAGTATACTTTGTATCATGTAACCTTCACGATTGGTCTTTTGAAGTTTTCATCTCTGAGAGAGTGCTATTCATTCTTTAGATTAGTCAAGCACTGCAACTACTTAGACAAGACATAGGGGTCTTGATTTCAAATTTTATGCTTTTAGAATCTCGTGTCTGAACCTTTTACTTAAAACTTATGATTTTGTTTTCTGAGCTGGCATAACTGTATCTAGCTTTACTTGGAAGATTCTCGGAAGTGATATCTATTCTCCTATTTGTGATGTCAATTGTTGCTCAATAATTTGACTGCCTCCATGTTTGAATAAGATCATTAGCATAAATCTAGTTTGGTTTTATCCACATGTTAATCTTTTTATTTTCTAAATTCTACTTTTTAACCTTTGGATGCCTTACAGAGAATGTTGCAGAGACAAAGACTGAAATGACGAAGAATGCTCAGTTTCGTGCGATACAACCAAGTCCTTCAATTCTTTCATTTGTGGAAGATAATGTACTTACGGCTTAAAATCTTCGTGCTATTTTTTTTCCCCTCTTTGGGATTAAGGCTAATGTGGTATATTTTTTTTTTTCATTAATGTTGGACTTTTAATTGACAGCTATTGGGTCGTAGGCGGTTGATTGAGTTACAGAATGCTGGTTACAACGTCAAGCTTTCAGCTCCTCTGGATAATATTCCCTTCTCAACCAGTAAAGAAAGAGAACGGATTGAAGAAAATGTATGCTTTTAAGTAATTAAAGCGAGAAAAGTTTCTTTGTGAATATTCAAATTCAAGTTTGTTCTCTTTCTTCTTTTCTAATTTGGATTATGATTAGTTCTTTTATTAAGAATTCACTTGAGATTTGTTTGTCTTTATGATGTACTCAACAGATTTTCAGAAACAAGTTGGAGTTTTTTGCTGCTGCAAAGATCTCCTCATCTTTTCCTCCACCTATGACTCCAGAGATAGCTTTTGCTGGTAAGCTAGGGGGGAAGCTATTTGTATTATATCGAGTAACAATTCATTTTGGTTCAATTTCCGGTCTAGGAGTTGAATTATTATGTCTTACACAGAGAGAAATTTTTATTTGAAACTACATTGGCTCTTTCACTTAATTTCCATGTTCATTTCTTATCTGTTTCTTAGCGTTAGAAGTACTTACCTTTATCAGATATTTTTTATTGTTATAGTGTGGTGATATTTTAAGCATTCTTTATACCTGCCTATATTTTTTTTAATGATATCCTAAATTAGCTTTGATATTGGTTTTTTGTCAAATGTAGCCACTAAGTAGAACATTTTAACCTTTCATATTTTAATCTGCAATCTTATACTCTTTCTCCTTATATTTAGTTTTGATGATATGCTAAATCAGTACTATATGAATATGTATTCTTTACCCCTTTATATATGTGAACTTTGTCATTTTCGCTGCATGATAACTTTGATAGCCATTTAGGCAGATCGAATGTTGGAAAATCGTCGTTACTTAATTCTCTTACTAGACAGTGGGGTGTAGTACGAACATCGGATAGGCCTGGACACACTAAGGTTGGTTGGTTTCACTAGTCGTAAATCTCTATTATGCTAGCCTTTTCAACGCAGAAAGGTTATTTATCTATTTATCTGATATTATTCCTGGCAGACTATTAACTTTTTCCGGCTTGGCTCGAAGCTTTGTTTGGTTGATTTGCCTGGATATGGTTTTGCTTACGCAAAGGAAGAAGTAAAAGATGCGTGGGAAGAGCTTGTGAGTATGACATTATTTTTTTCTCTTGAATGCTAATCATTATACATAGTCATAATTCACCATATATGGTTCGTTTGTCTGCCTGCTTGTTATGGAAACTGCATGTGTAGGTTCACAACTCATCAGCAGTAAGAGCCTCTTTGGCTCAGCTGGAGCATCAACAGTCAACAGAATAGCTGATTGACTGTAGCGATTGTAAGAAGCAGTGACAACTTTTTGACTATTAACACCCCTCCCACCTTCAACAGATTGGCCTGTAGTAGAAACAAAAGTTTCAAATTGTGGCGTTTGCTTTCCAAGCTATATTCTTATCTTAGCTTCATGCCATAGGAAAAGCTTCAATTTCTTAGATGATTATGATACTTCTTTTGATGAACACTGTTGTTTTTATTTAACATGGTTTGTAATCATATTTAGTTCTTCTTCAAAACCATCAACTTTACAGGTGAAAGAGTATGTTTCCACAAGGGTTGGTCTACAAAGAGTGTGCCTCCTCATTGACACCAAATGGGGCATGAAGCCAAGGGACCACGAACTTGTTGAGTTAATGGAAAGGTATTATCTGTTTGTTGATCTCATTTGTTGGATCTGTGATGTACACAGAATACAAATGATGATCATTTCACAATATACAGGAATCCTATTCGTTAGAACAGAGTATTAGTTTTGTTGACTACTGTTCGAGCAGTGTTGGCTAAATAAGTATCTAAGAATATAAATGCTTCATTTACTCAAATAACTAACTGCTAGCTGACTAGTTTATTAGACACCCTCCAACATATCATGCACCGACAAACTCTAGTGGTCATTTATGCGACATAGTCAGCTAGGTATATATCGTATCATATAATTAGTTCGATGTGCATGTTCTGTATTGTTATTTCAAGACTTGTTTGTGTTCCTGTTCTGTTTCACACTATATATCCCGAGTCATTTGATATTTAACACCAACACTCATTATTTTGTTATTCAAGATAGTTTCTCTGAATGATCACTCAGGGGTATATGCCATGACCCAATTTGGGGACATTGAACTAAGACCATTACTTCTCTCACTTTAACAGATCTCAAACGCCGTACCAGATAGTATTGACCAAGACTGATGTAGTTTTCCCTATTGATGTTGCTCGTCAGGCTATGCAAATTCAAGAGGTAAAGAAGTGCTACTGAATTTTGAATTTCTCCTTAATGACTTTGCAACTGTAACCACATTCTTGTTTTCAAATGCAGAACCTCAAGAAGAACAAGTCAATAGTTAACCCTGTGGTGAGTTTAATCTCCGCCTCTCCATTAAAATGATGAAGTGTTACTGGCTCCAGCATAATACCAACTCGACGTGTTTGATAGTGTTTTAAAAATATAGATCATGCTCGTGTTCTTAATAATCATTGATTCTTGAGTTTGAACCTGTCCTCCGCTTGAGTTGTAACATAGAGAAGTTCCCAGATCAAATAAAGATCCACTAAGAAAAAAAAAAAACAAAACAAAACAAAAAACTCCGTAGCCAATTTTGGGATTGGGTACCTTTGTTTCTTTTTATATCTCGCCAAGTTCTATGTGATCAAGGAGATGATTGTTTGAAAACTCTTCATAGATATTGCTTGGCAAGAGATCTACATGCCTTTTAGTCCCAATTAATTTTGGAGTCACCTCTATGAATTCTATTTCTTCGTTCGTCTGATCTTTCCATGCTTTTTTTCAATCAAAATTATCTCGCTTTATTTTGAGCAATCTTATATAAGCTAGTTCCAAAACATTGTAGATGATGCTGAGCTCCAAGTCAGGAGCCGGCATTCGTAGCCTGCGAACCGCACTCGCCAAATTAGCTCGTTTCGTGAAGCCATAGAAGGTGAACAATGCTTTTGTTTTTTTTTTTCATCGTCTTTTTTGTCGATAACTATCGGACTCCACTCAAATGTGTTTACATGTGTTTACTTATTATCCTTCTGCATCAACAGACACCACAAGGAAGAGGTCATAAGTGGTTGCAACTGATGTTGAAAGGGATATGATACCAACCTCTAGCTAAGCATATTCCACAGAGGGTAAGTTGCTAATTATCTCTAGTTTGGTATGAAGTAACTATGATGCTTATTATATTTGGCAATATTTATCTATTGCTCCTACTTGATAAAATATTATGTAATGGGAGAATGGTTAGGTCCCCTTTTCAAATCTTTATATTAGCTAGTTGTCACATGGTAGTGGTTTCCATTTTTTTTGACCTATAACCTAAACAAGATAGAGATGGTGCTATTGAGTCTTTAATGTTCTTTTACTAATGATGTTGTTAACCTAACCATAACAAGGCGTTGCAAACCGGACTGTATCTAGCGCAGTTGGCTAAGGATCTGATGGTTGATACTCGAGGTCTCAAAAATTCGAAATCCAGTTGCTTTACATTTTTGGCGAATTCATTTCTAAAAAAAAAAAATGAACGAACTGGGTAGCGTGCTTGCTACCTTTCTCTTTATTGCGAACTCAACTCGATCCATTTGCGTCGTCGGTGGGTCTGGTCATTTTCTCTCCGTTTTTCTTTATTGTATCAAATTTCAATCCAAACAAGAGAAAATCTCCTAAGTTTAAATGGAACTAATTAAACATTAAAGAAGGCTAGTTAGAGTAGTTAAGAATGGTTCAATGAACTCTCCCAAAACTGGACCACCAAGTCAATGGTTATCTCACCTTCTCATACAGCTAATTTTTCTTTGTTTAGTTGCACCCCACCACCCCTATTATATATTTATATATATATATATATATATATAGAGTCCGGCTATGGTGCTTGTGAAAGTACCAAGCACTTGGTGCTTGTAAGTTTTCTGCCGTTAGATTCACCCCTTTGATCAATTCCACCCGTTAGATTATACTATTCAACCAACCACCCACTCAACCCTAGGGGGCCCACATCATCTTAACCGTCCATATTTTAATCCAATGGCTAAAAACTTACAAGCACCAATTGCTTGGTGCTTTTAAAAGCATAGGAGCTCAATTCTATATATATATATATATATATATATATATATATATATTTTGTGGACCCCGTCACTCCCTTCGTATTTTGTCTAATCTGCTTCTGGGTCCTTCCAGAGGAGCAGAAAAGTCAACTCTCTGGTTCGGATTTTGGACCAAAAAAAAAAATTAAATTGACCAAATCAAAGTGAAAATTCAAAATTGAAAATGAATTTGAATTTAAATTTGAATTGAAGGGTGTAGTGGTTTGCATGTCAGTTGCCTTGGTACTACGAGAATTTGCTAGAATCCGTTCTCGGAAAATCGGACGGTGGAGATCTTTCGGAAAACGGTGAGATCAAATCAACGCGGCTTCGGGAACCATGCCCGGGTGGGCTGGGTCGTCGTCGACCAAACCCCAACAACTCCTCCCCCCTACACCCGGTCCATCCGTACATCCGTGCACTGCACCTCGTCGTATCTTATACTTCGTCGTACATGCTTAATTAGTAAAAAATTTAATTTTGATATTTTATATCGTTTTGATTACTTTAATGGTTTTTCTTTAACGTTTTCTTTGTTTAGTGAAAAAGGAGTTTCAAATCAAATAAATTAAAAGATTAGGTAGAGAGATTGAAAGTTTATGGATTAGATGGTTGAATTAAAATTGATCGTGGTTCAGATAAGTTTTATATATTTTTATCTATATTTTTAACCCTAATAAAGTTAAAAATAGGATAAACATTAATTATCCCTTTGTGGTTTAGTCCTTTTTAATTTTGTTAAACTTTTTATTTTGAGAGAGAAAGATAGCACGCTACCCGCTTCGTTTATTTTTTTTTAGAAATAAACTTAGCTTGAAATGTGAATCAACTTGAATTCGAACTCGGGACCTCGGGTACCAACCACCAAATCCTTTGCCACTTGCGCTCGGATACCAACCACCGACCGTTCCTAGCGCAAGTGGCAAAGAGCTTGGTGGTTGGTATCCGAGATTCCGAGTTCGAATTCTAGTTGATTCATATTTCTAGCTAAGTTTATTTCTATAAGAAATAAACGAAGCGGATAGCATGCTATCTTTCTCTCAAAAAAAAAAAAATTGTTACCTTTTCGATTTAGAAAGTTATACAAAATATATGATAAAAGGGACGGGGGAATATATTGTGTACGGATGAACCGGGTGCAGGAAACGATTACTGCCTCGTAGTGGGCTGGGCCCACTTTTGGAAATAAAAGGCGCGTGTCGTTCGGACCAACCAGTAAGGGATATGTATATAATAATTAAAAATAAAAAATAAAAAAAAAGCTACCCCCAAATCCCTAATCTCAACACTCGAGCACTTCCCCTTCTCCATCATTATTATTATAAATATAAAATCGAAAATAAAAGGAAGAGGGGTTGTTGCTGTGGTGCGATTATTCAGCGAGCGACTCTCGTCTCGTAGCGCGTCAAAATCCAATAAACCCCCAAATCCAAATCCCCCAAATCCCCCGAATCCCTAATCCCCACCAAATGTGCCCGCTTAGGGTTCTGTTGATCTTCGTCTCCGCCACCCTCGCCGGGTTCTTCGTGCTCCGGGGCCTCAAATCCGAGCCCGAACTCGGCGCCGATCGCGGCGGCGGCGGCGACGACGCCGACTCCCGCGAAGACCCTCGCCCCCTCTCCACCAAGGTTTCCTCTAGGGTTTCCCCTTCGCTTTTCGCTAATTGAGGAGCTAATTTTTCGGGTTCAATTCGAAAATTTCTCATAAGATTTGATGTGTAGGTTGGATTGGCGATCTCCGCGTGCTTTTGGATTTTGGTGGACATGGCGAGCGGGAGGTACCTGTGGAGGGTGGTAACCTCACCTGCGGTGGTCACCGGATCCGAGAAGAAGCGATCGTGAGGTTCTCTCTCTCTCTCTCTCTCTCTCTCCCCCCTTCGTCTTCTTCTTCTTCTTTGTAACACGCAAAATTTGAGAATACTAAAAAGAAAAATGGGACGTTGTTGTGCTCTTCTCCATGTTCGTGTTAACTCTTTCTCGTATACGGTGTATAATTTGTGTACTTTGTAATTTGTTATTCGAGAGATGAATTGTTGAAGAATATGCCTTTTCTCTTCGTTACGTTATCCAACCCTTTTATCTTTTTCTTTTTCTTTTTTTTAAAAAAAATTAGTCTCCTTTATTGTTGGTAATATACAATGTGGTGGGTGAACTTGCTTTGCAAAAGATGGGTTTTTGTTGGGAATGATTATAATTTCTTTTGCTTTGCTTTTTTTTTTTTTAAAAAAAAAGGAACCACATTTCTTGTGTCTTTGAAAAAAAAAAAAAAAGGTTTTTATATGTATTGCAAGGCTAGATGCAGTTTTTATTTTAATATTTTTTTAATGTGTGTGAATGCATGTTTGAAGAGATTGACATTTTCGCTGGGTAGAAATTTTTTTTTTTTTTGAGAGAAAGGTAGCATGAACTCGGCTAGAAATATCAAATATGAAGCAACTAAATTTCGAACTCAGAATCTCCGTAACCAATCAACTAGGTTTCGAACTTGAAATTTCGGATATTAACCAACAAGCCTTTTACTGCTTGCACTAGAGACGGTCGGTGAAAGCTAAAATAAATGTTGAGTACTGAACCGACTGTACTAAGTGCAAGACGAAGTGGATAGTTTGCTATCTTTCTCTTCCGAAAATTTAAATTAAATACTGAAGGAAGAATTTTAATCAAAATTCTCGCATTTGCTAGGGAGAGTAATTAACTTTAATGTAGTATTTCTGCTGATAACACCCTATAAATAACACTTCATTAAATAATACTGTATGGAGGTTCGGAAGGACTTCTTTGTGATTGGACTTGTTGTTATATGCTAATCTTTTTAGTATCTTTAGCTATGGAATTAAAGCCTAGTTTGGAATTGTACCGTCCAAACACGTCTCCTTTTAAATTTTTTGAATCTTTCAGAATATATAATTCAATGCTTTTCACTGAGGAAATTAAAACTAGGCCTAACTCTGGAGCTTAATATCATTAGCAAGTTTGAGATGGAGGGGAAAGGAGTTGATGCATGTGTGACAAGGTTGCACAATGTGATAGAAATTGTAAATTTCTTTTCCAAAATATGAGCCTTTTTCCTTCTTTTTTCTTTTTTTTCTTCTTTTTAGTTGTGAATGCATGCAGCAAAATAAGATCAGTAGTGGATGACAGCTGTGAATTGAAAGATAATTGAAGATATCAAAGCAGGACTATGATATCTTGTATACTTTTTCTTTGTTTTTTTAGAGAGAAAGATAGCACGCTACCCGCTTCGTTTATTTTTTTTAGAAATAAATTTAGCTGGAAATATGAATCAATTAGAATTTGAACTCGAAATCTCGAGTACCAACCATCAAGCCCTTTGCTACTTGCGCTAGGGACGGTCGGTATCTTGCATACTTTTCTTGCTTTTGTTATATGCTGGTTTAGTGGAAGTTGGTGAGCTTATATAGCCTCCATGGAATGATGGAATGTCGTGGCATGAAGCTTGTGCATATATTCTAATTATTTGATAATCCTGCTTCAAAAAGAAAGAAAAAAAAGAATGATTAAAATATAAAAAAAATTTATATAAATATCTGCTTTTCATGCTTTACTCTTCTATTTTTTTAAAAAATACTTAATTTGTTTTTTTAAAATTTAAAGTTATAGCTCTTAACCATGTACTGCTATTGTTTTGTCATTATTTCATGCATATGTTGTATGATACAACTGGATAGTTACTAATATATTTATTTCATCCTTAGAAATAACAGAAAAAGAAGAGTTAATGAGTAAATGGTAGGGAATATCTTTCATAAAGTTAATTAATTGGGAAAAAAAAATAAAAAATTTCTGTATAATCTCACCATATTTAAGTGTATAATGGGTTAAGAGTATAATGTACATCTCACTAAGTTACTTGGCTTTACATTATAATTTGTGCAGAAAATAGTAATGAAGCTGGATTGAATGTTACAATTTTATATTTTAAGAAGACAAAATAATTTTTTTTTTTTAAAAGACGAGCAAAGTGCACAAAATGAATATTTATAGAAGGATATTTTACATTTTACCTAACTATTAACTTCATACTCAAATTATCAAAACTTTGTGATGAAACTTTAGTTGATAAAGACAAGATTACAATTCCTGTACTTTTATAAGGAGAGAGGCTTATTACTTATGACTCACTTTAAATGGTTTGATATCCCAATTGAAGATCATCCATCCGTAAACATAATATTGAGTACTTAAAGTATTTTGTAATCAAATTTTATAAATTTTTCTTACGACTTTTACTAAAATCGATAATTATAGTAACTGATATGAAATATTTATATAGTTTACACTGTTACTGAAGGATTGGAATTCCCTTCTATTGTCTAAGCTGACTTAGTGTTTTTTTTTTTTTTTGGTACCTTCGAGGTCCTAGTTGTTTCACCTATGTAGCTTAATTCATCATTCCAATAAATGAAGCAGGTAGTATGCTATCTTTTTCTCAAGAGATTAAAGAGGAAAAAAAAAGAATTGTCCTATATTTGGCAATCGACCAACACCAACAAGAACAATCCTCCAAATCCGAGCTGAGAATATATTTTTTTTGGTTAAGTAATGGTGTGACCTTTTTCAAAAGTAGATGAGAATTAAATCTGAAGAGTAAAAAAATGTATCATAAAAAAAGACTTACAAAAATTAGAAAATAGTAAACTCCATACACAGCCGATTATTAATGCGTGCATTCTACTCCCGGCTATTTTTTTAATGTAATATTTAGAAAAAAAAAAGAAAGTAAATAAGAGTAGCATCTATATCATAAAAACTATCTTATAAAGAAAGATAACCTACACAAGCTGTACATGAAGTAGGCTATTCCAAAAATATATGAAAGTTTTTCTGTAAAATTGACTATACAGAAGAAAATCACACCATCAATAATTTTTGTATTTGGATTAACATATTTTTTCAAAGCATCGTCAACATTTCGGCCCTCAAAAGAAGAAAATCATCCCACGTATTTATGTCTGCTTAAATAGATTATGAATGATTTTGACAAATTATAGTTTGGGCCTCCCTCAATCAATAAAAAAAACACAATGTTAAAAATGACTAGATGTACGAGTTATATAATACGAAAAATAATCATTACTGTATAATACAGCTGATTAATAATTCAATTATGGTAGAGTCGAGGGGAACAATAACAAAATTTGTGAAAAATAATTTTTGAAATGTAGACCTATGTATATTTAAGACCACATAAGTGTTAAAACTTAGTTTAAAATCTCTCTACGATCGAGCTTAAGAGAGTGGTCCACGGTGAACCACGGTCCAGCCAATAATTTCTCAACGATTTCTCTCGAATTCGAACTTCGAATCCTCCAACGGTCGTAATCTTCAAAATCAAACCCTAATCCTAAAGAGAGAGAGAGAGAGAGAGAGAGAGAGAGAGAGACGGAGATGGGAAAGCGAAAGCGTAGATCGGAAACCCTAACCATGGCGGAGCATACGAACACGGGAGAGGTGGCTATGGGCGACGAGGAGGAGAAAGGGGACGTCGAGGTGGAGGAGAAGGAGGAGGAAGACGAAGGGAGGGGCTTCTTTGCGTGTTACCTCCTCTCCTCCTTGAGCCCTCGCCACAAAGGTCGCACCTACATCGGGTATCCTAAAATTCACCACCTCTTTTTTTTCTCCCCAAATCATTCTCCCAATTTCCTCATTTCCTGTGCTTTCGATCCCAATTCTTGCTCTATTCCCTGAATCCTAGGGTTTTTTTTTTTTTTTTTTTTTTCAATTGCCGCAATAGTCCTTCGATCCATGCCAAATTAAGGTTCGAAATCATGCCAAGTTCAAAGCATTATTTTTTCTCCATCTTTGATGAGTCTTGATTAGGTTGTTGAGTAGATTGTGTAGAGAGGAGTAGATCCGGGCTCGGAAACCGGTTTAGGCATTTCATCGAACAATTGATAGAACAGATGAAACCACTAAAATCGCGAAAACATATCGATAGGATAGGCTTTTGGTTCTTCAAAAGGATAAGTCAGTCGCCTTATTGATTGATTTTGAGCTATACGAGCACAAATTGTTAGTTCCACAGTAATTTGTTTTTGAAGAAATTGAAGAAAATTTTCTAATGGATGTATTTAATTATGTCGAAATCGAAAATACCCAAGAGAGTAAGTGATTAACACTCTCCTGTAAAAATGTTTCATTTTGTTTATGTAGATTGAACAAGAACTTAAATGACATTTTTATAAGATGATTCAGTGATGAGCATGTTTAACAGCGCAAGATTGAATATTCGAATATAGGTTTACAGTGAACCCTAGGCGGAGGATCAGACAACATAATGGTGAGATAAGGTGCGGTGCATGGAGGACTAAGCGTGGCCGGCCTTGGGAGATGATTCTCTGCATCTATGGCTTTCCCTCGAACGTATCCGCACTTCAGGTACTTCATGTTCAATATTATTGAATCCATAACCTAGTTTTTACCAAGTTCTTAATGTACAGTAAACAACTTGAGAAGGTTGGTAGATTTCGCTGCACCATTTAACCATTTTTCTTTGTGCTTGCAATTACTTGTTTCTGGTAAACTGTTATACTTTTGCTATTAATGCAAACCTCGCTTTACATTTGAATGCTTGCTTTGCTTTTTCGACTTGTTTCTAAAATGGATATGTGAGGTTCTAAAGATATTTAGCGCAGAAGCTTCCACCTAGTTCTGTAGACTCGACGATTCCGGTTGAGAAATTGCTGAATATTCCGCTGAGTAATGAAGTATTCTGTTAAGCTACAGCAGATTCTTTCAGTAACTTACAGATACTGTTAATTCCTGATAGAGGTACCTGGACATACTGTAAGTTCAGGTACTGAAATCAAAATATTTGAAGATCACTTGCCCATTTAAAATGCACCACATTTCAGGCAATGTTAGCATGTTTTTGCCTTAATTATGCAGAGTTAGTCCTTTCGAATTTGGAACTTCTAGTCTTTCGATTAGCACTTTTTATCTTCCTTGTTGAAGACTTGGATTTTGAATCTTTCTTTTTGCAGTTTGAATGGGCCTGGCAACACCCAACAGAGTCTTTAGCTGTTAGAAAAGCAGCTTCTAGTTTCAAATCGCTCGGTGGTATTGCTAATAAGATCAAACTGGCCTATACAATGCTTAACCTTCCATCATGGGAGAAGTATGTGTTCTTCTAATTCTCGTATTCATATTTTATTCCTTATATACAATTAAGGGCCTTACTGTGGTGCTTTTTTGTCAGTTTAAATCTCACAGTGAATTTCTTCTCAACAAAGTATATGAAGCTTTCTGCTGGTTGTCCGAAACTGCCGAAGCAAATGAAGACCAGTATTTGTTCCATGGATGACCTTCCTTGCTATGTTGAGGGCCAAATATTACACGATAACAACGAAGAATACGAAGAGGAGAATAAGAACGAAGAATTTGATATTTTCCATCGAACGAATTCCGCTGATTACATTGAACAGCTGGAGGAGAAGCGTAAACCAACTTCATCTGAATCCAGCTTAACTCCGAGCTCATGCGATGAAGACCCGTTTCGGTGCATTCAAGACGATTATATCGACCATTCCAATAATGAAGCCTCATCTAATAATCTATTGCTCCAGCAGGAGAACAATGTCATAGATTTGTCGACGCCGTTGAGCTGCTCGATCCGCTCCTTTTCAAGAGGGGCTTCAGTTTGTCCTCAGATCATCGATTTAACCGACTCCCCCATCACCATTCATTTGTAATAAAATTGTAATAAGGTTAGGAACTTCTGATTTCTCTTGAATGCTGTTGTTGTCTTGTAAGAACATTTGGCATGAAATCACTTAAAATGAATGCTTGATTTACACATAATATTGATGAATTTTTCCTAGCATGTGTGTGTTCAAAGGACTTCCTCATTTTCATTATCCAATAAAAGATGGGGAAAAATATTTTTAGCAGCAGTTTTTGCATCAGCCATTGTAGGTTTGGGAACTCTCAAAGTTGCAAACAAATTAACATGGCTCAATGTATGGGTTATGTAGAAATTCAACTGCTTCCATCAACTGTTTTATGGTGATCTTATATACCAAGATGGATAATATGGTTTATGTAGAAAGATGACAAGATAATCACCACTGCAGCTCACATAGAAAGCACCAACTCTTATCATCATGGTCTCTCCAACAGTTTACTTTATTTGCGCAAAAAAATAGAAATCAAAATGTTAAGGGACTGCCAACAAGCTTAGAAAATCACACAACAACATTTATTAGACTTTTTCTGAGTGAGTTCACGACAACAATTGTAGACTAAAGTTCCAGAAACAAGAGAATTGAAAAAGGGACAACAGTAAGCGTGAATGGTTACATCTGGAGATAACTCGAACAAGGAAATCCTGCGAAATTTAGCATCAGTTCCTCAATTTTTACAAATAAGCCGACGATCGCTACAGCTGCGGCTGATCACATGGTGCGGCCCAAGCAATTTCCTCGAGAGCTGGCCTTACTTGGTCTTCCAACAACTGTTGATACTCTGAAGAATCTCCATTTGTTTGCTTAATCTCTATGAGATGAAGGGAGGAGGCGATCTCGAAAATCTCCACGTCGATTTCTAGAACACCCTTCCTCCCATCATTTAATCCTTCCATTTTCAAAATCCCATTCTCCTTCTTCTTCACTTTTAGATTCAATCTCTTGGCTATATCCTGAATCTTCAAAATGATGTCAAGTGCGGGCCGCCTGGAAGTAAATCGTGCTTCTCTCTTGCATTCCCTTTCCTCAAATAAGCCCGAAAGATCAAATCCTGTCGAAAAGGAGATAATGTTGAACGCATTCAAGTTTGCAAGTTTCACCGAATCTGGCTTAGCATCGGCACTGCTGCTATTATGAACAGTAACAGCCGCTTGGACATTTGTTTTTCCTTTTCTCAATAGTTTTCCATCTGACCCCTTTCTAAACCAAGAACTTTCCTTTATCTTTGAGATCGAAATCCTGGTACTTGGGTTCGGGTCTAGGATCTTCTTAATCAGCCTTTTAAGCTCAGGGGAGAACCAGCTTGGGCATTTGAATTCACCATTTGCGATCTTTCGATACATTTCCATCAAATTTGAATCATGGAAAGGAAGATAGCCGGCCACGAGCACAAACAAAACCACACCACAGGACCATATATCGGCTTTCTCACCGTCGTATCCTCTTCTACTTATCACCTCAGGGGCCACATAAGCAGGGGTCCCGCAAGTGGTGTGGAGTAAGCCATCTTGCTTCGTAGACTCGGCTACGGCACTTAAACCGAAATCCGTGACTTTCAAGTTCTCATTCTCATCCAAAAGTAAGTTCTCAGGTTTTAAATCTCGATGATAGACACCTTTACTATGGCAATAATCCACCGCACTTATCAGTTGTTGAAAGTACTTCCTTGCGACTTCCTCCGGGAGCTTGCCTTTGGCTACTTTGTTGAAGAGCTCACCCCCTTTAACATACTCCATGACAAAGTAAATCTTGTTCTTCGTTGCCATCACCTCGTGGAGTTCTACAATGTTCGGGTGCTTCGCTAGCCTCATCCCTGATATCTCCCTCTTGATTTGATCCATAAGCCCGACTTTCAAAGCTCTCTCTTTATCGATCGTCTTTATAGCAACACTCTGGCCCGAATTTATATTCCGAGCGTAATATACTTTCGCGAATGTTCCTTGTCCTAATAACCTACCTATTTCGTACCTTTGCATCAAAACACTTCCTCTTCTTTCCATTCTTGATTAGGATATCTAAACACAAGCCGAAAGCAACACTATCCTAACCTTCCTAGTGTTTTTATTTTTTAGTTAAAGAAAAACAAACGGTTATTATAAGCGCACACGATTTCAACCATCGTCGCCGAGGTCGTGAACTAACATGACGGATTGAATTCTCACAGCCTCATCGAACCTTTGTACATGGAAAGAGTGTTTTATACGGGTATTCTGGTTGCACTCATCGAGACTTGCCAGAGAGGGCTCGAATCGAGGTGTGATCTCATTTACCTCAGGAAAGATTTTCTCGCTGTGCAACCACATCTTTCAGCATTCCCAAATATTTCTCTCCCTCTATTGACTGCATAAATTACAAATCCAAGTCAAAACTTAACCCAAAAATTTGTTTTAGCATTACAAGACTACAAATCCAAAATATGACTTGCTAACCAGAATAACATATAGATCGGCGAAATTCATTTTATCATCAAATAAAGAAAGAGATTTCGATTACACGAATGAAATCCGAATGATCATTAAATAAAAAAGAGAAAAAAGTAGCCGGAACGAGAAACAGCTTCATTAAACTACCTTTGAAATCAATATATGATACGAGCTTGCGGATCACTAACTAAGAACAATTAAGAAAAGGGTTAAGCATCATATCTCTACAACACCACGTAAGTGTACTATCGACGACGACCAAACAAGAAAATTGATGAATGAAAAGTATGTCTAAATCGAGATTGAAGGAAACATAAAAGCAGATATTTTCTTTTTCTTTTTCCTTCATAAAACATGAATACTTTTCTCTATGAACAAAATTAGGGAATTTATGTAAAAATTGGATCTTCACAAAAACATCTATTTGTTCAAATTGCAGTACCTAATTGGGCAACTACAAACCTCCTGGGAAAGCAAAGATGCAAGCCAAAAGGCTCAGAAATAAGATGCTTAGATGCAAAATATAGTTTCCCTAAGATAAATAGCTCTACTATTTTAGAGAGAGAACTATAAAAATTGAACAAATTGTTTATAATATCGTTATTTAGCTACCGGAAATGTCTACAAATTGCTCAATACATTATGTTTCTACAAAATCATCTATAATTATCCTTCAATTAATTACTTACATCTCCTCACAAAAACCTTACAACTCTCGATTACAGGTTCATCAGATTACGTAAACAAAACATAATAAAAAAGACAAAGGCGACATTTTCCCACATAAAATCACATCAAAAAGCCCCATTTTCCCTCAAAAACCGACCAAATCATAAAAAATAGTCGGAATCAAACATCACACAGCTGAAATCAAAGGAGAAACCGAAACCCTAACAAATCTTTACCTTACTGAAACGGGAAAACGAAGAGATCTCCACACGATCCGACGCGATTCGCTTCCCCAACCTCAAAATTGAGGAAGGGGGGGAGAGAGAGAGAGATCGATCGAAGAGGGTGGAGTGGGGAGGGAGGAGCGATCTCTTTAACCCTTTCGACCCCCTTTTTCTTTTCTTTTTTTTTTTTTTTCCTCGGCGATTTGGCCCCTACGCTTTTTGGTTTTCGGTTTTTATCGTGGCGAGGACACGGCGGTTCGGGTGGTGAATTTACCGTATTACCCCTGGGTTTGGGGATTATTTTACCGTATTACCCCTGCGTTTTGGGACGCGTTTCTCCCGGTGACGCACGTGGGGATTACCGGACAGGGCCGGTGGACACGTGGATACATAAAGTGGGCAAGAGGTAAAAGTAAAGTTTCTTTCTCCAACCCTCTATTCTTTCTTTTTACCAAATGGCCCCTGCGCTTTGTGCTTAATTATTTAGCCCAAATTAACCACCAAAAAAAATTAATAATCTTTACATTTTATACTGTGTCTCAATTATTCTTTTAAAATATAAATTTATCTTCAATTTTACACTCTACTATTATGTTAAATTAAGTATAAATAATCATTTTTTTCATATCATACTAATTATAAGATCCCAATTAACTTCCTCTCTTTAGACATTGGTGGTCACCATAATCTTGTGGTGCAATTAAGCATAAGAAAAATAATGCCATGACCATGATAAATTACAAAGTAAATTATAAAGTAGTGTATCTTATTCAAAAATATATATTAAATGTCGAACATGATATGCTATTCTAGACATTTGATTACACTCTTTGTCTATCAAATACTATAAATTTTTAAAAAAATTAAGAAAATATACCGAACAAGATATTCATAGATCTAAATAGGGTCTAAGTGCATGCGTGTACCCACAGGTAATTAATTAATAGGTTAATTCCTTATTAGTTGTCACCCATTTATGGTTAAATAAATAAATAGTTAGAGTGAATTATAAGCATTTGAAGGGGTCTCATTTGAATATGATTATTTGAGAGCATGAGTTGTCAAAATTTTAACTTTTGCTGGATGCGTTGGATAGATTTCTAGATAGTTGTACGCTTGCAACTTGAATAAACTATATATATGTATAAAAAAGAAAGTAAAATAATAATAATAATAATAATAATAATAATAAATAAAAGAGCCGTGTAAGAGATCATGTTTTACACCGAGAATACGTGGACATGATGAATTAGTGTAAGATTGAATAAATTGTTAAGTACATATATTAAAAATATTATTTACGAGATTAATAAATTTATACACAAAACATAGTTATTATTTATTAATACAAAAAATATAGTTATTTAATATAGTATTATACAGGCATATCAACAAGAAGCAAAATAACTGCAAAATTGTAAAACCAGTATTACTGTGGAGAAAAACAACAGATGCAGCAACACACACACACACACACACACAAATTAACAACAACAACAACAGCAACAATCATAATATATTATTAAATATAAAATATTAAAATTCTGTTACCTATAGTGAATGAAAGATTTTTTTTTAATACTTTTTGTGAGAGTAAATAAAAGGTCGAAATTTGAGGGCGCAAGAACCCTGCTGTCTCTCATGTGTACACAAATAAATTATTCAATAAAAAAAAGGCTATATATACTATGTATATAGAATCCAGCTACTATATATACTATCGGTAGCACGAAAACTTCTGTACTACTAAGTGTTTTCGATGATGCGGCTTCTGAATCGATAATCGGCTCCATTATATATGATCTACGCTATTGAAAATATTAAAAACTAAATTTTATATTTTTTCGACATTATTTGAATAGTGGTCCAAAGGTCTCAAAATTAACAAATTTAACGGCCGATGCGATAAGTTTGTGAATTTAACGATATAAAATAATCCAAATTCGATAAAAATTTTATAGAAAATTTTCTTCACTATTTAGAGTAAAATCAGTACATCTGATCTTAAATTCAAGTCTTTTATCATTATTTTTTATGAGATTTTTATTTTTAGCTGTTTATTTTTAGACTACTCTCATTTGATAGGTAAATAATAACAAAAAATTATAAAATTTGGTTTCTAAGTACTTTCAATAGTATAGATCAAGTCTAACGGAGCCGATCTTTGATTCGGAAGTCGCATCATTAAAAGCAACTTGATAGCACGAAAGCCTCCGTGCTACCGATAGTAGAGTAGCCGAACTCTCTCTCTCTCTCTCTCTATATATATATATATATATATATATATATATATATATATATATATATATATATATATATATAAGGTTTAAAAACTTTTTTGAAAATTTTAGTATTACAAATATTAATTAGATTAGTGAGTTAGTAATAGTCTTTTGGTTAATTACGGTGTAAAATTTATGCTCTAATTATAGTAGATATAGATGCAGATATGTATGTTGTTCGCATTGCTCTTCGAATATGCCACTGGCCACTGGTTATTTTGTAATTTGAGACAAGTATGAGGCTTATTCTTTGTGGGTTACGATCAAGGGCCTTTCTAGGAAAGCAACTGCTACTTAATTAACTTAGCTCATTTAATTAATGGAATGAGTGTATTAGTTTATTGAGTTACTAGTAATTAATTCAAAGGAAAAAATACTCACTGAAATTTTTTTATCATAGCACAATTTTTACTTATATACTTTCTCTAGTTATTTTAAGATAAATACATATAGAGAATTAATTTAAAAATTATTCTTTTACTATTTAATATTTTAATATTTCAAAAATAGGCGGCGAACTTTAAATTTTTTATTTCATTATCTTGTTTTAGCAGTATTTATAATAATTTAATAAAATATTTTGTTATTTAAAGAATATGTTATAATATGATGGAATATGTTCAAATAAATATCAAAACTATTCTAAATGCGATGGCATTAATTTCATGTTATTATCATAATTTCTAGTGCTCAGAAATTGTACTATGCTTCTCATGAATTGCATCAACTATCCAATTAACATTTTTGTATCCCAGTATTTTATTATAAATATAAATAAATATTGAAAAAAAATATCCAATCAAATATTTCCGTATTGCATAAACATTACAAATACAATTTCTTAAAAGAATTATTGTTATGACAAAATTATCATATTAATTAATTCTAATTAAATTTGTTACCGTCTCATATAATGTTAAATTATGTTCACCGGTAAATGATACTTTTACTATAACCGAAGTGAGAAGCTTAACGAAACTCGAGCTCAGAAACCCTCTGACTTAATGTTATATTAAATTATTATGTAAACTTTAAGCTATCAGATAATAATATTTTTAATATTTATTCAATATATAATATATATTGTGATTAATTTAAACTGTATCTTTATCTATTATAGCTCTAAATTTAATGAACTTGATAATTTTTAATTCCGAATATTATTTTCTTTTTTTTTTTGTTTTGCCAGTTGACGTTGACTCAATAGCAGCCAAACACGTGCGAGACCGGCCGCCACGTGAAACCAATCATGGAACGACGCGTGTCATATGAGTTAGCGCCGCTCCTAGAAGCTACCGGAGTACTTCTCCGAGAAGCCGCGCGTGTATCACCCGAGAGAAAGTCGATGCTCTTCGAAAGAAAATTTTCTCCATGCACCGGGCTCGCAAAATCCGTGGCTGAAAATTTGGCGGTGACGGTCGCGGACGCGAGACCGCTCTATCTGTCATTTCACGTGACTTTAAAATTCGTGTCATTCACGTCACGGGCGGCAGATTAAGTGATTTTACATTACAGACAACGCTACCAAATTTTTATTCTACTGTAGCTTGTGCACCAGCTCCCTGCATATTACATTACTCGTGTGTTGCCAAATAGATTGATAACTGTAAATTATGTGCACAAATTACTTAAAATTTCATACAAAAATAAAATTTTAGCAGTATTTTTTTATCTGTCCACCATATAATGATTAGTAGCTTAGAAAAAAAAAAGAAAAAATTATCATGTGGTGATGTGTAATAATGCACATAAACAAGTTGTAGGGGAAAAAAAAAATATTTTAAGAAATTTATTCTTGAATAAAATATGTTGCTCCAAAGAATCTGGTAACACACGATAGCGTTGCTGCGTCACTGTGATTGAGGAATTATGTGGAAGCCATATCTATCAAGAAAATGTTATTAAGGTCAAAATAAGGATGGAAAAATATGTTATATATATATATATATATATATCAAAATCTAGTGATTGAGACACATGGACACCTCTGCATAAACCCAAAATTTGGAACCACTCTTTTCTAAGCCGGAAGGAAAAAGATATTAAATAAAATTGACAAAAAAAAGAAAGGATTCATTCAAAATTTTGAATGTCTACTTGGGTTAACATAATAAAAGAAAGAAAAAAAAAAAAAAAACTCTTGAGAAAAAAATCTCTTATTATACCTTATGCCAGTGTTGAATATAACAATATTTAAGTATTGTTCTTTAGTAGCTAAAGATTTTAGTATTTGGTTATTCCGTATCTTATCAATGTAGGAGGTCGTAAATTTGAATCTCATTAGGTTTTGAGTTTTATTTAATTTTCTCTTTTTTAATTCAAGTCCAACCTTACATTTTTTTCGAGCTTACATCTTCGTTCAATCAAAATATCTCAACTCCAGATGTAACATGGACAAGATAAGGATTCGGAAAAAGCCCATTTAAGTAGGCCCTTATTATCATTATTATTATTATTATTATTATTATTATTATTATTACAACCACCACCACCACCACCAATGTACACAACATAGTTATATTATAATACACCAACATTACAAGCATGTATTCTAACATGACAAGGCCAATCTAGATAAGGCACCTCTTGCATCATCATCATCAATATCATTTATCCTTCATTAATGTTCATGTATATGTAGATCATATGTGATTGAGATATATCATATGTGATTAAGATATCCTATGGAGGCATAGGGAAATTTTGATGCCATGATAGTAAAACAAACTTAATTATAGCTTTCCTGATGTCATGGTCTAAGAAGATCTCCAAATTTTATGTCACTATTACATCTTTGTGTGGTGGTCATGTAAACATATTTGAGCCTCTCAATAAATATTCACATATTATTAATTTGCTTCTAAAAAGTTATATACTTCATGAATATCCAAGCCTTTCTAATGTCCCAAAAGTAAGAGTTGTTGTAATTAAGTACTTAAGTACATATTTAGCCTTTACACAAGGACACTATGATTTTTTTTATTTTTTTTGAAAAAAAAGAGGATCCAAAGGCTCAACATTGGGAACTTCTTTCTAATTAGGGATAAGTTCAACACCACATGCACTAGATGTCCACTTTATTTAAGAACAAAATTTTGTTTAAATATTTTCCATAGGTAATATTTTATTTGAGATGCATTATCATGCAAATTGGATTACCAGAAACATATATGGTTGGTAACATTTGAAAAACCATTCCTTCCCAAAGGGGTCTTGGACTATGTAATCCATATAATATTATACGGGTGTTATAACAAAGGATTTGTTTAAGGGTAAAGCATTATAATATGATCAAAGTTGATTATACAAAATATTAATAATTGGAGATACTAATCTTTTTGGATTGTTGGGTTAAGATGCATGTGAAGGTAGGGTTTTTAGATCTACAGATAACCTCACTATCTAATTGCGATTTGTCTTTTCTTAATGGCTTTAGCGAAAAACCCAACTAATTAATCACAGCTCAAATTTCGCAATCTATATGTAAACGATATGGAAGGGAGAGATAGATTTTCATAAAGAATAAATTTATACTTTTCCACATGCAAAAATAGAATACGAGAATAAGATATTACAGATGCGTTTCTAAGCATTGGTCTAGCTGACTGTAAGACGACGCATAGGGCATGTTTGGCTGGAAAAGTTCTAAGCCTAGAATGAAAATTGGAACAATTATTTCTTACTCTTGGACGCACAAAATTTCATTTCGATTTTCATTTTAATCTTAATGAGTCACCGAAACAGCTCGATTACGGGGCTTTTTTTTTAAAAAAAAATTATGTAAAATTGTAGAACAAAAGTGTTAAATAATCCCCTAAAAAGAGTTGGGTCGAAGACGGGCCCGAGCCCGGTCTAAGAAGTATCGATAAAAACGGGCCTAAAATGGGCCGAATCTGGGCCAGTTTTTACAAGGAAGAAGCATTGAGTGTTAGAAAATAAATGAGAGAAAAAGAGGGAAAACAAAAAATAAAAGATGATTTTTTGTTGTATTATTTGGATATACATGGAAAAAAAAAAGTAACAAAACAAAACAAAAAAGAGAGGGAAAATAATATTTTGATAGTGTTAATTTATTTTTGTCTCACTCTTTTAGTGCTTATTATTTTTTCCTCCTTTCTCTAGATCTCAACTTCTATTTTAAATATGTTGCATTTTTTATTTATTTATAGTTCTTTAAGTATATTTTGTACCAATTAAATGCTTCTTGTGATGGGCTCGTACTATATATATATATATTCTCCAGCATCAAGACAATGATCAGGTGCACCCTGACACTATGTGATAAATGTGGTCATTGACTCATGAGCTAAGTTACACAATGGTATATATGTCTCAAGTCATTTTACAAACAATGTTAATTATAACTTAATCAATATTCCTTAAAAATATATTGGGCTATTTAGATAATTAAGTGCCTACTAATTACTTCAAAGTTATAATGGATTAGGCTCGTTTTAAGTACATGTTAGCAGCGTTATTCACAGTTAACTCGAGGTTTCTGTAATTATTTTGTTTTGTTATGTTAGAGATATTAAAAAATTAGAGTTTTTCGTTTCTTCAAGAAGTTCGACCAGAATGCTCTGTAATTAAATTTGATCTGTCGTTATAATAAAAATAAAAAGTTATTAATTAATATGATATCTCTCTTTGTCTTATTAATATAACTCAGTCAATGAACATCACGTTTTGATTATTGACACTTAAACAACCCCTTTGGATGGTTGTGGAATGTGCAAGATCATTATCCTAATTATTATCTACACACCATAATTCATGTGGACTAAGAGTTATCTCTTTTAGGAGATTATTTGATTGAGAAATTAAAGTGTGACAGTGTCACATGCTTTAGCAGGGTACTCTCTCTCTCCCTCTCTCTCTCTACCCCAAAAACACAGTTGCTGGGGACACAAATATCCTTCCAAAAACATGTTTACTGTTCATTCAGAAAAGCCTGATCTCTCCACTGCTTCACATTGTTCCTGGGTACATGTTTTCAAATATTCATTATACTCACCTCTTATCCTTTGGCTTTAATTAAGTTTGGTGTTGTTGTCATTATTTACTAATGAGATTGAATAAATTAATTTGCACTAGTAGTAGTTCTATTAATATATACCATAATTATTTCTTTGTATAGTAAACTTGCTTCAGAAATAGCTTATTTACTTACGAAACAAAAGCCAAGAAGTTTATGAAAAAGAAGTTTGAGCTTCTAAGTAAGGTACGTAAAAAAAAAAAAAAAAAACTTTGGCGAACTCTGAAAGTAGAAGTTGTAATTTAAAGCTTTTATATTTTCACTTCAGAGGAAACTACTGAGAGTGAGAGAGAGAGAGAGAGAGAGAGAGAGAGAGAGGGGGTGGTTGATGAAAAAGATCAATATTGTGTTCCATATATACTTCTTGCTTGAGGCGAAATGTAAATGGCTTCCTCATATTCTCGTACCACAAAAAACGAATCAACTGCTCTAAACAACGGTGGCAAATTAAGCATCGATATATTTTAAATAGTTAACTGCATTTGGTGAAATATTATTTATGTCAAAACATGCGTATTTAAAATCTAAATATTAAAGCCTGCAAAGATTAATTAAACAAGTGTCTAGCAAGCTAAAAAAACCTCCTTAAGATCTTTTTAATTAGTCTTATAAGTTATAATTAAGAAGTCCTAGTATACAACCATACTATTATGCACAAAAGCATATTCAATGTTAGAGCGTGTCATAATCGACTAGTAAATGCTACCCACGCACTCCATTTTAGGGCGTACGAGGGATTTTCACTTATCACATTATTTGACTAATAAAATGATCACATCCATTAAATGAGTGAAATATATGACATACATTTTTTTGGGAATGTATGGATAGCATTGCTCTAATCTATTGGTGACTTTTCGAGATTCACTCTATATATCAAGCTTATCGTTTATCACGCAACTGGTCCTTGATTAAGACATTCCTAAAAAGGGAAAATGACTGAAGTACAATGGCCCTCAAAATATGAGGCGGGTGATACTTTTGATCCTCAAATTTTAATTTATTTTAATTTTTAGCTCGAACATTCTAGGTTGTTACAAATTCAAGTCCCACAATCTAATTAGTTGATTAGATAATGATGTCTCACTGATTAATTTGACAATGATATAGCATCTTAATCATTTTTTCAGAAAATATAATAATACTATGGGACTTGATTATAACGTGTACGAAAGCTCAGGTCAGAAATTACGTACAACAAGTTAAAATTTGAAGATCAAAAGTGTAATTTAGCCAAAAGAAATCATCCATGCATTCCTCTTCTTCTTTTTCAAAAAATAAAAAATAAAAATAAAAAGAGAAAAGAAAGAAAACAATGCACCATCAAAGCTATTGAACATTGCATAGACAATTACACACATATAAATATATATGTATATTAGCATTAACTAGGAAAATTTTCTCATAAGTCAAAATACTATATACACTCATATAAACATGTATAAATTAATCCCATCCCTCTATCCTCATGGTAGGGACTCTCCATGTTACATGTTTGAGCTCTCCATCTCACCTGGTGCAAGAATTGTAGTCCTAGAATGAGGTTACATGTATATATGATGGTCCTTGTACTATATATCCCCATGTTGCGTGCGCCGTAGCTCCTGCACTTTTTACTTAAACACTTCAGTTACTGAACTTTCACATTAATTTGTCACATTCGATAGAAGAATAAATTGATCATTTTACGAGTGTAACATTTTAGTGGCCTATAGTTGAGGAGATTTCTATAACTTTTGTGCGAAAAATACAAGGACCAAATCGCAATATAAGGGTATACTTTTAACTATTCGCACATTAATGTACCCAACTTCAAAAGGGTAACGCAGGGTGTTCCGGCGTTAGGGCATGTAGAGCTTGTTGCCGCATTTGCACCGCCACGCCTCCGGGTAGTACTCGGCGATGACCGGCGTGCCCGGCGGCACCGGCACGTGCACGGGGCTGCATGGGGTGCAGTCGCCGCACTTGGACGCGCACCGCGGAGGGTACGACCCCGGCCCCGCGCTCAGCTCCCGACGGTAGAAAAGTCTTCTCTGTAACAGATATGCCCCGCACGAAATTTTTACCAGGCCAATCAAAGTGATAAAAGACTAAATGATAAAAAAAAAAATACTCTTCATCCTTCCAAGAATATATATATATATATATATATATATATATATATATATATATATATATATATATATATATATATATATATATATATATATATATATATATATATATATATATATATATATATATATATATATATATATATATATATATATATATATATATATATATATATATATATATATATATATATATATATATATATATATATATAGAGTAGGGCTATTGTGCTATTAATAGCACAATAGCCTTTGTGCTATAGACTTTTTAGCCACCCATCAATTTTGATGGGTGGATGAGATGAGAGAGAGAAGAGAAATTCAAAGAGAAGAGAAATTGAGACATCCAATTTCTCTTCTCTCTCTCATCTCAACCACCCATCAAAATTGATGGGTGGCTAAAAAGTCTATAGCACAAGGGCTCTTGTGCTATTAATAGCATAGTAGCTCTACTCTATATATATATATATAATACTGTTTTTATAGAATGTTGATGTAATAATAAATTCATGTGACGCTTTAAATTACATGTATAAAATAGTCAACAATATTATAGTTCATTCATATTTTGGTGAACTAATATATATATAGAGCTAGTCTCCTATACTATCTATAGTACCGGAGCTTCGGTACTATAGTTGCTTTTTCGATCAACACCGTTGAAACTGATCTAGAATATTTGAAGTTCTTAGAAATAAAATTTTATAATTTTTCGACGTAGTTTACTTTCTGATCAAACCGTTTCAAAATTGTCAAATTTCAATAGTTATTATGGCGAGTTTGTACTTTAACGGTGGAGAAGAATCTAAATTTATTCAAATTTTGATAGAAAATACTTTAAACTACATAGATGAAGGTCAACATCCTTGATCTTGAATTCGAAACTCCTATACTCAAATTTTAAAAATTATTCAATTTTTACCGTTCATTTTGACATGATTTATTTACTAAGTAAACGATATCGAAAAAAACTAAAATTTTATTCCTAAGAACTTCACATACCCTAGATCAGTTTCAACGGTGTGGATCGTTGATTTGAACACCCTAAGATCGAAAAAGCAACTATAGTACCGGAGCCCCGGTACTATAGATAGTATAGTAGCCTCATTCTATATATATATATATATATATATATATATATATATATATATATATATATATATATAACTCATGCATTTTACAAAAGAGGAAAAAATGTCAATTTTCATAATTAAACTTTCGAATAATTTGAGACTAAAAGTTTAATTTGTATAAAATTTAGAGCTATACTAATTAAACAAAAAAAAAAATATATAGGACCGTATTGCAATATTGGAATCGTGCAGGGACAATCCATGAAACTCCTGCTACAACGCGCCAACGACGACCATTCCGTATGGACGTCGCGGCGCACGTTAGTTGCAAACTCGGAGTGCGGCACTAACGTGCGCCGAATCCATCAGGCCACGTGGGGCCCGGCGGACACCGTGATTCGTGCTGTCGCCGAGATGAGCTGGCGGCGCATGTTAGCGTAAGCCGTCTCGCCCTGCTAACATGCGCCGCCTTTGATTTTATTTATAAGGAAAAATTTCAAATACCACTCATATAGTTTCGCACTTTTTTATTTTATTACTCTGTGGTTTAAAGTGTATTACTTTAGTACACTGTGGTTTTTTTTTTTTTTATTTCTTTTGTTAAATTTTTTATTAAATCAGTGAGAAAGTTTAAAACCATAAAGTATTAAAATAAATATTCAATAAATCAGAAATGGATTATCTGAAATTTTTTCTATATGATTTAACGAAAAAATTAATGAAAGGAACAAGAAAAAAAAAACGAAATCACATGATACTAAAATGATACACTTTAAACCATATGGCACTAAAGTGAGAAAGTGTGAAACCACAGGGGTAGTATTTGAAGTTTTTTCTTATTATAAATATATTTTTGTAATACATATATATATATATATATATATATATATATATATATATATATATATATATATATATATATATATATATATATATATATATATATATATATATTATTTTAATATTCAAAAATTCACAAATACAAGTTTTTTTTAAAAAAATAAAAATAAACATAAGCAATGAACAAACTGCTCGACCTCCCAAACATCAATCCAAATAACTACCACTGATTTAGACAAGAGATTGTTACCTCGGAGTCTATTTTATTTGGCAAAAATATATATAGATTACTGCTATTTGGTTCTCGTAGTTTCGACTTAAACAATATAATCGCGAAACTTTTATAGTCCATAAAATCTGTTACCTGTTAACTTTTATTAACTTTTGTCCTAAATGGCTTTTTTAATGCTATCTAAAAGTTAAAAAATGAAATAAATGAGTTATTTTATAAGGAAAAAGAAATCCAAAAGATTTAAGTGTATGAAAAAAAATTCACCACTAAGTATTGTAATGAAAAGTATGAGGATGGGATCACAATATCTGGATTGTACAGGGGCTATTCGCAACTCATGCATTTATAAAGGTTTTTGACCAACCATTGTAGCAAAGTGAAACCAACTTTGAAATATACCAAAAAGTAGAGACATAAGAAATATATTTTTCTCTCACAACATATTAATAAGTGTATGAAAACTTATAAGAGAGAGAGAGTGGAGGACCTGAGTGTAAGAATTAGTTCTGAAGCTTCTGAGATCTGCAAAAGAAATGATAGAGAAATTAAGTAAGGGACTACAAATTCTAACCCAAAGTATTTACAAAAAGAAGTAATGGTTATGAGTTTCCTTCCTAAGTATACATTGTTCTTTAAAATAATGAAGGGGGGAAAAGGATAATGTGAGAGAGAGAGAGAGTGAAAAGAAAAAGACATAAAAATCGAATCTTTATGTAATATACTCACCTAAGTGAACGTGATTATTCCTGGTGAACAGAGCATGAACAGAGAAGAGGAGGAAGAACAAAACCCAACATAGTAAAGCCTCTTTGGAGAGAGCTCCACCTCTCCTTCTCCCTCCTCCTCCCCTTAACTCCATTAATGTTGCAGTAAACTCCCTCTCCTCTCCTTTTTTTTTTTCTCTTATAAGCAACTCAGAGACAAAACCAAATAGGGAAAGGAAACAGAGTTAAAGAAACAGAGAGAGAGAGAGAGAGATAAGGTGAGTTCTCTCTCTCTCCCTCTCAAACCATCTCCTCCTCCTCCTCCTCCTCCTCCTCCTCCTCCTCCTTGCCCCTCTCTCTCTCTCTCTATCTTTCTCTCTCTAGCTCTCTCTCTCTGTCTCTACTGTAGCACACCCAGATGAGATCTCACTCACTCACTGAGACAAAAGTTGCAGAGGAATTTAATAGATTGCGTAATTATAAAACATCTCTCTCTCTCTCTCTCTGAGTCTCTCTGAGTGAGTGAAGGAAAAATCTTAAGCACAAGCTGCTGAGCTCACTTGTTTAAAGATGGTTAAAATTGCAGGCATACCCCTAAACTATAGGACATTCTCAAATAGGTCTCTGTACTTTTTTTTTCCCTTCTCATTGGCATTTTCTTATTTTTGTTTGCTTTGATATGAATTTTATTAGGTTAATTAGCGACGACATTAAACTTTCGTACTTCCAAGAACAAAAAAAAAAGTAAATTTCAGCAATAACTTAACAAAATTTAATAAATAAATAGTAAGCTAAATTACAGAAAATTTTCTTGTCAATACCTTTTTTTTTTACTTTTCCTCGCTGACTTTTAAAAATCTATATTTTACCTCTTTAAAAATTAAAAAATGCTTACATCGGCCCCCGCCATCAATGTTCCGTTAGAATTCCGTCTTAATATAATTTTATTAAACCCAAAATACCTTTAGACCCCTCTCCGTCGCCGCCTTGCTCATTCGCCGGGAGAGAGAGTCGCGGGAGAGAGAGGCTGTGAAGGAGGAATCGGTGTAGGACTGGCAGTAGGAGCACGGCGAGGAGAGTGCGTCGCAAGGTACTTGGGAGGGCATATTTGAAGAGAGGGCAAAAGGGGGACGAGCAGGGGAGCAGGGAGAAGGAGGAGGAGACGAATGGGGCAAATAGAGGGGCGGCAGGGAGTAAGCGGAGTCGGAGCTGGAGTCGAGGGAGGCGCGAAAGATGGAAGAGGAGGGGCTGCGGATGAAGGAGGGTTGGGGAGAAGACAAAGATAGAGAGGGCAATTTAGTCATTTAGTCATCATGGTTAACACTGTAACTCCCTGTGAATATTTATCAATTTTTAGGAGGATAAAATATAAATTTTTAAAAGTCGGAGAGAAAAAGCGAAAAAGTAGGTATTAATATAAAATTTTATGTAATGTAGCCCAAATAATAATTAAGAAGTGTCAATAAATACAAAAAAAAGTACTTCTATATGCTTATAAAAGAATTTAATTAGTTCACGCAGTTAGTCTAAAGCGGGATATGAATTTACCATCACATCAATAATTACACTGACATAATTTTGGAAAATAAAATGAAGTTCAAGGGCTTATTTGAAAGTAATCTACAGTTGAGGGTGTCTCCATATATTTGTACCTTTTTATTTTTCTAGTGAAATGACCCATTTGCCCTTCACATGTTTCTGGAAATAGGATACATGTATGTATCTAAGAGGATGGTATATACATATGCTCCTTCTATCACTATTTTGGTTAAGTGAAGGAGCTTCATGTGTCCATGGAATTGCTAAGATCACTACATAAAGCCTCTTTCAACCTAGCTCACTAAGAAATGTAGTGAGGTTGAGGACCACAAATCTTTGAGTGCACCAAATTAAAAGGTTTTAACCATTTATGGCACTTTGTGTGGTCCAACAGTGGCTCGAGCCCGCCTCGCCCAAATCGACCAATGATTGAGATTGTTTGCGACTTTTAGATTCGATTAGGGTAGGGGTCTAGTGAGATAGGATGCATTCTGTGCTGTTTGTACTAACTTCAGGGTTTGGCGCTGTTGTAGCGTAGCGTACAGTGGTGTTCGATAAAAAGGTTACTTTAGTGGTCTATCTTTATTTGTGACGCTTTGTGTGATCCAACAATGGCTCGAGCCCGAGTCATCCAAATTGACCTGTGATTAAGATTTTTTGCAACATTTGAATTCGATCGGGTGAGGGGTCTCATGAGGTAGGTCATATTCTTTGCCAAGATTCGTATATAATATAATGCCGTTTGATAAAAATATCGCATAAAATAGCCTGTATTAGAACTTCACCTTTCGGAATTTAGAAACCTATTTTAGTTTTTATCACACGATTTGCAGCAAAAGCTAGAAATCTTTCAATTCTCAGATGCTTAATTAGAAATCATTGCTAGTAAAAGCCAAACAGAAACTAAGCCTAACAGATGCGAAATAGGTCGAAATCATCTCAACAATGTCTTCTTCGATCGATGTCGTTTTCAAGCTTTTACTAGAGATAAAATTGCGGCAAAATCCTCCATACATGCCATTTGATTTTGATTTGGTTAAAAAAGAGAAAAAAAATAAAAATAAAAAGATGTGTTACCTTCCGAAACCATGATACTTCATCACTTTGTCATCTTTTAGTGTTTTGTTATACAATATAGATCACTTTTAGGCAAATTAGTTAAAGTGTAGGTTTTAAATTTTCAATAACAAAGTAGGTTTTATAGTATTGCACTTGATCTTTTTTGTTATTGTGTTATAAGTAAAGGTACCAAACATTTCTTTTTAATATATATAGAATAAAAGTTGTTCTTCATGCATCCACCTATTATATATTTTCACGTGAAACAGGATTCGAAACGTGTAATTGAGCTCGATGTGAAAATATTAACCAACAGCTTTAAAAAGTGATAGCAGAAAGCTTTAATAGAAAACAGATTATGCGCGACAAATAAAAGCACTATAATCTTTTAAAATATCTTAAGCTGGATTCTTTTATCTTAAGGAAAAGAATAGTACTTTAATTAGAAGTAAATTCGACCGTTTATTTCCACATTATTTTTGGTGATAGGGTGTCCGAATTGATCATCGATACTACTAAACTTGATTTAGACTATACGAGCTTCTTACATTTCAAATTTCCCACTTTTACAACATCATTTATCTAGTATTCAAATGATGTCAAAATTGGCAATTTTTAGTGACGAATTAAAGTCAATTTGAGATCGTATGATCAGTAGGCACATGATATTTTAAAGTCGTAAAATTTGGAATCTAAAAAATTTGAATAGTTTAGATCATATTTAACTATACTGATCATTAATTGGGTATTCCATCGCCAAAAATGATGACACAAAAGTAAATGCATAAATTTATTTCTAGAAGTTTTTTAGTTTTACTATTTTGTCTTTGCTAGTTTTATTTTTGGCATACTTTCCAAGAGTATGTACTAAAGTGTCAAAGTGTCTACTCCACTTCAATGGCACATAACATAACAAGCATCAAACAACTGAAAATGTGGGAAATAATTAAAACCATCACCAATGGAAATAGTGAAACCATCAAAAAGCAAACATGAGTGAATTTGTACCAAAAGTAGGCTATCCAACCATCTATTTTGGTGTGACAAACAAAGGATAATACTGATCGTACGAAACACAATTTGGTTAAGATCAGATTAATCGGTTGATATTTGAAGTTTCAAATTCAAAGCCTAATTACTTTATAGTTTTAGCTGAATATATTTCTAAAGAATGAACGAAGCGGATGTTTTCGCTACCTTTCTCTCAAAATAAGACAAATAAAAGAGAAAAGTTACTACAATCAAATGGTTGGGACCACTCAGTCAAATAGCTCAAATATAATTTGTATTTTGGTTACAATATAATTACATGGTTTTTTTCGATGGATTTTATGGCCGTATCATGTTAGAGAGATGTAGATTACGGAATTAATATTTGGGAAGAGGAGGGAAGAGTGAAACCATTTTGGTATAATGGTTGTACTTAACTATTCTGATGACCTGTTTTGTATTGAGAGTCGTCTAACAATATTATAAAATGAAATAGTAGGGATAAAAGTATAAGGATGAATATTTTTTTAATTTTTCATGAGACTACAGAAATTATAACTTAACCAACTCATTATGATGTGAACAATATGATATTATTTATAAAAAACAAATAAATTTATTTTGCTCTAGTACTTTTTTGTCGCGGATAACACAATCTGTTTGTAACTCCAAATTAAGCTCAGTAGTATTTATAGATTTTGATTCAAGAAGACAATTACTCGTTGTGTCACCTGTCAATACTAACATAACACAAAAGATTGGCTTGAAAGATCCAGTTGGGATGAAAAAAAAAAACTGCATGAACCAGTTGAGAACAAACTAAACCAATTAAAAGCAACAAGATAAATATGAGTCATACTAAAAGATTCAGATTCAACCCAAAAACTCAAGCTGATAGATGGAGAACTAGATTTCTAATTTGTGTTAATGGAAAACTAATATTCTTAGCATATCAAATCACTATACATTTGAGTAATTAGTAAATTTGAGTATATGTTAAAACAAAATGGGATTTAAATATGGGTATATATATATATATATAGAGAGAGAGAGAGAGAGAGGGACAATGGTCAGTGGAATCTGCAGGGAGGCTCAGAAACCCCCACAAAAGCTGTTTGTCTTCTCCCTTCTCTCCATCCATCCCATCTCAACCGTCCTTTCCTCTTAACTTACTGCTTTAATCCCTCTCTTATCCTCTTCTCCTTTACTCCTCCATTTTACTCTCTCTTTTTGAAAAAAGAAAAAAAACTACTTCATTTTTAAATTATGTTGGTTGGTATCTGTGACGATCATCGACCGCACTTAACTGTAGGTCGTAAGCGCTAACGAACATTTTTAAAAATACACTTTGATAAGAATGACATATTTATCGTACTTTTGGTTTCAACCATAGTTTTTACGGACTTCGACTTAATTCAACCCACAAAAATATTAGGTTTATTATTGGGTCTCTTGCTGTTAGATTTATTATGAATCGCAGTTCCACTCAATTTATTAATCTCCTTGGCTTGTTATCACGTAGTAGAAAGTTGGATCTAATTTAGCCAATAATAAATAACTAACATTAACACAGTTAATTAAAGAATTGATGGTTGGTATCTCAGATTTCAAATTTGAAGTTTAATTGCTTTGTATTTTCAACCGAATTCATTTTTTATTAAAAAAAAACCAAAACGAGTAGCTCTCTATATCTTTCTCTCAAAAACAATAATAACAAAAAAGTAAAATTTAATTTGTCTCCATGTAGTATAGACTTATAGCGTATTTTTTACTTTTGTCACGCCCGTATTTTAAAAAATTACACTTATTATTTCGACGAAAAAAATCTATCGTTAAAGATGGCAGTACAGTAAAACTTTTTGAAAACCACATCGTGATATTCTGTTTAATAATAAATTCTGAAATAAAATTACAGAATAATTAAAATATAATTTTTAAAATTACAGAATGACTAAGTAAAAATGTTCTATACTATACTATAGCAAAGTAAAGTAAATTTAAGACGAGGACGCGTGGATGGTAAAATTAAACAATTCAAAGGATCAAACAGTAAAATTAAAATAGTTAAAAAATGAATAGTTATTTTCAAATAATTCAAAGTTTGGGGGTACCACGTCGGCCCCGAAGCGGCGATTAATCGGCCCCGTTATTATCAATTGATCGGCTCTGCGGCCACGTGAGTCGTGACATTTCCTCGTCAGCGCGAAACAAGAGGCTTCAGAACGCGTCCTTTGATCCGACGATTCCGGTTGTCTCATCCCCAAAAGGCCCCCCAAAATAGACGGCCACAAAAGCCCGACCATCTTAACATGATAAAACTTCAGGGGGGAGGCTCCTAAACGGCGTCTATGTGTGACACACCAGGTAGTCCTATATAAAAGATATAATAGAGTTAACCTCTCAATCCGGCTTAAATATTTTGAGTAGTGGTTAGGCCCAAGAGTTTGAGAGAGTTGAGCGTGTTAGGACGGGAGTAGTCCTAGAATGGGTGACCCCCTGAAAAGTCCGGAGCGTCACAGTTGGTAGCATAGCCAATTACCAGCCGGAAGTGTGAGATGTGTCTCGACTGAGTCAGGTGTAGTTATGGATAGAGTATGGCTTCCCAGGATTTATGGGTAGAGTGCGGCTCCCCCGGTTTAGGCTAGCGAGATGAGTCTCACACCGCCTAGTACTTGTGAGTCGGAGCCTAACGTGGACGTCAGGGCTTAAAGGGGGGGAGATTGTGACACCCCAGGAAGTCCTATATAAAAGATATAATATGGCTAATTTCTCAAGCCGGCTTAAGTATTTTGGGTGGTGGCTAGGCCCAAGAGGTTGAGAGAGTTGAGTGTGCTAGGACGGAAATAGTCCTATGATGGGTGACCCCCTGGGAAGTCCAGGGCGTCACACTATGTATAAATTTTGTCTTTATCTAATAATTTATTACGTACTTTTTAATACTAAAACTATTTTTTTTTTTGATAGAGTTAAAAATGAGGCTCCCCAATTAAGGTTTTTTTTTTGTCTTAACATTATCCTTGTCTCAACTGTTTTTATATGAACCAGTAAAATTAAAGGTAAATTGCAATTAATATGTGACATTTTACTCTTTAAACATTAATTTATTATAATTATTGACCCGAATTTTCATAATTACTGTAATTAAGTCTCGCGATTTAATTTAGTTGACTAAATTTTAACGCGTCGTTAGCATAAGAGTAATATGATATCTTAATTACTCGTGCATCATCAATCATGATATTATTATATCACTTCTATATCAGCGATATATCAACATTTAGTTAATTAAATTGGGTTATAGGACTTGATTGCAATAATTCTGAAAATTCGAACCAAAAATTAAAATAAATTAAAGTTTGAAGATCAAAGTGTTACTAGACTCCTTATATTAATAATGCTATAACAATTATGTAATGCGGAAATTTTTAATTATGCCCTATCAGAATAATTGGATGACAGATAAGGGAAAAAAAAACACTTTGTCCACTTGAGATATACTCGGATATATATATAATAAACAAAAAGAAAATCATAAATTCCAAATAAAATCAAAGGATAACTTCAAATACCACCCTTGTGGATTCGTGCTTTCTCACTTTAGTACCCTGTGGTTTAAAACGTATCACTTTAGTACCTTGTGGTTTGGTTATTCTTTTTTTGTTATATTTTCGTTATTTTTTTCGTTAAATTAATGAGAAAGTTAAAACTATAGAATAGTAAAGTGAATATTCGATAAACCATAGGTAGGAAAAGATAACAAAAAAGAGAATAACCAAACCACAGGATACTAAAGTGATATGTTTTAAACCACAAGGCACTAAAGTGAGTGTTGGATATGACTCGAAATTGATAATCGAATTCAGTTTTGGACTTCGACTTGCCGACGGCTTCGCGGTGCGACCAAATTAAAAATTAAATTGTGAAGGAAAATGAATGTCTGTGGTGGGTACCGGAGGGCTCGGGCCGAAGTTTTTCCTTTTTTTGTTTTGCCTTAGAGGCGACAGAAGGTTGTACGAACATTATTCCCTTTTCTCGATAGTGAAGCTCTCTCCTCCCTCGCCCGTGATTTTTTTCTGCAAAGAATTTTTCACGTAAATCTGTGTTATTTACTTTTCTGCTTGTGGTTTGTGTATTTCGTGTTCGCCGTTTTCGTTTCTGTTTGTGCGCTCGTCGTAACAGTGAGAAAGTACGAAACCACATGAGTAGTATTTGAAGTTATCCCTTAAATCAACTAGGTGCAAACAACATGGTAGTTCAATGACCCACTATACAATTTAGCCAAAAGAAAACACTTGGGAATATTTGTCTCATGATAAGGGCTACATGATTGAGGTGTCGGTTAATATTCGTGCTACTTCATGAATCATGATTCAACCTATGTAGTGTTCATTAAATGCATTATCAAAGAGCACTATTCCAACGATTGGTTGATCATTAGAGAGATCTTCGCAATCTCAAGCTCAAGTCCATTCATGAATAGTAGGGAATATTAAAATTGGATTTCATGCATGTTTTTAGAGCACCATCTTAATCTTAGCCTTTTAGTTTGGTAGCAATTAGTACTAATTAAGGCGTGTGATCTTCTTAAGAACATGTTTTATGAGGGCGCAAATTTACGACTATCGGTTATTTTTTTTCTGTGGGTGATCTGTCGTTCAAATTGTATCAATTTCGATAGTGTTTTTCTACGTTCGGACCTAGAAAGAGCTCACGAATCCAATCATTTTATTTTATTTTTTTCGTTTTGTTTCAACGTCGTCATGATAGTTAGCCGATGTTACCAGAGTCTTATGACCTGTTCAGCGTGCTAAAGGTGTAATACTGTTTCACGAAGTGTTTTCTTAGATTTAGGGTCAAAAACATCATACCGGAGCTTAATTGTTTGCTTCAAGATTCAAAATTTCTCTTTTGTGCCGTAGCAGAAGTTCTCTATTTTCATATTCAATTTCTTCTTTACTAAATACTACGGACAAAAATATTTTATTACGAACAACTTATGCCAAAAGGAGAAGAATAAGTAAGACCAAATAAGCCGTCTGCAGCTAAATCACTGCTTAATGAAGAGGTATGTAAGGGAACAAACCTCCGACCTCTTGTTTGGTACAGAATATCAATCAACTGTACAAGACAGTGTTGGTTTTATCATGTTATAAGTGTCGGCAAAACCAAAAAGGTGTTTCTAATTGGGATTGAATTTTCTTTATAGGCATGACATAAGATGCTAATCTCTTTAAGCCAACGATATTATATAAATAGTAAAATTTAAGACATGTTTAATAATATAGATTGTTAACCAGCGAATTAATGACTTTTTTTATAAAAATACACTAGTTCTACAGGAGTAGAATTATGTTGCAAAAAAAAAAAAAAAACTGACTAGCCAGCTTTAGGGTTATGCTGCAAAAAGACGAAACAACAACCTGAAAAAGAATCCAATGCCCAGAAAATTCAAAGACTTGATGCAACAATCCACTTTTCATGGAGTCCTAATTTTGACCCTTGCACCCATTTTTAATGTTAAAAGGTATTCTACAAGGGGATTATCTCAAAAAAAATTTAAAATTGTTCTCATCTAATAACATCTTAAAGTTATACTATCACAAACCAGTAGTCTGGTTGGTTAGTATCATCTTATTCAAGACCATGTAGGTGTTGGATTCGACGATGAGAAGTAAACTAAATATGTGGAGAATGAATGTATTCTATTGGCATGGGTCCAAATCTATTGCTATGTATCTTTTGGATTAAATTAATGGGTTTTTAATTAGTGTGCATTGTGTGCATCTTTTGATAACTATAAGGTTTGGAATTCTCTATTATCTTTCCAATTATTGATATTAAAACCATAATTTTAAAAAGATTCCAAGTCACTTTATTAAATCAATGTCTTTAAATTGACTTCATGTCTCTTATGAATTTCCATATTCCTAGATAAGAACCATGGTGATGTGATATGATTGATGACCCAAATTAAAAATCCTCCTAATAAGCAGCTGTAAAGTATGTATATATATGACTATATGTAGCACTTCTCATGTGACAGCATAAGATTTATTCACTTTCTATTTGGAACTTCAGTCAAATTATATAGTAGTATCGAAAATGTTTCTTACCTTGAACTCCATTTTAAACTTGGTAGGAATTCATATTACTCTTGAACTTAAAAGTTTTGATGCTTTATATATATTAAAAGCTGCAACTTTTGTCACGTGAAACTAGTCGGTTTGTTAAGAGTTTGATGGTAATTGATACCCGAAGTTTCAAATTTAGTCTAGTTAATTGCTTCACATTTTTAGTTAAGTTCACTTCTAAAAAATGAACGAAGCGGATCGATAGCTTGCTGCCATTCTCTCTCTATAAAAAAAAAACACATTTTGACAACAATTATGCAAATTGGACGGCTCGGGCGTCAGACTCGAAATTAACTTCATTGTTCTGATATGAAATAACTATTTATCTCCGAAAGTTAAAAGCTGATAGAGAGCGATGGTTTAATATTTATATTCGAAAGTATGATCCTCTTTCTAAAATTAGGGTTGGGGAAGAAAAAGATTACACTAGCAAGAAAAGGGCTCCCAAGGTGAACCATCCCTTTCAAACCCATCGCATTCCATCTTATGCATGCTCTCTCTCTCTCACTCTCTCCCTCTCCCTCTCTCTCTCTCTCTCTCTCTCTCTCTCTCTCTCTCTCTCTCTCTCTCTCTCTCTCTCTCTCTCTCTCTCTCTCTCTCTCTCTCTCTCTCTCTCTCTCTCTCTTTATGAAACTTGAGAGGTGCAACACAAACGAAGAAGGGAAAAAGGCTCCTCACCCTCTATCTCAAACTTTCCAAGTGATCATATACACATATAGAGAGTGTTGGATTAGGGCAAATGGAACGAAGCCAATAAGTGTAGTGCTATGTGGGTCTATGTATAGTTTTTGTTGTGTAGCACTTGTTCACATCCTCCCCTTGGCACCTCCCTATACCCTTTCCTTTTATATTTCTACATCAATTTAATTTACTTAATTGCAGAATCAAATTTAGTTAATTTTGTTTGAAAAGAACAGTACAAGAGCCAGATTAAACTGTTAATTAATGTAGGAAAATCAAAAATATAATTATTCTATAGTTAATGTACAGGCCACAAGCATGAGTTCATCAATCCTTTTTGGGCCCCTTTTGTTACGTAGCACTCCACTTACATTCATAAATAGATCTCATTATTCAATCCCTCCAGCGTATTAGAAACCTCTCCCCCTCTCTCTCTAGCTCTCTCATGCCCACATTAGAAGAAAATTAATATTTGTTAGTTTTACTATACCATGTCATAATATACATGTTATTTTCTGTTTGAATAATGAGTTGTTCAATAGTTAAGAAGAATATATATATATATATATATATATAACATTACTAGGTCACTAACTTTGTAACACATATAAGACACTTTTTCGTTAATGTTCCATATGTAGTGCATTAGGATTTAATACATGTCCTATATACATACGTGTTGAGCCCGTTTACATGTGCACGTGCAATCAATTATATATATTTATATTGCTAGTATAAAGATCGAAAAAGCTTGGGATGTTACTACACAGTAACATGTACTGTAGGGTTTGGTGCGCATATTATATTATTCAAAGGGACAGTTCTTCAACGAGCCAGGGTTTAGGCCCCACCCTCTTTAATTTCATGAGAGACCAACTAGGGCTTTGGATGTGAGAGAGAGAGAGAGAGAGAGAGAGAGAGAGAGAGAGAGAGAGAGAGAGAGAGAGAGAGAGAGAGAGAGAGAGAGAGAGAGAGAGGCATCATGCACATGCATTGTATAGAGATATTTTAACGTGCATTCATTGTAAAGTTGTACTTACAAGTGGTAAAACACAAGTATAGCAACACAACGCTTACTATGTGATTCCCTTTAAAAAGAAAAAACAAAAGGAAAAAAAGAAGAAGAACTTAGTGATGTGTTATTGATCATAATTTGCTGAATCTTATAAGATTTAGCTTCATTGGAGGATTTCAAACCATTAGAAGTTCCCAAATTTTGGCTAAGTTTTATTTTCATGACCAAGTTTTAAGTTTGACATTCAAAACATATATAATGCCCCAAAAAATGTTCCGCTCTATTCATTATCTGTATAATTTTCTATTGAAGTAAAAAAGAAATGTTACACACGCATTTATCATCCTTTCTTATATTTCGAATTGATATATAATTGACGTTGTCGATTTGTTCATTAAAGCAGTCTCCGTCGATCTTATGTTCTTATTCCAACCACCGTTCTAACAATCCGACCAACATACTTAAACAAAACAGAGGAGGTGATAACGATATTAACTGTGCGAAACTGGTAGTTAATATAGAAAATTTTAATTGATTGGATGAACAATGTTTCTATATATCAAATTCGATTCAATGCAATGTACCTAATCTGTCGATAACAAAGCACGGTTTGTCAGCAAGGACATGTCGCCCACAAAAGTAGGTATATCAAAACTATCATGTGCATGTCCCCTTGATAAATGAAGCTCAATGGTTGGTTAGAAACAATACACATTTATAAATGGCTCCACACTCAAATCTCTCAAAAGGACTATGAATCACACATAAGGACACCACTATTAA